>JACXIL010000179.1:2487514-2847888 GCA_014737365.1 Bombus soroeensis | reverse complement strand
TCATTAAAATACTAAAACAAATGCAATGTTAACACTTAATCAATTATTATGAAAAGATTAATATGCCTTAAAGACCAAATTAAAGATGTTGGACTAATATATAATTTAAGAAATAAAGTTATTATATGTCTGTTTTACATACCATACTCTTAATTGTAATTAGTAACTTCACTTGTTTTTTATAATTTAAGCTTTTTCTTCAAAACCATTATAGAGAGATAATTATTTACTGTTTTTTTAATTAAAATAGCACGTTAATTTTTTATTACTTGTATAGCTGCTAAAGTTAATAAATAAACTTTGAGTAGTATGGCAAATTTATATTTTTGCGAACACAACAGAAAAAGATACACTATAAAATACTAAATTATAGTTACTTAACGTTTAACATATTTCATTATTGAAACCATTAAATCAAATATTATTATTAAGAATTTGCCAATACTTTTGCTTAGACATAATATTAACGTAAAACAGGCTTTTTTACTAGTATTTATAATAACGTGTATTTAGTGCTTTGTTTATGTTTGTATTATTATATATAAAAGAGTAAGATATTGCAAATACAGATCCATATAAAAGAAATAATGTAAGTTTGTTTCTTACTGTATATTTTGACATATTAAAAATATAAAACAAATTACGAACATACATATTAAAAAACTATATACTTAACCATGGAATTGTTATATTTTGCTATTTCTATTGTTATTCTTCTAATTTATACTTTTAAATTATATAGATGTTACGATAAGCACAAATAGTTTGAAATAAATTTAAATATAAACAATGAACACTTAATACTATTATATTAAATACTAACTGATGAAACAAAACTTAAAGATTATAAAGATACTGCTTGCAAAACCTACGCATTGATGTCACAATCACTTTTTATATTAATTATATCAGTCAAAATGTCAAATCACAATATTAACCTATACCAATATTAACTTTACCTTCCAACACCTTCATTATAAGATAATGAAAGCGAATCGTCATTAGAAACCTTTTTACTTATTTTACTTGCCATAGCGAATACCGGTCGGCTTTTCTTTAAATATCAGGAGAATCAGTAAAAAAATATCGGACATCATGATAACCAGATGTAATAAAACCAAAATACGTATGTAAATATATATAGTCACTGTATATTTAAGGGTGACATCTATTGCATTAAGGATTCGAATATGTCCTAATATAATCAAAATTTAATATATATCTATATAGGTAAAAACATTTATACGAAAATATACACATATTCAATAATAAATATATATTAAAGTAAGTACTTACGTTATAATTTATATACTTTTTCATTGTTCACCATAAAAAACGAAATATTAAGTAATCCCACAACGTGGATCATGTTTCAAAATAAGAAGAATTAGATAATTTTTGAATACTTTCAAGTAGGAGTTAAAATAATTTATAAATTTTACTGTTATGTAATGAAATTTTGATAATTGTATTAGATATTTTTGTAATTAGGCGAAACTATAATCTGGTTCATTTATATCATGATGTATATGTAACTAAAAATATATATATATATACATGTGTATATATTCTTACAAATACATATGAAGCACGAACATATGATAGGTCTGGACACTAGTTAGGGAAAACCGTCTAAAAATTGAATCACGTCTAATCGTAAAAAATCAACGTAAAAGATCAATAAAAATCGCGTTCTTCCGAGACAGACAAAGATGAGTAGATTGAGATGAGTATCTATCTCTGTCTGAGCATTCATAGTATATTAGGCATACGCAGAACCATACATCCTTCCATGTCTTCCATGTTGATTTTTCACAACTGGTTACGATTCAATATTAGGACGATTTTCCCTAGTGTCGAAATCTGTTTATACGTACAGTATGTACAGTTACTGATACGTAAATGGGTAAGCATACCTAAAAAATAGAATTCCCTCGTTTCATGACAATGAATTTGACAATCACCTGTGCGAATTTTTGTGGCGATGTTTCTGCCGTTATAACATCGATTTATTGGCTTTGTTGATAGAAACGACCCGAAAACACTCTGTTCTTGAACAAGCGTATGTCGAGAGCATGTGAATGCTCATCTGTGCGAACCAATCAGATGTCATCTATGCGGTCCACTCATTGGACGAAGCATGGGTAGAAGCCAATATGGCGTCAAAGTAATATGTAAAATACCCTTAAAATGCTCAATTTTACATAGTCATAACTTTTGAACCAATGGATTTCGCAGATTCTACACGTCGAAAACCACAAGATTGCGAATAAAAAAATAAAAAATTTTTCGAACCCTAAAGTAAAGTGTAACCAGAGAGGTTTCTATATTTCCTATATGACAATTATCATTATGTCATAAGACAAGCTGTTATAATTCTTACTTTATTAGTTTATTATTTTATATCTTAATTTATCAAATTCATGACTAATATAAAATACAAACCACTTATTTAAGTCAAAAACAAATATTCTTTATTACAATGTAGATTTTTCTTTACAAATACGTAAATTGAGTTGTATGTTGTTATTTGATGTGATTAAAATAAATTATTTGTAATTCCGCGATAATTTCACAAATTGCATATTAATATATAGTACAACTGTATTAGTATATTAGTAGTTTATAACTTATATTATGTATACAATTTTAATAAAAATATTATAAATGATTTAATTAATAAAAACATGTTGTATATACTTTCTCCTGTATTAATATGGCTATTTTAAATAATGTTAATGAATCGATAAGAACTTTTATGAACATTTTGAATGCACATGATCTTTTACGTTGAAAATCAGTCTAGAGGTACAAGATGGGCGCGCTAGGAAATAACGACTAGCGACAGCGACCTTTCGTGTCCTTAAAACATCAGTTTCTTGTAAGCTGTGGGCGTGTAAGTTTGGTTTATACAGACGTCTGATCTGATCATTGGTTTCTGTCTCATTAAATTCGAGTTTGTTTCAACAGTTTTGGCAAGGTAATAGTTAAAATAAATTATGTAGTTTTATAAAGTAATGCATTATAAAGTGATATGAATTTTGCTGTCGCTTTGATGATTATAACCTTAAGAATTTGTATACTTTAAGTAACTTTTTCTATGTCATTGTAACTATCGATAGAAGTTCCAATTTTTACTTATTCTTTTCATTTAATAGGGTGTTACTTAATTTTTATTGTATGTGTGTATTATCACATGGATCTTATTCAGGAATACGTAATTTTATAACAAATATATAGCCAGAATAACGAATATCGTTTTGACCTTGAAACAATAAATGTTTTAAATTGCTTTCTAAAAATTCAATACCATGTTTGAAAGTAATCTTGAATCATTCTTATACTTTATAATATTCGTATAAAATTCTTTTCCAAAATTGTTTTTTGTTTATTCTAGATACAATTAAAATTTCAGTTAATATATTTGAGATTAACTATTCTTTCTTTTGTTTAATCTATATTAGCATTTTATATAATTTTTTATATATTCATAAAAGTGTAATAATAATGTATAGAGTTTTTTTTAAATTAACTGTATAATAACTAATAAAAATAGAAAATATACTTCTATATAAAGCATAAAGTGGGTGTCATAATGCTTTAATTTACATTTATGAATTTTTATATTTCTGATGATTAATATATCAGACATTTTAATTTGAATATATTTCTGGTAAGTAATATATCAAATAGTTTTAGTTTGAACACATTTCTGAAGATTAATATATCAAACATTTGTTGTTTAGTTTGTGCAAATTCATCATTTCTGTTTATGTCGTCTTCTCTTTAATGTAACATTATTACATCTGGAATATCATAAATTATAATAAAAATATGAAATTAAGCTTATAAGAGACACAAAATTGGTTGTCGCATAAAATAAAAATTCAAGTTATATATAAATGATAATATGAATATATATTATTGGAATAAAAACCTAACGTCGTATCTTTGTTATGAAGCATACATATTTTGGTACAAATTGACAAAGATTGTTATATTTTTAATGAATTTAATAATTTCTATACTCAAGAGGAACGAAATTTTACTTACAATATTGTTAGGAAATGCGAAGCGATTAGATTACTCATATTGTATAAAAAAGTTTACTTGGGGAAACAAATAATAAAAAATATATCAGTATGATATTTCAAATGCCACTTTATAATGAATAAGTTATATAATATAATAAAATTGTATCTGTATGTGTGTGTGAAATTAATTCACTTTTTTAATTGGACATTTTATTGACCTATGAATAAATTGTAATATATTAAATTCTAAAAACAATATCGAATATATAATTTGAAAAATACATGTTTGTGGTCGAAATATCATATTATAAAAGCATTGATATTCTGGTGATATTCGATAATCTTCTATAGTAAAGATTATCATGGAGTATGTTTCGGGATTTCTTCTGTCTAAAAAGGGAAGAATAATGCATGCGTTACTTGTAAATCACCGCGTTATAGCGAAGCTTTACGTCATGAAATACGATTCCATAATAAATTTATATCGTCAATTGCTTCAGTTGTTGAACTGAAGATTAGTTGAAGAAACTTTAATGATACGGTCTTTATGAAATTGCATGTGTGACGCGATTTATAACACGCCACTATAGCGTGATGATTTTATCATTGCGCGTAATTAATCTCCTGTTTTGAAGTTAAATCTAATTTCATCGATAACTGTTAATCAGATATGTCCTTATGTGTTTGCTGATATTTATTGGAAAAATTACTGATATTCAATAATTAATTATTTAAATGAATTTATAGATAAATCACTTAAATACAGAAGTAAATACAATAGTTAACAATTTCTCTGCTAATATATTTTACACAATTATTTTAATATTAAATATGAATTTTTGATATCTAAACTAGGATGCTTTTTTTAAATAAATTAGTGAAAATAGAAATTAAATGCGAAAAAGTATGCGTTTTCTTAATTTCTCGTATTTCTCAGAAATTTATTAGAAATTTACTGAATATCAATTTTTATTCTGTACGAAATAGTATAAATTTATATATTTATACTATATTATTGTACATTTTTGAGTATTTAAATAATAGCGATGTTAGAAATATTATTTCTAAATCTCCAATTGAAATATTTATCTATATTACTATAAATTTATTTCACCTGAAAGCATTTTATTAGTTTGAAGTAGGTATTATATCTTTCTTAAACACAAAAGTAAAGATAAACAAAATAAATGAATACGCTCCAAGTTTGGGGATCTATACATACTCGTCTCTAACTACAGTAGAATACCAATCTTAGTAGTTAGTAAAAACAAGGAATCTGTGAAACAGTTATTAAAATCACGAAATAAGAAAGAAACGCTTTGAATATGCTAAACAATCTATAAATTGGATACTCGATATCAAGTAAAAAGCACCATGGATCGAATTTCCATTCTTCTATATCGTCGTGACCGAAATATCTATGTATGTAGGTCCTACCATACAGTACTCAAAATAAAATATGGTACAACTTACATTTTTATTTAGGAACACTTTTCCTTTGAACGAATAGAAGATATTGTAAAAGTCGATGAAGCGTGTTAGAATATAATATTGTTTGAATTACATCTGATTCAGAATATAAAGAAACGAGATGATTATTTTGACGAACACGGTGTGTAATAACATGTAACTTTTTTTTTCTTAGTAGTATCACTATAATTGAGTTAACGCTACGGTACAACAAGAAAAAAGAGAAAAATTAAGAATTTTGTTCTGTTAATACGGATACTCAAACTTTAGTTTCAGTGTTATGATATATTGCCAAAATTTGCTTTAGATATGTTATATAGATATGTTCGATTAATTATAAAAAATACAATAGATAAGCGTCACGAAAGTTCATTAAACAATTTCATTAATATAGAATGTTTCACTTAAATGGATTCCCTGTGAATATCTTTAAAACTGATCGAAGACGTTTTGGATAAAAATTGAGAAATTTTTAGAAACACATAATTTGGTGTGAGTAATTTATATGTTGGTGAACATGTATAGGACATACGATGGTCAACTTATATAAAACATGTTATTTTGCAAATCATTTCATCGTAGGTAATCTTCACAAAAGTTCATCAAGATCATCGGACAATTTTGATATTTCATCGACAATGTTTATCTTATCCTGTTAAGTTTAATTTATTACTGCAGAGTTTAGTGTCACATGATTAAAAATTAGTGGTCTCTATCAATAATAAATAGGTACTAACTTATTTATCGATAAAAATCTAATTTAGTTCCAGTGAATGCTTTCGATGAAATAAATCTCTAAACAATTATGTAAACATTACTTTTCAATGAAATTTTTGTTCTCCCTTTTCATTTATTTGCAAAATGGAATTAAATATAGAATTCTTATTACGCTATATTATTATTTCCGTAATTATTTTGATTATTAATTAATCTTTAATTTGTTTATTTTAATAATTTCATTAATATATAATAGTATAGTGATAGTTTCGTTCGAACAAAGTGAGGATTTGCTTTTGTTGAAAACTACATTACATTAACATGGAAAATGTTTGTTTAATGAACATATAATATTTCATAGAAATATGACGGTAAAAATGAAACAAAAAATATATACGTGCATATACACATATTTTGTTATCAAACATATTATGTTTTTTTTATTTCTTAATTTCGTAATTGTTAAAGAATCGTACAATTCAGTTAATTAAAGACTCCAGATATTTCCAGACGATGGCGGCGAGTGCAGACGGATGATATACCATACATGTATATTTCGTAAAAGCCAATATCTTTATTCGATTGTTCACGTTTTATTTTTATTAATTTGTATTGATTAATTCGTTATTAATTTATTGCTTGATTAATTGTATATTAGTATCAATTCTTTTATTTGATATTGTAAATGAAGATATTGATAAGATATGAACGAATCATAAAAGAAATACGAACATTTCTTAACTATGATCGATAATTATTAGGTTAATGATGTTTATGTATTATCTGAACATTGCGTGAATCGCACATTGCATCATTTTATGTGTATTTTCTGAATTCCATACAATAGGCTGTGTAAAGCTTAATATTGAAAGTTGTTACTTCAATTTTTTAAGTACAATTTTGGCAACATTTGCTTAGAAGAACAATAAATGCATTGTATATTTTATTTATTTGAATATAATTTAAATTTCCTGTATAACCTAATAGTAAATTAAATATACAAAAGAGACTACTTAAAATTGTTATGTTATACATACGTATAATGTGTTTCACGTAGCTAAGACAAGCTATTTAAATCTACGAGACATGGAAAAAGATATTGTAAGACAAATTCACAAACATTTTCTTTATCTTTACGACTCTTACTTTATTGAATTAATTTTTGGTACTTTTTATATCATTAATGAAATGAAAGAACGCAGTTGATGTGGAAATTATAATTCTTTTGAATAAATGAATTAGAATGTCGTCATTTGAATTTTGCCGCACTTGCTGTATGCACTGGTACCGCCATCGTCTAAGACGTCTATTGGACGTTTTCGATTCCTCTGTCTACTTCCGTTTGTTCCGAAACTTCCGTTGCTTAAGCGATAAGCAGTTTATACCTTGTACATCAACGAATGCAGTCAGACGTAGGCTCGCTGTCATCGAGCCAGTATTGCAACTAATTCCTGTGTCCTCTTTATTTGCGCAGCCTACCAAAATGGTCTGGGTTACCATCTACGATAAGGTATTATTGTGGACAAACTGTTTTGCAATGGTTTTACTTTATGTGTTGCCACAGTTTCTTTTTCTTTTTAACTTCGATTTTCTGCCGCACGTATATTATTGTTTCGTTAGCTTAGGCCATTACACGAGTTACGCTGAATGTTCGCGAATACATAGAACTCTGTTTATATGAATGAAATGTTATGTGACTCACTCTTATGCTTCGCAGTCGCTACAAGCTCGTAACATTGTTATGTGTTTGAGAGTAAATATTTCGTGGAATCCTCTTATATAAACACGAACTTTTATTCACTGAAAGAAAAATCATAGATGGTGTTGTACGAACGAACTTGTTTTTCAATAGATTCATATAAACGAAGTTTTACCGCAGTATCCGATACGATTAAAAATTGTTATCGAATTTGATCATAGCTAAGTACACCATTGTCAAGTGTAACGAATTATAAATAATATATTTCCATCGTGTTTCCTTTTTTTTTTTGCATGCGATCCTTTCGCTTTATTTCAACTTTAAAAATTTAAAAGTCACTATAGTATTTGGCACAATCTTTGTAATTAGAATTTCTAATTTACAAAAGTTGATACGTACGTTGATTGGTAAAAATTTTCATATTTCAAAAGTTTAAACTCCTTGGAAAGTTAAATTGTGAAAAAATGCTATTGTAGATATTATTCATAGATAAGAGTTATGTGTAATTCTTGTCGAATATCACGATCGTTAAAGATAATGTAATGTTCGCAAACATTTTTGTCTTCGAATTTATCTCAATGCAATGATTTTTTATTTAATTTGTTTTGCTTGTTTTATAATATCTTGAGAATAATCGAGAGTAAATAATTATCGAATAAACGTGATAAGTATTTAGAGCTAACTTAGTTTTTGCATGACTTGTATCTGACCTGTGCTATGTGTGTTTTTCGCAGTATGAATTTTAATGTTTGCATTTTTCCACATAGAATATTTTCTAATGTATTCGTTAGAGATTGACTTTAAGCGTTCTTCATTTTTTTAAGCATGTTAATTTATGTTTCTATAAGCTATATCACAAAACTTTAGAAGCTCGTTGAATTTTGTAACACAAATTCCAGTAATATGGGCAATATTGTTTTGTTATCATTAAATCAATAAATTCAATATATATAGAAAATTAAACATCTAAGTGTACTACACATGTGTTTACTAATTTCTATGTTATATAACTTTCAACAACTTAATAGTATCTTTTTTCAAACCAAAATACTCTCTTCATGACCTTTTAGTTTTCCTACAAATCATATTTTTGTGCTTGTCAGCAGAATACAGAAAACTATCCAAGTCTGATTTTCATTGTCTGAATAACAACAAATTTTTCTCAAAAAACGTTATCGGACTTTACGCTCATTGTTATTGTGTTAATCTGTTTATGGTACTATATATACAAGATTTGCAACAGAATATATACATATACTGAATGCATATTACAAGTTTTAGCGAATATATTACCACATTTACTGCTATTGGCACATACGTTGCGTATTTAAAATTTACGTAGTTGATAAGTAGCCTCTCAATAATAACTACTGACGCAATTGTTAAATTTTTTAGTTCGCGTATTTTAACGAAAATATGTAGAGAGGCAAACAAAATCGTAATGAATGAGGCGAAAACAAATGAAAACTAAAGATGTCTCTGATAAAAGATATTCTGGCGAGAAATAGCCATATTTTAGCAATAACGAATATGTTAAGTATTCTTTGCTGAATAATGCAATTATTTTAGTTTGCTTCTCTGCTGATCTGTATGAATGGAATATTTTAAAAGAAATTTCACCCACTTCTCGACCAGTTAGAGAGCTAAAATTTGAAACACACAACGCTCATTTTCGATGATAACATAATATCATTTCAAAAAGTCGACAATTTTCTTTAGCTCACTTTTCTGTTTTTTTTTTCTTCGTTTGTAAACTAATGCTCGATTTATAGCTTTGTTGTATTCGCATTCATATTGATATCGTCATCTTAACGAAAATGAATGTAAAATCGATTTTTAACACTATCTACAGTACCTATACATATCTATGGATAATTATTTACAAAGAGGCACACCTCCTCGATCTTAATGGGCTTGAAATACATTGTCAAGGTCATCATTCTGAACAACTTTTCTTTATATACGTATATATTCACAAAGAACTTTAATTAATTATTTGTATGTAACCCACCCTAAACTCAACTCATTGATGCTAATCATTTTTAATATAAAAATAAAGAAGGATAAATCAATGGGTTATATGTAAATTGGATTAGATTAATATCCGATCAACGCGAGGCGGTCAGTAACGCTGTCATGACTTAATTTTTGTGTCATTGATTTTGTAATCGTAAATTCGATTATTACTACAACTTAGTATTATATATACAATATACCGACAAACATACTTTCATGTATAAGTCAAAAACTAAGACTTTGCATGGATTATCATTAGGTTAGTTGTGGGATACATTTATACATATTTGAACGATGATACTCAGCTTGAGTGCTGACTCTAATTATTATTAGTGTGTACGTGACGAACAGGCAGACAAGACGTACGGAACTTGTAAATAGAATTACCATAGTGGGTTATATAGTAGAATTTTTGTTTCATCGCCGGTATAATTTTACTAATCGAATAACTGCATTTTTCGATATAATGGTGGAAATATTTTCCGGTTACATAATATCAATTACGATACGTAGTGATAAATTTAGTAATTTTAAATCGTAATTTGTGTATTTATTTCTCGCTAATTAGCCTTAATTTGAGTAAAGATCTTAATAAATACATAATATTAAAAGTGTGTACATTGTGATAAAAGTGCTCTTGCCTGTATATCTGAGAATTTAAAATCGAGTGATCGCGACGGTAACATGTACAAGGGAAGTTTGTTCAGAATGATGACAGCGTGTTTCAAGGTAATTCAAATCGATAAGAATAAATGCCTCTAAGTAAATATTAATTAGCACAGTATGTAATACAAATAAGCAAATAGTCGATATATAGCAGTAATATAATGTCAAGTTTGGAAAAAAGACCATGTTGGGAAAGTACTGTGTGATAATAGTCATTTATTATACTAAACTATAATAATTGAATAAATAATGCTTGAAGTTTACTGTGACTTTCATTTTTCTTGCGTATAACCTAATATTATGTCCACGAAAGACGCAATTCTGTACATTCATGGTTCCAAAGACTCCATAAATGTAATTGAAAATTGAATACATCTTCTATATTGTAATGTTTCAACGATAAAACTAGAAAAATTTCGCAATCTTTCTTCATATATATACAAAAAAATTATAAGATATTGTGAAACAAATTTATATAACTATCGGTCCCCGAAGTTTTGCCATTCCAATTGGGGACACTCTCATTTCGATCAGCAATAAATTACACGTATTCGCGGTAAACACTTCGTTTTTGCTTACTGGGTTAAACTAAAACTGAGAACGTAAACATTAGCGGTGATCGCTGCGTCAAAATGATAGCGTTGCTTCAAAGTTTTCCTTTTCCAGTTGGTACGAAGACGTCAAACTGCTCATACGAAAAGATATTTAATACTGCGTGTTTCAATATCGAGATTTTGTGCAATTAAGAACAATGGGTCGTGGTAAAAGATTGAGTGATTGTGAAGTAGCAGCAATTCATAATTTACGTGAAGAAAACTGTTCTAATTATAAAACTGCGAAACAAGTAAATCGTAGTTGGAAAGTTGTATACGATGTTTTAAGAAATGCAAAGGAGTATGGAAAGAAAAAAAGCACAGGTCGTCCAAAATTAAAAGCCGATCGTCAACGACCTGCGACTTCAACAAGTGCAACAAGTTCAAATTCTACTGTTATTGCAAGAGAAATTGTAGCAGAAGTTGTTGAAAACGCTAAAGTGCGTAATGTATAACGTATTAGAAAAGAATACGTAAAACGTCAAAAATTGATCACCACCACTAACGAGGTAACGTAAAAAAACACGTTTACAATTTGCTAAAGGATATACGCTTTTGAGAGAGAAAAATGGCGAAGAGTTATTTTTAGTCAGAAAAAGTGATAGAACATTAGAACATTAAAGTGATAGATTTTAACTTGCCGACTAGAAGGTGGTGGAGGAGTAACGGTGTGGGCTGGCGTTGGGTACTACGGAAACACTGAGATTATATTTACAAGTGGAAAGATGAAGAGTTCAAATTGTATTACTTTAATAGACGAACAATTGAAGAAATATATTGTAATCATTGCAAGTACAAACTTTATTTTCCAATAGAATAATACAAGTATTCACAAAGCAAAGACAAAAGAATACTTCGGAGAACAAATTATCCAAGTTTCAGAATGAAATTGTTCGATGGTGGTCGCACTAGGACTTCACTCAGATGGGCCACTTTAGAACCATAACTGGACAGAATAGTGGTTGGACTATGTTCGGACAGAGCGACACGCCGACCACTCGCGACCACTCGCGGCTATTCGCTACTACTCGCACCATGCAAGTACAAAACACGGTAGAATAGAGACGAGTGATTCGCGTGTGTTCTGCGAATGGTCACAAGTGGTCGGAGTGTCGTTTTGTCCGAACATAGTCCAACCACCGTTCTATGGTTCAGCTGCGGTCCTAAAGTGGCCCGTCTAAGTCACGCACGATCGTATATACTCGTGGTCTGAGTTGAGCCTCTGCGAAAGATCAGTATATGTCAAGGGAAGATAATTTCACGACGTTGAGAAATTTAAAAAGTGCATCGAGCGAAAGTGGATATCAAGCCGGAAGTTTGTTAAAAAATGATTGAAATATTTGCCAATGTATGACGTTTAATGACGTCAATGTATGGCGCTTATAAAAGCAAACGTTCGAGCTACGAAATAATATTTTTCTGTATATATTAGGCATTTAGGCATTCGATTTTTCGTTATCTTTCAATACGTATTGTAAAATAAAATTTTCTTGTAATAAACGTATTCAAACATACCGAAATAATACGCTGTTCTTTTTAAACGGTATAAAAGTCAAAAGCAATGTTGTTTCAAAAGTTAAAAATATTTATATTTATATAGCGCGCTATCTTTTTGTCGCGAAGGATTATATGTATGACGTGACAAACTAATAGATGCTGTTAAGAGAACTTTACTCTTCTTTAAGAGCGTAAACATTTTTAAAACGCTTATCTTGCAACCATGTTATTTTCAGTGCCAAGTAACAACGTAGATACATGACCTTTGAATGAAACTTTTTACTAGATCAGCATTCGCATTTTTTATTTCGATTAATCTCAGCATCTATACTAATAGGCGTGCAATAAATATCAATGACAAATTGTTCATTCAAACTAAAGGGTTTAAAAAACTATTTTCTATTATTGGCGTATGTGCAAATTCAGTAAGTGTTCGTAAATATTCGGATTTGATTGAAAAATACAATACAGTTAGAAACATGATGAAGTTAACTTACTGAGCTTACAACAAAATGTAATTTCCTAATAAATTGCAAGCAGTCTTGTCCTTAACACCCTCTGTATCATATGAAGGACTATGAAGGTCAAGATAATTAGCAGAATGTTTTTCTTCAATTAAGATAAATGTAAAAGGAAGTCTGATGCTCGATGAAATTGATATTTTTCTCCAACCAAACACCCTAAGGCAATATTTTAGCATAAGTACATTTTAACACGATCTATTTAAACTTGAAGGCCACTAAAATGCTTATTTTTCCTTGTGCACTTCGTAGATACTAACAAAATAAATTAGCGTTTTATTATTAGTATTATCTGTTTACCAATTAACAAAGTCTAATTAATAACATTCCTATTTATTTGTTTAACGTGAAATTATCTTATAACCAAAGCAACAAATAATTTGAAATAATCACAAGATGAATTATTATTATCATTGTATACGTACCTATTAGTTTTAGATAACCAATTCCTATGATTTTTATATTATACGTGTATTAGCTTTAATTTGGATTCATTGTATTCTTTGAGCGATTTCTCTGGAAGAATAAAAGCATCATAAATTTGTAAAATAAATTTCCTTAGTAAATACATGTCTTTTAATGAATGAGTTTAATTTAAAATAATATATGCTAACCTGGTTTCCCCATGCTAAGCATGGGTTAGGTTGTGATCATCGACAACCATCTTACGACAATGATGAACGTTTGCCTGTCGAGTTATCTATAACTCTAAACGGCAAGCCTCAGGTAGAAGTGTTCAAAAAAGTATCAGAATGTAGTATGATCTTCGCAACTGACGAGAATATACACATTTTGATGGAAACAAAATGTTTAGAAATATTTGTTATTTTCAGTAATTGACGAATTTTAGAATCTTCTAACTTATAACTTTTATAACTTATAAATATATTTTAAGTTAACTTTAAGCTAAATAATTATTCAAATGTATGCAAGCTTAGTTCATCTACTTACGATATACGGTTTATACCGGTTTTATAATATATGCTCTATTTAATGTTTCGCACACAATTGTTCCCCAAGCTATAGGTCGTTTTAAAAAATATACCAAATAAAACTTACCCTGTTTTGAGGAAGGAAGAGAATTTTATCATGGCCACAAATCTAGATGGATGCACTTCCATAATTTCAAGGTGACCTTTGTTCTTTTTTATGCAGGACTGTATGTTTTTATTTAGGTAGGTGTATATCCCGTTTCGTAACGAATTCATCGACCCATCACGTGTTGGTATTCTAAAGTCATCCAAAATCATTTATTGTCATTCAAAATTTACTATTTTCCAACCTCCTGTATTCAAATATTTATCGTATTGTATAAATATTTATTGATTAAATATTTATGTATCGTCGATACAATTATTTACTCTATCCTCAAATGATAGCTCGACTCTTCTCAAAGCGATAGAACTAATTCTTCTAACTTCTTTGTATTCTTTTAAAATCACAAGCGGATCGACAATTCCATTAGGCGTATAATGCACTATAGTAAAGCAGATGGTTACTGAGAAGAAGTACACGTAATACTATTTGCAATAACACTGATTCCTTCGAAGCAACTGTGACAGAAACTGAGATCTGCCTAGCAGCAGATTATAGATAAGAATAAGGAGGAAAACATAAAAATAACGACAAATCGCATCATTAGTGTGATTTCGATTCATGTTACATCCTAATGAACGCACTATTCCGGTAAATCAAATCTTAGGGACGTCCAACGAAAGTAAATTTTGAATGGCAATAAATAACGTTCAATAACTTTGGAACACCAACATTATAGGTCGATAAATTCGCTACGGAACGGGATATACGCCTACGTAAATAAGAACATATAGTTTCGCACAAAGAAACAAAGGTCACCTTGAAATTAGGGAAGTGCGTACACCTAGAGAAGATTTGTGATCACCGTAAGATCCTCTTCTCTCCTTTTCCCCCGAAACAGGGTAAGTTTTATTTGAAACTTCAAATGGAACATCCTGTATGTATATATATGTACATAAGTAGTTACGATACTTTAATCTCATGTTATGCATACCTCAATAGAATGATGGAGGCTTGTAGTTATAATCAACCTAAATTTTATAAAGTATGTCTATTGTTTGCTTTGCAATTTTAAACAAATCTTTATGTTAATAGTTAAACGAATTTCCCTGGTATTATATAATAATAATTTTGTTTGCACAGTTTTATGTAAACACCACATTAAATTTAAATTCATCGATATTATCATAATAAGATGTAGTAGTTTATAGACTCCTGTGTGAGGGTTACAAGACATTCCCTTTACGTCTTAACCACGCTTTAAAAGCACAATTCCATATGAAAGAATTACGCCTTATGAGCACCTTTACAGCTTATATAATATTATAATAGTAATCGCATTTACTTGCACATATTAGATTTTATTTGCTAATTAAGAAACAAGTATGTAGTGCTTTTTAGACAATTTTTTTGCGTAGTAACTACTTTTATAGTTAAGTGTTACGCAGAGTCTAGCGATGCTTTAAACTATTAAGTGTTTGAATTGTTTTTAATAATCTTGAAATATTTCCTATGAAAACAGAATTAAATTTAATCGTTACGTATCTTCACAGATGGCTGGAAAGCCGAACACGCAAGTTTTGTATGCTCAAAGCCATTTAGATCATATGTGTGCCTTGGACATCGACAGCCATGCATCGTTTGTCCGTCTTTCGGGAATTATTTGCACGATCGGACCGGCTTCAAGATCCGTCGAAACTCTCGAAAAAATGATTGAAACGGGCATGAACATCGCTCGATTAAATTTTTCTCATGGCTCTCATGAATACCACGCTGAGACTATCAGCAATGTACGAAAAGCGCAGAAGAACTTATCCAGTCGATCAGGTATTAACGTCCCTGTAGCGATTGCTCTCGATACAAAAGGTCCTGAAATCCGTACTGGACTTTTGGAAGGCGTACGTAACTCATTTATTTATTCGTATATTTGATCATAATACAGTAATTGAAAGTATTTCAAGATCTTTCAAGATCTTTTAGAGCACTACCACACAATCACACATAAATTATGAAAATAAAAGTTTAAATATTCAAAAATATTCTGACTATTTACAATATCCTCGTTGAGAAATTTTTTAATGAAAATATGTAGTGTGATAGGATTTTTCACGCATCCTATATCGTGTAAGACATAAAATTAACATATAATACCTAATTGTTTATTACTTTCTCAGGGTGGATCTGCTGAGGTCGAATTACTTAAGGACCAAACGTTTAAATTATCTACCGATAAGGCATACATGGAAAAAGGCAATGCAAATCTTGTTTACGTAGATTACGAGAATATTTCTAAAGTATTGAAAGTTGGAAGTCGGGTTTACGTTGACGATGGTTTGATTTCCCTCATAGTTACTGCAGTCAGTACGTGTCGTTTCTCTACGTATATTCTTCTTTCCTCTTCTATGTTTAAAAAATATACAATTTTAGTGAATTTTAATTAAAGTATATTGAATATTTTAGATCCTGATGTGGTTGTAACTACTGTTGAAAATGGTGGAATGTTAGGTTCTCGCAAAGGTGTCAATCTACCTGGATCACCAGTAGATTTGCCAGCTGTTTCTGAAAAAGATAAATCTGATTTGCAATTTGGTGTTGAACAAGACGTTGATATGATCTTTGCGTCATTTATAAGAGATGCTAAAGCTTTAGCGGAAATTCGCGCAATTCTTGGTGAAAAGGGAAAGAACATTAAAATAATATCCAAAATTGAAAATCAGCAAGGAATGACAAATCTTGATGAAATTATCGACGCTTCTGATGGTATTATGGTAGCGCGTGGTGATCTTGGTATTGAAATACCACCAGAAAAAGTATTCTTGGCACAGAAATGTATGATCAGTAGATGTAATAAAGTTGGCAAACCAGTAATTTGTGCTACGCAAATGCTTGAGTCTATGGTGAAGAAACCACGTGCAACTAGAGCTGAAACATCAGATGTAGCTAATGCTATACTTGATGGTGCAGATTGTGTCATGTTATCAGGTATAAATTATTTAATTACTGTATTATTAATTCGTAATAAGCGATTATCATCTATATATAATTTCTTAATTAATCTGTTAAATTTGTATATATTAGTATTTACATAAATGTGTAATTATTTATTGTTTCAATAGGTGAAACTGCTAAAGGAGATTACCCACTGGAGTGTGTGCGCACAATGGCTAACATCTGTAAAGAAGCAGAGGCTGTAATTTGGCAGACACAAATTTTCCAAGACCTTTCCCGCAAAGCATTACCACCAATTGATGCTACTCATGCTATTGGAATTGCTGCTGTAGAAGTATCTGTAAAATGTGCAGCTAGTGCTATTATAGTAATCACAACTACAGGCCGTTCAGCGCATATAGTCGCAAAATACAGACCACGTTGTCCAATTATAGCAGTAACTAGATTCCATCAAATTGCACGACAAGCACATCTTTATCGTGGCATTTTGCCCCTTTATTATGAAGGTACTAACCAGAAAATAGTATATTACAGGCTTTGAGATTGAATTAAGATTGCTAACTAGATATATTTTACATAAATAAATTGTTAGGAAGAGGAATTAATGAAGAAGTAATGAATATATTGAATTCCTATGGTTAACATTATTATTAAACTTGAATTTTTTTACTCAAAAGAAATGTACTAAATAATCCAGCTAAATAACGTTTACTAAGTAATGTAGAATAAATCTTTTCTAATAAGTGTATAAATGTAATTTAAATATGCAAACTTTGTATACAATTATGTTATAATAATTATTTCACTTTTTTTGTTTCTTATGTGTAGAAGCGCCATTGGCTGACTGGGTGAAAGACGTTGATGTACGCGTCCAGTGTGGTTTGAAATTCGGCAAAGGCCGTGGTTTCATTAAATCTGGAGATTCAGTTGTAATAGTCACTGGATTGAAACAAGGCCCAGGATTTACGAATACACTTCGTATTGTGTACGTAGATATAGAAATTCCCCGAGATGATGATGCATGTACTATACGTAGTGATACAGATAGTTATGAATCCATTATGTAATTTCTGCATTTATTGTATGCAGTCCATTGATATCAATTGCTAATTTATTTCGCTTGCACTTTGCAAAAATACAAATTTATTACATTATATGTGCATTTTAACAAAGTTTGTTAAACAGAAGAAAATAGTTGGTCTAATTAACATTTATGTATTTGGCTTTGTTAATAACGTTTTGTGTATTAATATTATGTTGTGTATTAATAATATATTTCAATATTTTCACGAAAGTGAAGAATATTTTTCAGAAAACATGCAGTGAATTTTCAGTTTGTATAAAAATATATCGTTCTGTTTAATGAAATAGAAAATAGTTAAAAAATAATATTATCTACTTTTAAATTATAAATTGCATTAAATAGATTTATTTCAGTTTGCATTAACGTTTTCTATTTTATTATCGTAATTTAAACTTATGAAAATTTTTCATCGGGAAAAAATCATTACCTGTTTTAATTATCAATAAAGTAAAATTTGAAAAAATCGGATCAAATTGATATATTTTTGGGTATACTTTATTTTAGTGAGGGCTAATATATCAAAACATATCTTATATTTGTCCTAGTAACGTTCGTATTCTTTTTAGTTCTTAACAGTTTCCAATGAAAATTTTGAATCATCAATAGGTATTTCATTAAAAAAGTGTGATTTAATTCCCATTAATTTTTTATACTAATAATTTTATTGAATATATAGATTCATAAGTAATATTTATTTTATTTTTATTAGAATGTAAATGTTGTTTTTGTCTTACCCTTTGTGTGTCTCCTTAACTGTTGTATTTTTACTTTTAATGAATTAACTTTCATATTTTTTATTTTTTACTCTTAAAAACTCATGATATAATTTTAATATTTATTTTTCTTTTTTTAGGACGGTTGAATAAATGTATACTGGCTGTATTGTAAAGAGCAGGAGATACTAAATAGCTTTAGATTTTGGAAATTTAATATGTAACTTACATTGTATGATGATGTATGATGAACTTAGTAAAATCACTGAAAGGATAACAATCTAAAGATGCCAGTAGCTGCAGTATTAATACCATTACAATGTACCTCCATAAATACAGCACACCAAAATGTATATATATATACATATGTATTTACATATGTATACATGTATGTATATCAGGTTTTACATATATATATGTAAATGTACATATACATATACACAATGCTGTTGTTCAATAATAAAGTACAATAATTATTTGAAATAGTAAATTATTGAAACTTGAATTATTGTTCTCCAAATGAAACGCTATGCTTGATTCTTTATCTTCTATAGGAAGTATAAATAAAGAAATTTATTTTACTTTCATGCGTTTTTTTATTATCGTTTTCAAATTACTCATAAACATAACAAACTTCAAATTCTAACATCTTGTATTAAATTTCAAAAGATTGGACTACCTTCTTATATCAGAGTATGCAGTGTTCAAATTTTTTTATAACTGCAACATGTAACCTGACCATTTATAAACCTCTACCAAATTACTAATAAAATGGACAAATAACTTACAGTTCCCATTCTTAATAATCACATACATCTCTTTAAGCTTCGAAGAATACACAATTGTAACATATATTGAATTACACAATGTTATGTACCAAAGACATTGCACCAGCAACTAAATGGATAAAATCATGCCGCCGAATGCCATGGGTACTATTTTTATAATTAACATTTTTGCACCTAATAGAGATTAGTTGATTAATTATCGTAATTAGGTATACGTGCTTCATTTACGTTAATAAATAAGTAGGAATCAAGGACTGTTATTCCAATCTGATCTCATAAAATATGTTTTTTAAATTTGTCAATTTATCTCGTAATACACAGATGATAAATCTTGAAGATCAGTACATAACAGATGATCAAGTAAAAGCAGCATATCAAAATACACGTCTTGAACACAACATACATCTTGATATCGATTCCAGCCCTAAACTAGCAAGGCTTACACGAATTATGGTTACCCTAGGTAAGTAAACATTTGTGTCATTTTTAGTCTTTTAATACAAATTGCTTTTGATAAGAAGGTATCGTAAGATGCTCGGCTAAACTTTAGTTATATGTTTTTAAATAAAAAATCTTTGCTTTTTCAAAACCAGATATTTGAAATTACATTTACAATGACTAAAACGATGTCTATAAAGTACATTTTTTAAAATATTGTTTCATTTAACAAGTGCCTTTAGTTTGCCTTCCAGTTTTTAGATACAATCATTGCTTGCCATAAAACATTAGGTTTACGAATCTCAAACCTTTAAGTTAAACGTAAACCTACAACCTAAATTTTTTAAATCTGGCTACCTCATTCGTGGTGACATTCCTTTGATTATTGGGTTATATTATTTAACTTTATTAAAAAGGAATAGATAAGTAAACTCTAGATATGAATAATGTGTATACTGCAAAATATCTTATATATTTAATAAGGCATGGCGAATTCTCATCCTGACGCCGTCGTTAATATGATGATGGCTGGTGCGAACATAGTTCGTTTGAATATGTCTCATGAAACAGAAAAATGGCATGCAATCACTGTACAATCTATTAGAGAAGCAGGAAATAGAATGTATGAATTGACGACGGAGGTTTACCCTTTGGGAGTTGCAATGAATCTCCAGGGCCCTGAAATAAGAACGGGTGCATTCCGTGGTGATGAGAAGAGTATAGTATGATTATTATCTAAAACCACTTGAATCAAGATATTTATTGACGATATTGTTTAATACATGTATATTGTATATGTTTTAGTAAAATTTTTACATGGCATTCTATGTGGTGATTGTATATACTGAGTATTAATATTTATAGGGATACGCTAAATTAGAGGAAGGTAAAATGGTAAAATTGGTGACGAACGATATCGCAAAACGTGGAGGGTGTGCTACATGCTTTTGGATTTCTTACCTTGAATTACCTCGCGTATGTCGGGTAGGGGACAAGATATTGATTGATCGAGGCGCTGCTCTATTACAAGTCACCTGTATCCGTTAGTTACACTTACCCTATGTTGATAAATTAATAACTAAATGGATAAATTAGTTGTGAATGTTTTAGATTTAAACGTTCCGTTATGGTTACTGGTACTACCTTTCGCTGATTGTAAAATATAAATTTAAGAAAATAGCAGTAGTATTAATAATAATTTATTTTACCTTTTGATCAGTGAATAAAACAATCACGATTTGATCTAGCATTCTAAATAATGATCGAAAATGTCTTTTCAATAAAATATGTCAAAAATATAAATTAACATTTTTTCATATGATAAGTGTTAATAAATTTCGCTGTAAACTAATATGTTTACTTAGGTTTCTATTTATTGCATTGGATAATACAGGATATACACAATGAAACAGATTAAAATATCACACAACATTATTTCGTACCCGTAATAAAAGAAATTTAAAATACGTAAAGCAGAATTGATATTTAACGAGTTACAAAATATTTTTAGCAATTTATATAATATCCTGCATAAATTTTCTGTTTCATCATTCTCTACTACCCAGTACGATAAACACAAACATAAGTAATTAAAGATATTACTTCACAGCGATGTTAACGTTTATAGTTAAAGGCAATTTTCTCGAAAAGAAAATAAACGCGAGTATAAACATTAATAGAAAATTCTTTTAATACAGATGAAGAAGCTGTAACTTGTAAAATAATTAAAGGTGGTATTGTAAGGGATAACAAATTGGTGCAATTACTAGACAGTGTAGTTTCATTGCCACAAATTTCGGAAAAAGACACTGAACATATGAAATTGGCTTCAATGTTAGAATGTGATTTCCTTATAATGAATCATACACGTAACGAGAAAATGTTGTACGGTATTAAAAGTCGCTTGAAGAAAATGGGTATGGATAAACTATACATTATTCTAATAATTTGTTCAATGCACGACATTGATATTACGCTAATCGATACTGATTAAAGGTGTTACTAAAATTTGCGTTATGGCAAAGATCTCAACCCAGCAAGGATTCGAAAATTTGGATGAAATTTTACATTCAGCTGATGCTATTCTTCTCGATAGAAACAATATTGAAATAGACGTAGGGAATGAAAAACTATTTTTAGTCGAAAAAATAATTATTGCGAAATGTATCAGAGTAAGCTTTTATTAATAAATATTTGCCTTGCATAGCTTCGCTGTAAATTCTTTAGGATACTATGCAATTCAGTTCCGTAACAAAACAGATTTGCCATAATGATAGAAATTTACAAATTGTCAATCCGAATATCTGTCACAAAAATTTATGTTCCTTTTAAGTATAAATTTTAAGAAATAAGTATATTTTACTATTAATTTTACTTTACTTTTAAACAAACTACCGATATTATAAATTTTATTTCGAATAAGCTATTTAAAAGATAAATAAACTCTATCAAATTTTTGTTTTTGTAATTAGGTAATTTATAAATAAAAAGAGAAAGAGAGGAATTGTTCAAAAATTATATTAATTAATCGTAGCTAATATTTAATGAAACGAGCAAGCTATAATTCTCAAGATCATGATCCATAAACAAATTTCTACTTTGCTTTTTCCTTTCCTATAGATAGGAAAACCAATTGTATTAGGATTTCAAGTATATAACAACCAAAAGTTAAATATTGATATGAATTTAATTGCGCATGCTGTTTTAAATGGAGTCGATGCAATTTTTTTGAAAACTGGTGCTATGAATATGAAAGATACTACTGAATTATTAAGAGATGTTGATATAGTATGCAGAGAAGCTGAAAGCGCTCGGTGGCAAAAGGAAATTTTCGACGAATTAAGCTACAAGGTAGGGATATTCAGTGGAATTAAGCTGATATTATTATAATTCGATTTTTCGTAATACAGTATACATTGATATGAATATATTTTGTGCGGAAATAGGTGCCAATACCTTTAGATCCTTTACACGCCATCATAGTTGGAGCAGTTGAGACATCGATAAAATCAAATGCAGCAGCAATTGTCGTTACTACAACAACAGGACGCAGCGCTGTTTTATTATCAATGTATCGTCCTAGATGTCTAATTCTTGCAGTTACTCGTTATGGAGTAGTTGCTAGATGGCTACAGCTGTATTATGGTATCCATTCTCTTCATTACAGAAGTAAATATATCTTATGTTTTTCCGTAAAATAAATATACTATCCTTTTCATTTCTTCGTATGTATGGATGTACACATATGTTTATACTATTTTTATTATATAGAGTTTCCCAAAGTTTAGCGATTAAACCTAGCCAGTATATTCTATTGGTAGAATTAAGTAAAAAATGTTATATAAACATAGATTGTTTAAAGTTTTATTAGAAGGTTGTAATATAAAAATACGAAATGTACCAAGAGAACAATATTTCTCCTTTCAATATCGTTTCCAGATACATATATCAAAGTATTTCTAACTGTAGCGAACTGATATAGACAGTTGATTATTTCATTGTGATGAAACTAAATCAAACGAGTTTCGCAGCGTAATAAATTAAATTTCTTATCGCTGTCTTATAGTACAATTAGTACTAATGATTTAGTCCTTTAGTAAAAGTTATCATATTTAATATATGTAATTATCAATACAGCGGAGCCCTTGTCTGATTGGGGTAAAGACATGCAAACTCGAATACAGACTGGTATCGACTCTCTCCGAAGAAAAAGGTACATTAGAGTTGGCGATGCGATCGTGGTTGTTAGTGGATGGCGTCAAGGAACAGGTTTTACAAACTGCATACGTATAGTTTATGTGTCACCTGGACACATGGAAAATCAAATAGCGGATTTCGAGCCTTGCTGGTGAAATGTATCCCTTTTTTTAATTCAAATAAAACAATTTTATCATGGTTGAAACAATTAATAAAACATTTTTAATTAACACTTTAGTTGTTTCTTTTAAACAACCTTTTAGATATTGTTTGACTTTATTAAGTTTTTATAACATGTATCCATGTACTCTTAATTTCCTCCTGAGTCATTTCTTTCTGTTAATACATTGACTTCGGATATTTTTTCAATTTAAATATACTGAGCGAATCAATCCTTCCACAGTATCACTAAGATATTTATGTTATATACAATTAGTAGTGTTAGACATTAGTTCGGTACAAAATAATAATAATGTAATCGTAATAATTACATATATATAAGGCAAAAATCAGTCTTTAGTATCAGTATCATGGTACCGTTTTTTCTTTGCATCCCGCCTGCTACTTAATTCGCCGTGAGTCGAATACACGACAACATTAAGAAGAGAGAGAAAGAAACAGAGACAACCGGGTTCCGGCTATATTTACTTGATAGCGTCACGCAACGAATCCTAACTACTTGATTGAAGCGCCTTACTGCAGCAGGTGATCAACATCGTCCGGTCACTAAGAATCTTACCCCACCTGGAGAGTTTTCAGTCCTGTGTATATCACTGTTTGTTAATCTATTTTATATGTATGTAATTACACACATAACTCGTCTGTGATAGAACTGAATAAGTTCTTGTCTATGCTAGGATGGAACACAATAAATCTTATCACGACCGTGATTCTTGTATGTACTAGAGTTGAGTTAGTGCAACACTTGATCGCTTGGTGGAGCACTTCCACCAGCAACTCAACCTACGGGCGTGAATACTTTCATTTCCTCTCTGATACTACTAGATAGTAACGTCTAGGAAAAAACAATCGAAATCTGACAACTGCTCAAGCGTTGTATCACTTGTATGTTATATCATATATGTATTTAGAAATAAAGGTTACGTATTGGATTACGACTTGATGAACAATATTCTATCAGATTATGAAATAATAAGGTAACTATATCTATAAAATAATAACAATGTTTCAGAAAATATTTATAATTATTAATTAAAAGATTAAAGGATTAAAGGATTAAAGGATTTAAATGAAATTTTAATTTTATCTATACGCACATGTATACATACACGTACAGTATATACGTGTATATACATACTGTTTCATGTTGCAGATCTCGATCATTACATTCGAATACATTTTAATCTCTTGAAATAATTTTAACGTATAGTAATCGACGATGGTTCAAGTACGATATACACGTAATTTATTTTTACGAGGAATTTGCATTATATATCTTTTTGCTTTTCTTAGTTTTTATATACAAATACCGGGTGAGTACAAATTGAAAGGTTCAAAATAAATAATATTTATTTTATATTGTTACATTATTATATTGTTTCTTCTAACATTTATTCTTTTCTTTTTCTATTTGTGATAAAGGATTATATGGGGATAATGGCATCCTACCGGCTAGAACTCAGCTGGATCTTAAAAGTCGTTCACCTTTACTTCATAAATTAAGACAGAAGCCAACATTACTGTGGTTTGCTCCTTACCTTGGGTTAAATATAGAATACATGTTAGATGTATTATCACTTGTGGGTGTTGCTCTTTCCTTCGCAGGGTAATGATTGATCATTTCATTGTAATATATATAACCAAAGAGTATGTATACATAAATGGTTATAATAATGTAAATATTGGTTATTTTCAGATTTATATCACAAAGATTTTGTATTGCATTGGTATTTGCATTACTTTGGTCGTTATATTATTCTTTGTATCAAATTGGTCAAACATTTATGTGGTTTCAATGGCAAGTAAAGTTTCCTAAATTTGTTAATACTTGTGTCGTATATGCACATTATATACATGTATATATACATATAACATTATAGACAACATACACACATATACATATGCAAACATATACACATATATCTATAAAGTACAGAATAATATATTGATTAATAGTATTAATTCAATATGGATGAATTGTGTTAATTTATTTTTGTTGTTTTCTGAAATTGACTTCAATCAGCACAAATATATGTATAATATAATATACCATGGTAATATACCATTTAAGCAATTTATGTTGGTATAAAGCTACAAGTAAGATGATTACAAGTTAATTAATAGAAACATATTGTAATTATGTGTAACATAGTTAAAAAAATATAAACCAATAATTCCATGAACCATATAAATCATTTATGATAAGCTTATAGATATTTTTGTATACTTTTACAGGGATGTACTTTTATTGGAAGCAGGATTTTTATGTATATTTGTAGCACCATTCTGCTATTCTCAACGTGGAAAACTAAGTACACCAAGCGATGCTGTAACCTTTTGGACTGTGCGTTGGCTACTTTTCCGCTTAATGTTCTCCAGTGGAGTAGTGAAACTTACTTCTGGTTGTCCTGTATGGTGGAAATTAAATGGTATGATATTTTATTAAACATGCATTTATACTATAACCAAATGAAAGTAGAATGTTTAGTTCCTTGCAACAATGTTTCAGCTTTGAATGTACATTTTGAGTCACAGTGTATACCTACTCATTTAGCATGGTACGCACATCATTTGCCAACATGGTTTTTACGTTTTACTACTGTGATTGTCAACATTATTGAACTTGTCATTCCATTTTTGTTCTTCTTTCCAAACAGAAAAGTCAGAATAATTGCATTTTATACACAGGTAAATATATTTGATCAACTGAGTCATAACTATTTGTATTACCTAATGCTTAATATATGACGATTGTTTAATAATCTATATTAACTCTAATAGGTATTTCTTCAGATACATATTATAGCAACAGGAAACTACAATTTCTTCAACTTTTTAACCATCTGTTTATGTATCTCTTTACTTGATGATCAGTTTTTTTATAAAAAAAAATCTAAAAGTGGTACTTACAATATCATAGAATCATTTTCTACGATATTGTGTATTGTAGTTTATGGAGGAATTTTTTATGCAACATATGTGTATTACAATCTTAGAATATCTGATAATTGGACAATCCAAAGCGACATTGGTATGTAGATATCTTTAACAAAAGACACAAATATTTTTCTTAATGATTGCCATTTCTTTTATTGTTTACTTCATTATTTCAGCATTTACGCAAAAACAATTTGATTACGTTTTATCACGAACAATCCCGGTTTCTATCTCCATCGGCATAATATCCCTCGCATTTACAGTTGTAAATGCATTAGTTACGTCTTTATTAGCCATTAAAGGAATACAAAATAAAATTTTGGCCACATTCGTTACGAGTCTTTATACAGCAGCAGTTTGTTTTATCTTCGCTATAAGTATTGTACGTATGTACCTGCTATTATTATGTGTCACTGTTCATGTTATTTAATATTCATGTTCATAATATTTGTCTGCCTAGGTACCGTACGCCACCTTACATCACAGTTATAATTCAACAATACCAGTTCAACTAAAACAGATACAAGGGAAAGTCGAACATCTTCATCTTGTAAATAGTTATGGATTATTTAGACGTATGACCGGAGTAGGAGGTAGACTAGAAGTAATCATCGAAGGAAGCAATGACATTGACGGGCCATGGAAAGAATACGAATTTTTATATAAACCAGGAAATGTTAATAATTCATTACCGTTTGTTGGTTGGTCATTTCGAAAATCGATATTTTATACCTTTCTTCTTCTTTCTAAATCACATTATTCAACATCTTTAAGAATTGCAATTAATTATTATTAATCTTTATTATTTTCAGCTCCTCATCAACCACGGCTCGATTGGCAAATGTGGTTTGCTGCGTTAGGTACTTATCATCAAAATCCATGGTTAATGTCATTAGCGTATCGCCTTTTGAGCGGTCAACCAGAAGTGTTGGCTCTAATGAATAACATAAAAAACCCATTTGCTGAAAAACCACCTAGATATATCAAAGCTAGTCTTTATCGTTATCATTACACCCCATGGAGTCAATCGTAAGTACTTATACGCATGTATATCTTCTCAATTATTCTTAAGCTTGAATAGTCTTAATTATTTTCTGTTTCATTTTATTTTTTATTAGGTGGAATAAACAAGCTTGGTGGACAAGAGAAAAAATCGGGGAATATTTTCCAATATTTAGTCACGATCATCCACCGCTTCTCGAATATTTATCAAAAATGAAAATTATTCAAGATAAGCCGACTTTCAAAATAACAAACGATTCGTTAAAACTATTCTTCGATAGCATTAGGTCTCTGGTTTACAAAATCGAAGCTAGCCTTCTCTTATGGGGAGTTTTTACAGCAGGTTGTACAATCATCATGACTAGTTACAATAATTCAATGTTAAAGAAAAAGTAAGTATTTATCTCATTTTTATCACGTTCTCAGTAAAAAATAATTCATAGTTGGTTATGTTTATAAAAACGTGCTTGTGTATAGTCGTAATCAAGTTTGGTTGTATCATACATATAAATTATTTCATAAATTATGCATATATTATATTTTTACGAATACATAATCATCTGCTCAATACATTTTTCTTTCTTTTTTCCATACATTTTAATCAAACATCTATTGATCATATGCATCTACATAAAATTTAGGAAAGGTGTGTGAGAAGGGGGAGAGAACGAATTTACTGAGAAAAGATACAATATGTTTCCTATCAATAATATTGTAAAATATCTGTACTAAATTTATAAGTACGCTTTTCGTTGTCAAATTTTTTATACATGTATTAAATCGTTTTACTTTACCTTATCGAAAAATGATACATATATATGTTCTATGATATGCCCATACATACGATAATACTCTAAATCGAATTTAAGTTTAAATTAAATTATTTGCGATCTATTTTTCTGAATGTATTTCTTTTAAGTAATTATTGCAATGTAATATAAGTGTATATAGTATGTTTTGAAATTTGTTGTGCATTTAATAAATAAAAACGGTCAGAAAGTCCACTTACAGGTAGATTAAAAAATGCATATGTTTGCATAATGTAGTTAGTATAGTAGCTCTGTGTCACTCTCTTTTCTTTCTCAAGTGAAAAGAACTATTATATTATTACAACAAAAGTAAATGAAATCATGTTGAAAATTTGATCGATCAACGATTTATGCCATCAACTAATATTTGAATTTTTATATTTCTTATTACATTTTCATGAAATTATTACTGATGTATAATGACCTGAAAAAAGAAAGAAATATTGATTCCCTTCTTTTAATAAACATTTATTTCGTATAATACAATTCGATTTTTACAAAGTAAAATCCTTAAAAGATACAATTATTCTACATAAAGATTATCATGTTAATATCATCGTGGTCAATATATTTATATTAAAATATAACTAATGTAGTATAATAAAAACATAGGGTCAAAAGGTATAAAACCATAATTCAGGAAATACGCGATAATTGCAGAGAAAGAACCTCTCGTTAATTACATGGTTTTCATGCCCACCACAGAGGGGAGGTCGCCCCCCCCCAACCGTGCGACGATGTTCAACGATAAGCTACGATCGAGTAGTATAACATAATTTAATATTAGATATGGTTGAGACAATGTATGTGGGTACTAATTCAAAAGCGGAACTTTTTTATTTTCGACACTTTTTAAATTCAACTCTTACTACCGTATTTTTGAGATCTTTCTGATTAAAATGAGACCAAACATGATATAATTTGAATTATATTTATTTACTGTTATGTAATTATCATTTATTAATATAAGCAAATATGCGCTAAATCATATCGTGTTTGGTACCATTTTAATCAGAAAAATGTAACAAACATATTGGTAAAAGTTTCATTTATCAAAAATAAAAAATAAAAACGTCTGATTTTTGAGTTAAAGGTCTCAGCTTATCGCGGGTCTTTAATATTTGCCGAACGCTTCGACTTTCAGTCCCTCGTTATCTTTCATTCGAGTTGTCCTTTTCCACGTTCGGCACGTCTAAGAGCTCAGTTTTCAGAAAGAGAATTGTTTCTACCTTTACATAGTTGTAAAACTTGGGTCCCGAATTTTGTGCAATTATGGAATGTTTCCTGTTATTCTAATTCATCTGACAGTTAGTCTAATTTTCAATTACCTGAATTATTAAGTATGAGTAAAAATCACTTCATATTCTTCGCGTTTCATCTCTTTCTAAAAAAGATTTCTGACTTATTATATATATTGATGTGCTACAATTTATAGGAATGAATACTAATAATAGAAATAGATAAAGATTCACACGGAGAAGAATATCTCATTATCAGTCGCTTCTACGAGCTGCTATTCAAGCGGCTGTACGATTTCATATATGGGGATACACAAATTGTTAAAGTCCATGGATGTTGAAAAATTTGCGGAAGGTAGCATCTAAAATTTACAAGTTCCCTTTAGCAATTGTTTAAGCTTTTGCATAAAAATACTTTGAGCCTGTAAAAGAAAGGACTGCCGCTTCTTTTAACCATTGTATAATAAGCTTCTCTCGATAGAGATGTGTCCAAACATCAAGTTCACATTCGCTTAACTTTAAGTCCATTTACTGTCTTTTTTCACACATTTTTACCAAGGAAAAATGTTATCAATCTAATGGTAGCAGTTTCATATAGATTTAGTTATAAATAAAAATAAAAATATATGTCTAAATAATATAAAAACGGAAATTTCTGAAATATCCCCATAAATTAAACCGTAAGCCAGAGATAAATAATGTTTACCCAAAAATTAACGTAGTGCTTTAATTTAGTGAAACGAAAGTTGCTTTTATTTGGAAGTGTAAAATTTATAAAACGAATTTTACGCACGTAAGTGGTAAACGAAACTAGAAATCTTTGTTCCGCCCTTAAAATAAAAAATAGTCCAATATCCTAAAATGTACCCTTATATTATATCCTAAAATTCTTGCTTAATATTCGTTACTTCTTTGTTTCACGTTCCACTAATGTGTCTAATATTTGAGACGTCTTTTTTTCGGTGGAATATCTTTGAACAAAAACGTATCCTCTACATAAACTTGTGGTAATGAGATATTTGACAGACCTAATGGGTACTTAAATAATTGTTCTAAACGTGTTTCTAATAAATTAAATGCTTGTAATTTGTTTAATGGTATAAAATATTCATCAAGGATACTATAGCTTCCATTTAATCGTTTTAAATATGTCAAGTTTTTAAAACTTGTCATAGTTGCATAGCTAGCATACATCGCATACATAGATGTGTCATGGTTTTGAGTAATTTCTGTGGTACAGTTAGATAGACATTTGCTTTGAAATTCCATGTGCTGAGATTTGTAATCATCGTCATTTTCATGAGATGCAGCGGTGCCAATGTCGAAACGAACGACTGATTCCAATTTTTGTAACGTTTTGTCAGTTGAATTGTTTCTATCGTTGCTATTATTGGTACGACATCGACGTTGTAATAGTAATTTTGTTAAAAATGTAGAACAGTTTCGAGCTTCAAAGGCTGATTCACAGCATTTTGAATTATTAACTTGAAAGGAACGAGCAAATTTTTGAAATTGTAATTCTTGTTCATCACCACCGATGTAAGGAATTATAAGCTCTGATGTATTAAAGTCTGTAGGTAGTTCGAATACAAATTTATTGCTTCTATCTGTATCATAATCAATACATTTCTTTAATTTCTTCAATTTCATCTGTGAATCAAAAGGACGTGGAGGTAAAAAACAAGAATCTTGTTCAGACTTATTGTGTTTAAACATGCGTGATTTATACTCCTCTATAATTTGAAAGTACCTCTCCTTATCGCTTTTTAGTTTTATATATTCCCTTAATGAATGCAAAAGCTGTTGATCTCTATTGTTTAATTTTTTATCAATAATGTTGTTGGATATACAAAGTTTGGCATTCAATGCTTGTAAAATATTATATAAGCTTATTGTATTATATTCCAACTTTTCCACATTATGAAGTTCCCACCTATGTATCAATTGTTCTGGTTTACATCTTTTATGAAAATAATCAATTAATTCTTGATCTATATTCGTGATATTATTATCATGATGTTCATTGGTAATACTATTATTAAGTCTGAAGATATTTCTATAAAATTCTTCCCTTTCTTGTTCCTCGTTTTCATTTTCTGAATGAAAGCGATATTTATGCAGTTCAAGGATGGAAACACCTTTCTTAATGTATTTTTGCAAAGCTGTGTATCTATGTCTTAATTGAGTCCTAGTTTTGCACGAAAATTTTTTAGCTATTACAGACCAATTTGGACCAATGTGCTGAAAAAGATGAAGTAACTTTGCATCTTCTTCAAGCGTCCACGAAGTCCAACTTTCAATTTGGTTAATGGTTAACGTTTGATAACGATCATGAAGTTGAATGGTAGATCTATTAGGCATTAATGCTGCTGATATTTTACGAAAATTAGTACCATATTTAGTAACAGCATCTTTCAAGATATCGTCTTCAATTTTAGTAAATCGGCCTTTAGTTAAATATGGTGATAAGCTGTATGACCATCGAAAATAAACTTGCTGCTTAGTTCTATTTTGCATCCAACTAGTTACAGTGCCCCAAGGAATAAAGTCACCAATTTGAAATATTTCTACTAGTTTCAAAAGTCTTTTATCTTCTTCATTTTCCCAAATGCAATGGACTTTAGGTAATCTTTTTTTTGTATTATATCTGATAAGACATTGATATGCACTACGATTTGTATTTAATTCTTTGGCAATTTTGTCCCAGTTTTGAAGTTTATACTTTTTTACTATTCTCTTGAGTTTAATAATTTCCGACTTAGTCCAATGCTTCCTGTTGATGTCAGGGTGAAGAAAAACATTCCACATGATACGACAATCAAACGGAGAATGGACATCTTCAAAATAATTAGATGATATTTTAAACCAATCAAATTCTTTTTGTTGTAATGGATTGACTGTTTGTAAAATATTTGTAAATGAAAATTTCTTTTCCCTGTCTTTGTATTCTCTTTCCCCTTCAACTTCTTCTTTTATCGCATCTAAAAGCACATCTCTTTCCTTTTTAGTCCATGCAGAAATTTTGGGAAGATTTTTGAGCTGTAATTCTTTATAGCTTTCCTTCAATATTTCATCTTCGTTTTTGGAAGCAAAAAAATAATGTTTATCCTTAAAATAAGGCATACCAGCGTTGCAAATTGAAATTTTTGTATCTTTAGCTATATTTTTTTTTAAATTACATTCTATCACTGCCAATTTTTTTTGACATTTTGTAAGAGCATAGATTATGTTGCTCTTTAGCTCCATTAAAGAAGAGATTATCTGTTTGTTATGATTTAACATATCATAACAATTTTCGATACTACGTTCCGTAAAATCATCTTTGGTTTGACATTCTTTTTGTAGTACACTTATTTGATCTTTAATAGATTCTTGTTTTAAATTATCGATTAATTCGATATCATTTATTTCGTAATTATTCTCAAAATGATTTCCATCTTCACATTCGGGAAATATACTTTCTAACAACATTTCGACTAGATCATTATTTTCGTCACCTTCATTGATTACCGTGTTCATTACGAACAGATTTGTGAATGAGTTCGGTATTATTTATCAATTAACAAATTACACTTTTGATCAACATTAAATTCACATCAATTTATGAAAAATAACCATACCTATTATTAATATATTTACAATAATCTTAAGCAAATCACGAAAGATAAAATATGGAATATACTAAAAAACATAGATACGTGTTAAGACTTTAAAACTGTGCTTATTTATATTTACATACATAAATAAATGTGTCGATGCAGTTTTCAAGACGTGTTGTTCGACTATTCGTGCTGCTTTTCTTTCATCTGCCTCAATATGTAAGTAAGTACATACGTATTTTGGAGTCATGATGATGCTGATTAAGTTTAACGATTTCGATCACGATTTGAAACACATTAAGAATTAAATGTTAGGTTAACCGGAGTTGATCGGAATTTTCCATTTAAGACAGTTCTTAAAATATCACTGCACAACAAATAATGTACGTAGAAGTGTATACGAATGAATGAATGTCGATATGACATGAAAAATGAAAGTATTAGGAAATTTTGACATTCGACCGGAAGTCGTGCACATATGTTTACGATATAAGCTGTGTAAAGTGGTGCATGCGCAGTTTCTACGGCCTGAATATGTCGGCTGGGTAAAATACGTTAACTGTTATCATGACTGGAACGATTTCCTTTCGTTAAGTTCATTGCTGTTAAATTATTACGAAACTGATCGTAACTTAAAAGTTGGAAGGTACGAATACGATAAATATTATTGATTTAGAAAGTCAAACTCGCCATATTGTAGATTAAAAAATTTAGTAAAGGAGGCCTTATGTCAACTCAGTTCAACATTGAAGGGGCCGACGACGTGTGCCAATATGAAGAAGCTGTTTTCAAAAATCGAAAACACGTCGAAGGAGCCTAACAGTTACATAGGAAAAGTTTTTGTGGTGGGACGTTACACTGTCACTGTCGAAGACATTCTAGCCGAAGGTGCGTCTTATTATCAACCTTGAATACTCATCACCCCTTTCCACTATTTCATTCGTCTGTTCGATCATCTTATGCTTCCCATATACAACTCGTTTATAGAAAACAACAGTATAGTTCATTATGTGATATCGAACATGAATGCCGAACATTAACCGTATTAAACTAAGAATAATTAGTAGTAATGTATATGTACTGTTTGATATTCCAACTATTTTAGTTGGAACACTCAATTTCTACATTACATTTATATTAATTTATATATACATAGAGAATCTATTGATGATATTTATATTACGTGAGTGTGAATGTAAAAACTTGTTTTATATGTTTATATGTTTTCTTTGAAAACTTTATTGTACCAGATCCCTTAATTTGTATAAAAGTTAATCAAGTGTATACTTGAATAAAAATATGATATCTTTAGATATGTAGAGGAGATTGTGAGTAGATAAGCACGACCAGTTAGTCATAAGAAATTCAATTGAATTTTACATCATATTGTAGCAATAGTCTAGCTTAGGTTATATATTTTTACAATTTTAACATCTATTAATATTTGATATCTGTAATCTGTCATGACTACATATATATTTTGTACATTACATTATATACTGTAATAATATCATTTCAGGAGGATTTGCCATTGTATTCCTGGTAAAATCTTCGAGTGGACGTTATGCACTTAAACGCATGTATGTTAATAACGAACATGATCTCAATGTATGTAAAAGGGAGATACAAATTGCAGTAAGTTTTACATACTTTTTCAACTGAAACAAAATTTTCTTTTTCATGAAAGGAATTGAATCTAGCTTCTATCTGTAAAGCTACATTTATATTTTTATTTTCAGAGTAACTTGAATGGTCATAAAAATATTATAGGATATTTGGATAGTAGTATCACTCACATAGGTGGAGGAGTACATGAACTTTTACTTTTAATGCCTTACTGCAAATCTCAAGTTTTACAAATGATGAACAATAGGTTAAAAAAATGTGTTAAATAAGTTTGAACAATCACATAAGATATAGAAGAAAATTCGCAAGTACTTACCGACTGAATTATTTACAGGTTACAGACTGGATTTAGCGAGTCTGAAGTTCTGCAAATATTTTGTGATGTTTGTGAAGCTGTATCTCGACTGCATCATTGTCAGACGCCGATAATACATAGAGATTTAAAGGTTTGTGTCCTATCAGTTATGCCGATAATTCAGTAGCAGTTTTATAATATCTTTTTTTAAATATTTGCTTAAAATATTTTTCAGATTGAAAATATATTATACTCTGATACTGGCCATTATGTATTGTGTGACTTTGGTTCTGCAACAGCAAAAATTTTAAATCCCAGTATACAGGGTGCGGCAATAGTCGAAGAAGAAATTAAAAAATATACGACTCTCAGTTATAGAGCACCTGAAATGGTTGATATGTATTGTGGAAAACCTGTTACAACGAAAGCAGATATATGGGTAGAATAAATTAAAAATTTCCAATTTAAACAATTTATTCGCGGAAAGAAGCAATAAACAAATAATATTTCATAAATCCTTAGGCTTTGGGGTGTTTGTTGTACAAACTTTGTTTCTTTACATTACCATTCGGGGAAAGCACACTTGCTATTCAATCGGGAAATTTCACGATACCAAATAATTCAAGGTTCGTGTTTTATACATTCATATATTTTTTTCATACATTTTATTTTTGATTGTCTTATATAATAAAACTATTACAATTATTTTACATCATACAGATATAGTAGAAGCCTTCATTGTTTGATACGTTATATGCTCGAGCCAGATCCTGATAATCGTCCCGATATTTATCAAGTGTCTGCAATTGCATTCCAAATTCAGGGAAAAGAGTGTCCGGTACAGAATCTACATGTATGTAAATACGCACGTACTCATTTATTTTATATATTTATTTTATATATTATTTACATTATGTATTTTATATTATTATATTATTTATTATTAAATTCAATTTGAAATTATTATATTTCTCGTATAATGTGTTATAAATATAATACAAAATGCAGATATATGTTTAGACATATCGTGCGTATTGCATTTTGTAATGAAATACCTTTATTCTTTTAGAAAGTTCAAACACCAGTTTTGGAATCATTACCTTGTCCGTCTATGGAATCTGAAAATATGAAAAGATCATCATTAGTGAAGACACCAAAACCGACTCCAGTAACTACTGTTGAGGGTACGTCAGTTACACCAAGACAACGACCAAAGGGGCAGGCTGTGAGCACAGGTCCGATAAGTCTAAGCGGTCAGATTGTGAGTCAAATATCTGGTCAAGGAACTCCGGCTCAGTCGCAAAGTTCTGTAGGAAATACGATTTCGTATGTTCAAATGGGTCAACAACTTGCTTCGTTAAACGCGTCACAACCTTACTTAGGACAAAATATGCAAGCAAGTGTTCAGCCATTACCAGTGAACACTCAACCATCTGCTCATCAAGTGTCAACGCTCACTCAAGTTTCGCCTCAAGTTTGTTGTACTACGACTAATCAAAACGTTCCCTTCGGACATCAGTCGCAAATTCAAAAATCACAACAGAGTCAGTCACAATGTTCTACGATTAGACGATCTCCTGTAAGTGTTCAAGACACCGTAGGTTCATATTACTTTGATTCACCAGTGGCAACAAACGTGAATGAAGAAAATCTAGAGGCGCTATTTCCACCGTCTGGTAAGAAGATTTATATGCAAAGATTTCTCTAAATTTTTCTTCATTAGATTAGATTGTATCCTATTTACTTTATTATATTTGTATAGGTTATCCAGATCCGTTTAAAGATGATAACAGAGCTATGCCACCACCCGCAAAAATACCACCACCTGTCGCTCCTAAACCTTCTAAAATTCTGCCCAAGGCAAATGTTTCTGCTAGTTGTCCACCTCCAAAATTTACACCCGTTAATTCGTTAACATCGAAGCTAAATACTCCAACGGGGCCTAATAAAGCTACTCCTGTAATAGTACCAACTTTACCGAAACCAGTCAATAAGACCGAAAGTTTAAGTCAAAATATAAGTTCAAGTACCTCTCCGCCCGATAGTCCGACACTCTCCTCGGTACGTCATAGAAGAAATGTTAGCGATACAAGTGCTTTTAATAAGTAAGTATATATTTTTTTGTTCCACGAAACTAATTTATATCGAAACGTTTGCAAAATTTATAAAGCACTTATTTGTTGTTTGTACTATAGAGCATTTGCAAGCGAAACAACACAATTTCTAGCACCGTACGAAGCTTCAGTGAAATCACGTTCAGAAGATGCTAACACTCCTGAAGTTCTAACTGGTGTAAGACCTTGCCTAGGATCTAGTGCTTCGCATGTACGTATTGTAAGTACATAAACTGCACTGATTTGTCTTAATAATTTTCTTTAATGTTCATTTGATATCTATTATTTAATTTTAATTATATCAGTATTGTTGCTATTATCACCATTCTTATTACTATATGCTAAAAAAATGTTTATTACATTACATTATATATATTATATTAATAATATATTTAAACATTTTTGGATCACGAATTCATTAATATTTTTAAGTTCATTAAATGATTTTAAATCGTTTGAATTATATAATTTATTGTTTTTATTTCCTGTATAGCACCCATCTTAAAAACATACACGGTGTTAAAAACATTACGGTGTCAATAAATATTTTGATATATTTGAAATCACTAAACAGTTGATAATGTTTCTAATTAGGGCGAACTTTCAAGCGTAACTGCTACTGAAGGAAGATCTTTAAGTGCGGATGTAGCAGCTTGGAATCCGTTTGAAGACGTACAACCTTTCAACCAATTAACGGAAGATCATATTTTTGGTGCTGAGTTTGATAAAATTAGAAGGGGCAGTAATGCAAGCATCGCTGGTGTAAAAAGTCGCGAAAGCCTCGTTATGACGTATGCAGAATTACCGGAAGATCCATTTGAATCTGCACCTTTTAGTTTGCCAAGTAAGTACGCGTTGTGATTAAATTCATCTTTAATCGAATCTGTTTTTTGAAAAATCATCGCTATTAGTTGTAACATAAATTAACATCTCTGTACTAAAAAAATTGACATCTTTATACCATAATGCTTTTTTGTTGTTCGTTTAAAATAGTTGTAACATATTGACGTATTTTTTAGCAGGAAAGAAGAACAAAATTGGATCAAAGACTGCCGCACTTGCTGGAGGTAATGCATAGACTGCTTCGTATACATTCTTATTCCATTTGCCTTTTTCTCCTTTATGAGTCTGTATACAGCAGAGTTTTACAAATGATACGTAATGTACGTAAGCGTATTAAGCATAATCGATATTTCGTATTCTTCCTTTTCTTTCTCTCTTCTTCCACCCCCTTCTCTCACTCTTTAAATCACGTTCCACCAAGTCGTAATTAAATAGTATACTCAGGGCTGTATAATTCTTCCTTACATTTATGTATAACTTTTTAAATGTAGATTTTTGTCAAAGACAGCAAGACTGGCTTAAGTCGAATCCGCTGTCTAATGTGATACGAATAATGTAATTTATAAAATGATATATCGATACGTCGAGGAACAAACGTTGCAAAGACGAATCTCTATCAAAAATTATGTTCCTAGATAGACGCGTTTTAAACCTATCTACTAACAACTTACAAATTTATTAGAGGATAATGTGCACATGGAAAAACAATGTGTACAGACTTACCATCTTTCTTGATCTGTATGCTTGAAGATTTAAAGCAGAAGGATAATATAAAATAACTTATTTTCGGTGTACATACATTGAAGACGATCGCAGCAATGCAATTGGGCATGATTATTCTTATAGAGTTACACTACAGCTTCTCGATTCAAGGAATGATCAAGTATTATTTGTGATGATGTAGGAAAAGAGATTTGATTTTATTAAAACAAGGATAAAGTATACACAACTATAACAGAAAACAAGAAATTTCTTTATTCTGTTTTCTCGTTAGCACTCTGAAATCATATATATATATAGGTACATGATTATGCTATGTATGTAATGTCGAGTACTGAGCAAAATTAGTTTCAACCAGTTCATGACACACATGATAGAACAATAGAACAATAATGTGTACCAATTCCTTGCAATATACAGGAATAGGATAATGATCCAAAACGATGATCGATTCTAGAACAAAAGAAACGAGGAAAGATAAAGTAGGAAAAGAGAATATTAAAAGCAAAGCAAGTTATTAGAAAATATTTGACAAGGGTTTGTGTTAGGATTTTCGACCCATAGATAGGATTCTTCGCAGACAGAGTTAACAGTTAGTCCGCTTTAAGCTGAACTATAATTGCTAACAATAAATGAATAATCGTTATAAAAGTTACCATCATTTCGTACTAACTTAGCGAATTACGAAGATAAAGATCACATAAAATTTACGTTCTAATTTGTACGATATTGGTGTCTTTTGTAAGATGTGTTTTTAATAATTGTTCGAATTACCAAAGATAGAGGAATAAGTTTTGACAAATGTCTGTTCTATCACGTACGGTGACGCGAGGAAAAGTAGGGAGAGGGGTGGTAGAATATATAATATTATTGTATAGGCAAGGATGAATCGTTAAAGGAAGAAAAACTGATACATTACACGAGAAACGTGTGTAAAAATTGTAAAGATCGCTGTTGATAAGTATCGATGATGGTTATTGTTATATACGAGGTGAAAAATTTGATTTTGATGTTTGCGAGACAGAGAGAATTCCGATGTTGCTATATTTAACGAAGGGTTTTTAAAGATAATCGGAAAGGGATAATATTACATACTTGATACGTTGATGTCGAGCTCACTTTTTCGTTGTGTGCATTCGAAGGGGAAAATTTGTGAGATACTAATCGCGATCGTTGCTGCTATCTGATGTATTATTGTATTGCTCATATGTTTATTAAGTAATACACTTGAAGTGTATCGAGTGGTGTTTCTCGTGGTTGTATATCTGTAGATAAGTAAAAAGATTACAAATATAAGGATTCAATAAATGGTGGCGATAGTACTGTCCGTAATAAAATATTTCACGTTAGAAACGATTTCACGATACTTGGTTATCAATTGTTCATACAATATGTGTTACAGTATACCTTAATTTGATTTTTATGCCATGAAATTACACAACTATGTACGTATTTATGTACATATGTATATACCTATCCGAAACAAATTTCAATGTTTATTCATACATATAACTCGAATCATAAATTTGAGAGATTCCAAATAGAAATATACATAGGTTAAATACGGAATTGAGATGGAGAGTAAATGTATATTACAATATTCATTCGTTGTTACATATTATCCCTTTTAACGAATTGTACACGTTATAGTCAAGTGATGCGATGCATTGTAATCTTTAAGTAAACTGTAATTTTAATTAGCGTATTACAGATATACGTGTATAGACACAATTAATTTTTCTGTTAAAATAACAGTTTCGTAAGACTAAATAACGAATGAGAGATTTATAATGCTATAAATATGTGTATACATAGCCATATATACATATACACGCAAGCGCGCACGTACATCAAGAGACACATGTTTCACGATGTCATAAGACAAATTTATATGGTATTGAAAAACACAGTGTGTGTAATATTATCTATCTACTAGTTTAACAAACTTCGATCCGCATAGTGTACAATTTAGAAGGGGTTACGTCAAGTTAAGAGTGCAGTGAATGACTTTACATGAATTCACGGGTAGATATCGATTTTTTTTCACTCATACATCTCATTCATCTTTTATTGGGCACGTATTATTACTACTATTAATAGTATTTTGGTTTTAAAGCATAAACAAATCGGAAAAATGAAAAGATTAGGAAGTATTAGGAAACCGTCAACCAACGCGGTGAGTTAACAGTAAGCGAAAAGAGGCGAGGGAATCCATTCTCTTCTTCTTTTTCTCTTTTTTCGATTTTCTTCCTTTTTTTATTTCTTTCATTTTCTATCTATATATATATGTCCTATATATATATATATATATATATATTTATATGCCGTAGAACTTGGTTTATGAGTGAATCTGTCGTATAAACGTAGGAAAAGCAATTCTGATAATGGGAGTTCTCTGATGTTTCTCGTTACCTATATTTTTTCGTTTATATAATAGGAATTTACGTTCAGATAAGTGGATTTATTCGGTAAAAGTTTATGTAATTAAGCATTATGTAATTAAAATTTCGTGATATAATCGGCTGTTCATATAAACGGAGTTCTACTGTAAAGTATATTTATTAGATTGCTTTTCTGTATATACAGCTACGTATAAGAATATAACAATCGATTAACAACTCCACGCTAAGTATTCACGTACTGAATTTCACTTTGTTTCATATTTTCTTATTTCTTTGATACATTTCTCTCCATTTTTGTCTGTGTAACATTCCTTTTCTCCTGTAAATTTTATTCTCGTACTTATCCTTCTATTTTCTCACGCTATCTATTTTCTTTCTTGTCTTTAATCCTATTTTTTCCCCACTTACTTACTTCTTGCTTACATCTCTCCTTATTTTCTTTATAATTTGTGGAAACACCTAGTACATATCTGTATTTCCGCGTATACATCGATATTTTGAATATTTATATGGTAATTCTACCATAAATCTTGTAGGTAGTTGCGTTTTGCTTTTCGTTTTTAACGAATGTTAATGGAGAAGCATCAAGTATTTTTTTCTTTATTTGTATAGCTAAAATGTCTGATCGTATCGTTTGATAAGCACGTATGTGACTCCGAGCAAGTATTTCGCTGATTTTTGTCTGCACGAACTGCAGATTATATTAAGATGTAAATAGAATAGCAGTATATAGTTGATCGAAATGTTTTTTTAACGTGATATTTTATTGCCACGTCATTACCATTCAAAGCCAATAAAGACTCTTCTCGATAGGTTTTTTCTTTCTTTTTTTTCTAATATTTTTTCGTAATTGTCGTTTTTCGCCGTACATATTTGTATTTTATTTCTCACTGTCTGGAACACCCTAATGAGTTTGGGAGGCATATATAATTAATTTTCACTGATTTATCAGTTTATACGTTCACATACAGTAATGTACTATTCGTAAAGAGGCATTAAAAAAGAAGAATTTGTCCCGTGTCGTTTGCCTTCCATTGTGTCTCTGTGTCTTCCGTTTAAGATTTGTGTATAAGGTCTAAGTTTTAGATTGTTGTGATGATAATGATGACACACAATATGATTCAATTTGTTATCGTTCCGATACATTTGCTTTGATCCATCCATCCATTCAATACGCAATATAACGAATCGCACTATGCATTTACATGCATTTTAATCACGAATGCCAAATGACGAGCACGTAACTCGAGAGCACCATAGGAGGCTGACAATCTTGGACATCTCGTATTCGCTGTATTAAGATAATGTTACAGCAATAAACATGTAAATTACCATATAGTGTATGGACTATTGTTTTTTTCGAATGTAAAACGCAGCAATTCTTTGTCCGTGGAGCAACTCTATTTCATTCTACATATAGAAAAATTATAACATAACTGACCGCAGTACCGCTGCTAGTATTGGGTTGATCGCTTTTATGCTAGACACATGCAATAATATATCATTGAATCATGTTACCTTGACACAAAGATCATTACTGCGTTTTCTTACATATTATCCTTAACCCCCTGAATCTGATTAGGACTGTTCCAGACCATATGGTGACGGTATGAAGTAACACGGTGATGGTAGTGATTAACGTTGTTTAAAATAGAAAAATGTGGGACAGTTGCAAAATAGAAGCGGGACTGATACCGAGGAAAAAGGAGGAAAAGAAGGATGATCAGGAGAGAGGAAGAAGGGGAGGAGGAAGAGAGCAGATAAAAGAAAAGGAACGAAGAAAATAAATATTAACGCTTAATTTATAGTATAGCTAGTATCGTGTAAGGAGTACGTAATGTGTACGTTTAAGCGTTTTAGAAGTACAGTGCACCGACTGTAACAGACCTAATCAGAGACAGAATAGGCCTAATATGACTCTTTATTATACAAATCACTTAAAATATTTGATTGTTTATATATATATATATATATATCGAACATGTAATTAAAGAAGCAGTAGGATTGCAAAGCGCGATGTTTCCGTTTATCTTTCATCATTATGAATGATATATTAAGAGGTTGATAACATATATGAATCGAAATAACGATACAATTAGAATGTATTGGTATTACGTTAAATGGTTTTTAACATATTTGCGCATATATGTATATGTAGGTAAGTACAAGTTAGTTTCTGCTGTTTTAAACAGAAACGTGGGTGACGGGACGATTTTAGCAAAAGAAACTATGAATGCCGATTATGTACATGACTCTATTGGTAAGAAATATCAATTATCTTGCTGCTATCGTTTTTTCTTCTTTTTTTTTCTTTTCTTCTCTCTTCTTTTCTTTCCTTTTCTTTTTGTTTATTTGTTCCTTTCGCCAGACTGACATCATTACAATACGGAAATGTATGAATCGATATGTTGTCGAGTCGCGACGAAAGTTGTTAGAATTAGAAAAGATACAATAACACAAGTTATGGACACATTCTGTTTTTCAGGCAAGTCGCAATTAAACGGTAGACCAAGAATACCACCGAAACAATGGAACCCGGGATTCGAGCGCTCCGAACTGGACCACAGGATGACAGGAAATAATCCTCCTATTTCTCCGCCATTTGTTCGGGTCCCTCTAGAAGATCGGTCTAAGTACGAAAAGTTAACGTTCAACGCTGGAGACGTATCCAGCGATAGCGACAAAGATTTGTCGCAAGAGCGAATTCAACAAAAGAGAAAAAGGGTGAAGAATGTGATACGTAGGAAGAGGAAAACGCAGAATGTGAACAAAGTCGTGAGTGATTCGACAGGCTCGGTTGGTAATTCGAAGACGCTCGGTAATAACTGGCGTAATCAAAGTATTTGTAACAGCGCCATTAAATTGAATGGCATCGGCGCTAATGGGTACAGAAAGCATAATAATATTCGAAACGGAGGTAACAAAGGAGAAATACAGGAGGAAGGAGAGGAGGTGGAGGAGGAGGGAGAGAGCATGAAAAAGGAAGAAACAGAAGGAGGAAGTAAAAGAAGGGAGAAAGAAGAAGAAGAGGAAAGGGAAGCTGAGAAGGACGAAGACGAAGAAGAAGAGGAAGAAGAGGAAGAGGAGGAGGAAGAGGAAGAGGAGGAGGAGGAGGAGGAGGAAGAAGAGGAGGAAGAGGAAGACGACGATAAAGATAACGATGACATCGATGATAACAATAACGACAACGACAACGAAAAAAGAACTAATGAAAACGATGAAAAATATGAGGGAATAAATGAAGCAACTCCGGAAAGTATATATAGAGTTTGTGGTTCTCTTCATCATTCGGAAAGAAATGTTACTACGAGTGAACAAGATTACAGAACGAAGAAGTCGAAGAAGTATTATCGAGAAGAGCGATCGTCGATCAGTCCGGTAAATACGGATCCAGTTGTCGGGCATCAATATGGAGAGAAGCCTCTTTTACTCGACGATGAACTTGATCCGGAACCGAAACTCGATTACTCTTATGGCGATCCATTCGTCATGGATGATCGGTATGGGTCAAATTATCAGTCGTTCAACGACATCGGTTCGTCAAAGAGAATCGAGAAGACGAAACTCCTGAGCGACGGATTATGGAAATCTGACAAAGACGTTTTCGCGTTAGCTCCGTTTCCAAAGTCGTCCAGCTATTCGAGAAAAGGTAACGATTTTCAAGAGAGCAATCAATTTAAAAACGTAGCTCCCGCTATTTTTGACGTGACGGCTCCTTCCGAGACGGTGACGGATGTAGAAAACAAGTTGCTTTCTACAGGAAGATGTAATTCATCCTGGAAGTGTGCAAACGTCACGAAAGCAGAGGGATTCGCGAATATCGACTTGTTATCCGGAGAAACGCAACGATCTCCGGTTACTAAGGCGATCTCGATTGTTCGCCGAGACTCTGAACGGAAAAGGAACACGATGCAGAATCAAATAAAGGAAATGGATCAAGATGATGAGATTAAAGCGGGAGGAGGAGGAGACCGAGAAGAAGATGTAGAAGAAAATAAAGCGAGAGTAGCGATAAACGAAGAAAAAGAGAAAGAAGCGGAAGAAGAAAAAGAAGAAAATAAAGAGAAAGATTTATTTGGTTCGTCGCCGTTTAGTCCGAGCAGTTTTGTAATAAATTCATTTGATTTTAACAGTTTACGAAACGTTACAGAACAAACACCGAAACAATCGGCAAAAATGACGTTTGCGAATCAAGAAGAATCGTACGATGATTACACTCAAGTGTCTGTCCATCCCATTCAAGCCCAGCAATCTTCGCCGAACGTTTGTCATTTGAAACAAGGTATTACTACTGCTGCAGCGGCAGCATCATCGACTACAAAAACAGTATTGAACTCTAAATTTACCGATGTCTCTGCGAATAGCGAGTATTCGCATACGTTTTTGGATGCTTCGAAAGATCTCTTTGGTTCCATTCCGTTCGACGAATTCGCATCTTTACAATTAAACGAAGAAAAAAAGAGATCAGAGACTCGTATGCCATTTGTTCAGTTATCGTCATCGTCATCGTTGTCGACGCAACTGCGCCAGTCGCAGCCACAGGAGCCGAGTTTCGTTGGCGAAAACTTAGACGCGATGCTATTAGATAAAGCACAACCGCCGATCGCTGATCGAGCAACATCTACCTTACAAGAGGTATATACGATTAAATCGGTTCATCATACTGCTCGAATCACTGTTCAAACAATGAACAGCGTATCGAAACCAGATGTTGCATCGGACATTGTCTCGCCTATGTCACCGGAACCGTTGGTGGTTACCGATGACGATCACCACGATATGCCAAGACATAAAAGAGAAAAATCTAATAAATCGGAGAAATCGAAATATCATTTGATCAGTGAGATTCATAGCGATATTAGCGATGTACTGTCATCGTCGAAGCTAACTCACAAAAGTAAGTCGACTTGTTACGGCAAAAAAACACCAAGAGCGAAAAAATGTTCTGCCGTTAGCACAGCTGCTGGTTTCAGTAACATGAGCTTTGAAGATTTTCCGAGCGACGAGAACGAGGAAAGACAGATTAGGAATACGAAAATCGCGCCGTTCGAAGTAATAAGAGAACCTGAAAAACGATTCGGTTCGTTGAAGAGGAGAAGCAACCCTTTCACTTGAGACTCGAATATAATGTGAATAGAAATTAGCGTGAGTCTATCACACCTTCCGAAAGGACATCATATTGACATCGATCCGCGTAGAGATTCAACGGTTACATTTTTTCATTTATTGTCAAGCGAAGTGCGAAGCATGGAGAGAGTAAATTTTACAAAGCGATGTATTTTGTCGATATTTGCATCGATTTACATTTTGTAATACTGACACTTTGTTATCACATGTGATCAACTTTCCTTTCCTCTCATTTCCCTTTTTGCTTCTTCTTCTCCTTTTTTCCTTTTTATTGTACATGTATAAAACGCTATGTGATTTGTATATAATATCTTACGTACGTATCGTACATAGCTGTAGTTAGCGATCGAAAAAATAAGCAACAAAATTTCGTTCCATCTTTGTAACGATTCAAAAAATATATTCTGTTATGGTTCTCGCTCCATTTGGAGAATCTTTGCTTTACCTTTCGATTAAATTCATACGCTGGATCAATGTTGCTAATATATATCTTTTTAATCAATATATATAATTAATATATATATAATTTTAATCAAACTCTTGAATTCTGTGAAAAAATGGAATATCATAAAAAGAGAAACAAATAAGAGTAAACAAAAAGGTAAGACAGTGGGGGAAAAGGAGAAAGGAGTCGAATAAAGAAAGCTGATGTATCTATTTTTGTAGCTAAGTGTTTTCACTATGCTTGAATAGCTTTCTGCTACCGCTAGTACTAGTACTACTACTACCACTCCTACCCCTACTACACTACTCCTACTCTTACTACTACCCGTACTACACTATTCCTACTCTTACTACACTACTCCTACTCTTACTACTACTACTACTACTACTACTACTACTACTACTACTACTACTACTACTACTATTACTACTACTACTACTACTACTATTACTACTACTACTACTACTACTACTACTACTACACTACTACTACTACTACTACTACTACTACTACTACTACTATTATTATTATGATCTGTTAGATCATAGAAACGATGCAATATTTCGTAGAATAGAAGTACAATGTCAAAATGTCAAATGATACACGTTTTTAGTTAACTTTCTGTTGATCGTTTATGTTATGTATCTTCTAATCTATATACTACTTTTACAAAAAACCAATCTTAAGAGAGAGAAATACCGAATTACGTTGTATGCTATACATCATAAGTAATGGCATAAAGAAAACGAACACCGAATATGTAATGGAATACGAATGAAGAAAATATTTTTGAATTTATTTCATTAACGCGCGCGTGTGCCCACCCCCTTCCTTTTCTCCAGACACGCGTTACCAAGTAAATCGACATCGCGATGTAAGTTAGTATATGTATAAATCTGACAATTATATACATATACATATACTACATATACTACATTAAACTTGATAGGTGCACGTGCAGCTTAAAAATTACTAAATTAAACATACGATCAACATAGTATCTACGAATTGAAGAAATATTTTGCTGGTAACAGTTTTTATGTACGTATGTATACACGTGTATACATAATGTTAACACATTCCATGCGTAAGACGTGAACGTGCGCGCCATGAGAATTTCTTATATTTTTGCGGATGGCACCTGGATAAGTGGATACATGTTATAGAAAAATCGATTTCTGCCACTAGAGATCCCCTTCGATTTTGTGTGCCGCATTGAATGTGTTAATAAGATCCTAAGCAAGTTGCGATATATTAAAAAATTATCGCATCATACAATACATGTAGAGAATGATTTTAGAGATTAGTAAAGGCTACATTAAAACGAAGAGGATCGGTGGGTAATTATATAAAAAATTATCTTTATATGATATCCTTTAAACACTGATATAGTATTGTCTTCTTTTTATTTCTTTCTATTTCAGATTATGCAATAATCGATCATTTTTGCACAATGATGAAGATTCGATGACTTTTCTTGATGCAAATCTATGAGTAAAAAGATGCAAGCTCTGGAAGTATGATAAGTAACTATTGCGATATGTCATAACAATAAGTATTTGATATATAGGTGTACCAGTGAAAATGCTTAGGGAAACGCGCATTTGAGGATGTTTGAAAAAATGATGATAAACGCATTGTCAACGCGATCATCATGGCTGTATCGACAATGGTGTAAAAATATCTGCTCAACGATCATCTCATTCTTTGCGTAGTCGCTGCAAAAAATACAATACGTTCGAAAAATCGGTCACGTTGCAAACATATTATTATTATTAGTATACATGTCGCTGCTACGGAAACAACGATTTTGGGCATTGTAGCAGGAATGATCAGTATGTGCTGAGATCAAAGTTGTTTCAAGTAGGTTTCAAATAGAAGATAGAATTTATAGTTACCTTCTTAGTAAATGAACTACGATTGCAGCCGCAATTTAAACACAGTCCTGATAATGAGTGCCGTAACTCGATACGTTGATTTATATTAAATCTAAATAATTGATATATCTTAAATCTACGACGATTGTAGCTTAAATACTGATTGTGCGAGCGGATGAGTGAGGAAGCGAGTAAGGGAGAGGGAGAGTGATAAAGTAACTATTATTGTAAATATTAATAACATAGTATTACTTGCCATAATGGTAAAATTGGAAAATTAATTGTTTCAGTATAGCAAATATATTTAATGTTTTCTTCTACCATTCTTTTCCTCCGTTTGTTATCGTTATCATAACGTTTAAGGAAACATTACGTTATCGTAATGTTAATTAAGAAAATGCATCGAAATTATCTTCTATGTTGTAGTCACAAACAAAGAGAAAGGAAAAGGGAAGTAAACCAGACAATATCGTAAAGATGTTTGTATAATTATTGTGTATACAAGACTGTGTAAGTACACATTTATGTATATGCACATTTATATACATTTCTCATTACATGCTTACATGATAATATTTCGATTCTTGCAAGAAAGAACTATAAAATATAGTCCTTAGAATAACATATATACATATAATATGAGTTTTAAACTTGACGAATTTGTAATTTTCGGGTGATAGGGAAACTGTTTAATTTAATATGCAAATTTAAAATGACATAATACGCCTTGCAAATATTATTTCTAAATATGTATTCGAAAATGTTAGTTTTTCCGGTATTGGAATATTAAATATGACAAAATAAATGAATAATTTAAAATATTCTTGGTATTTTTATCTTAATTTGCCATTAAAATTAATTTACTTAATATAAGTGTACGTATATTAAAGAAATGTATAACTCTATATTTGTATTTTTTTAACGAAAAATAACTATATTTTGAGCATGTTGTCAGTTACTTTAATAATCTAATAATTAGTGATCCTGGTCCACTGTTGTCATACGATGATTAGCACACTTTAAAATGTTCAGAAATATGTTATCTATTGTGTGCGTCCTGTACTAATAAAAGGATAAATAATACATATATATATATACGTATATATATATATGTATATATTCTGATACTTTAGGTAAGATAATAAATTGTTAACATTCACTTTGCAGTAACATTGGTTTTTTATAAAACAGTATTTTTTTTTACAAATTATTATTAGCAAAACGTCTTGCTTTTAGTGAACAAATATTTAAGAATGTAATGTATTGATTCTCTAGAAAAATGAAACATCATTTCCATGCTTGCTTTTGCGCTTTCTGGGATGCTAGTTTCTTTGTGATGTACGACGAAATTAAAAGCGCTGCCAATACTATCACAATAAGATAATAATCAAAATCTTCTTTCAAAACGTCAAATGTTTTAGACGGTGCCACACGTGTGTAGAACAAGTCTGCGAACATCGTATTACATGCATAATTACTTGTAATTTTCTAATTTTAATACATTACTAGTGGGTTAAATGTATTAGTTCCTCAGTGATTCGTAAAGTTACGGTAAAACAAAGTTGTATCTTATAGTACTTACCAAGACCGTGTACAAAAACTAAGCAAGTACTTTCAAGGCCACTAGGACTAGTATGAATGCCGGAAACCCTAAAGACGCTTTGGTTATAATTAATTATTGCATCCATATGAATAGGTATTTCTGGCATATATGGTATGACACCTTCTTCGCGTATTTCGGGATTAATAGGCCGCCGTGGATCTACCATCATCCACGGTAATTCCAATACTCCGCCATTAGCTAGGGCCACTAATACGTATAAAAAGTAATTTATAAACAATTACGTTTTCCTATTTATAAATTATTAGTACAGTACTATAGTACAAATTATAAAGTATTAGTCATACAATTCATATACATACCTATGATGTGTTTACTCGTGATACCTTTCTCTGTAATAGTTTCCCGCATAGATTCTATTGCTGCTGGGAAAATAAAAGCTTGTCTTTCTACAATTGGCAACTTAGTTGTAGCTAACGATGAAAACACTAGAATAAGATATTGAATTTATAATATTTAATATAAACAAGAACAAGGATATGAATCAACATAATTATAATAAAAAATGGCGTGAACAATACCTGTGGTATTACTCTGTATTTTTCCTTCATATAACTCTAAACTAGCAATTTCTGTTCTACGACTCTTTTCGTTAAAATAACTGTACACTATCCAATTTTCTGAATGCACAACATGGACTGGGCCACGAACTCTCTTATGCATAATAGAAAATATCATTGCCCCAGATACCACATCCAATAAATATAAATTAAGCGTATCTGTAAGTTGTGAATTATTTTTAAATTAGTTATATATATTATACGGAACTTCAATAATTACAATATTCTTATACAGCGGCATAATAAACGTACCTTTATGAGTGCGTCCAACACCCTCAGTTACAATTGCGACTAAGTTAGGATTAATATACTTATATAGAACTGATCTATCACTTAGAACCCTGCCCTGGGAATGAACACGTTCAATTGGATTTTTCGATACGACGTGCGTTATTCTTTGGTTTTTTGGTGACAGCAGTAATTCCCACACTTTATGGGAAATGAGTTCCTAAAGGATGAAATTAAGATGAATATTTAGAAAGCTTGCTAAATAAGCTTATACATACTTGAGCTGTGCTATATGATAAAGAATATCCAGACAATATTCCAGTTGTTTGATCAGCAGTAAATATATATGTATTTTTAGCGAGTGATGCAGCAATTGCAGTTGCACCTTCAGGATATACGTGAGCTTTATCTCGTGTGTCAAAAATAAGTATGCCTCGCAGAAAATCATCCGTCGTTACATGAAGTAACATAGATTGTTTTATTCTATATCCTAATTTTATTAAACCATCTAATGGTTGACCAGTAATCGGATTAAAAGTATATACAATTCCTTCTCCCGTTTGCTAAAATATTCAAAATCAAATAAGAGATCTATTTATATTGAATTAATGTTTTAATGTATACAATACATACTTTATCCTCTGCCAATAACGCACATTGCGGCGGATATGGAAAATGTCTGCTACCACGTTGTACGTATAAAATTATTGCATCAGATCTTTTATTAAAACCTCGAATACCTCGTACCCTAAGTTGCCAAATAATTTCACCTTTTCTAGTTTCAATACCATATAACTATAAATATATAAAATCAAGGATTAACACTAAATGTATGATTCGAACTAAATATATATAATAGATGTTAATTAATTAATGTAAGTATATTCATTTTCATACTTTTCCCGTTGATGTAACAAGGACAATCATTTTATGTAAACCAAATTTATCTCGTACTAAGTCAGTACGTTGATTGGACTGTTGAGGTGTGAGACTTAATATGGATTGGAAGAATGTCCTTGCTTGTTTAAGTTGAGAACTAACTCTTCTAAACATCATGCTCAATACATCCCCTAGATATAACATAAAATTATAAAATATGTCATATGTATAATATTAATATTGTAAATTATTTTTTTATAACATATTTATCATAAAAACCAAAGGAACAACAAACTTCTTAACTGCAAACCTAACAAACAACTACAATATTAATAATATGTGTTAATAGAAAATTACAGTAAAGCAAAATTAAATTTACAAGTATAATAATAATTATTATCTTTTTTTATCATTCATGCATAGTGCTTCAATATTCTACTTGTAAGGCAAATTTAAACATACTGTTGTATTAAAAAAGTCTATATTAATATACTTTATATTATCATGCAAATAATAACATTGTATGAACTTTCTTAAATAGCAAAGATAAAAATATTTACTAGTCTGCATTTAATTCGTTTATATTTTCTTGAGCTTCTAAAGAAAATTAACGTGCCTATAAGACTAATAAACAGCAGGAATAAAGTAATTTTCAAACCAGCCTTTGCTGCTCCACTACTTACATGAACTGTCTACATCAATACCTGCCAGCAGCCATTCACAAAAGAAATGTAATTAATACAACATAACTAATTTTCTTATTAAGATATAAGTTGAGAATATATAATGTGATTTATTTATTGTTGTGTGTGTTACAATTAAACTGTAACATTAAGCTGTTTAATACTTTCTAAGTAATAATATAGAAATGAAGACATAATAATACAAATATTTTTAATCAGAGTATTACTTTTATACAAGTACTACTTACTTGCATTAAAAAATGCTTTACATCTTACAAATATCAAAATATTTATGTCAAATATAAGAAATGTTACAATTAAATTACTTATAACAGATAGACACCTATTACAAATCTTAATGTGAATCTTTAATATTATAATTATCAATCTTTATAGTGTTATTTTTTAATATCTCGTTTAATGATCTTATACAAAAATATTTAATTTATTTTATCATAACGTTTGCTGTGCCTTAACAAATCTGACAAGCATATATTATAGTTTATACTTACTCTCTTTCTGATCGAATTCTGTTTCTATTTCTTGATCTCTGTCTGACATGGGTAGTTCTATAATTTCCACTGCTACAATACTAGCAAGTGCTTCTTCCCTAGCCCACACTAATTTATTATGCTGTAGCAGCGCAACACTGTGATCTTCTGAAGCTAATAAATGACGGCAAGTTACACCTTTTGTTTGTCGAGGACAAACAGAAGCCATAATTGTTGGTGAGAGTAATGAATTATGTGTTACAACGATAGATAAATTTGGCATAGGTTTTGATGTTAAAAGTTCTGAAGCAACAATTTCTGTTACCTAGAATTATATCAATAGAAGTTTTCAGTAGTTTTGTTAAATAATATTCAAAAAATCCTGTTTAATACAGTTAAATTTTCAAATACTTACTCCATTTTTATAAGTCGTTTCTAAAAGCACTTTTTCATTATCAACTGAAACAATATAGAGCATAGAATCTTCTACTATATCCCTTTGGATAGGAACAGGTACCTCTCCAACAAGAAGAATACGTTTCCGTTGGTTATTATCTGCGCTAATTGATACAACAGGTTCTTCACCTAACACTGATTCTAAATGATATGGACCTTGTGCACCAGCACCAAATATGGTATTTATTGTAACTGATTGTGGTTGAGAATGTGTATCAAATAAATGTACCAAAAGCAATATAGCTAATGAACTGTCTCCTTTTAAGCAAGCTAAATATGGAGCTGCTAAAACACATCTAAAAGACAAGAAATTATAAAAATTTTATTACATAGGAATTTTAAATATACTGAGCTTTTCACTAGCATAACATATCTCTACTTTATAAAGTAATTTCTTACTCTGTTTCTTGAGTTATAAATGGTGCTGAGACTCTTCTTGTTTTCAATTTATCTCCTGTTTTACTGTCATAGGATGTTACTTCTACACCACTATTATAAATTGGTAAAATATGGTGTAATGTTCCATCTTTTATATGCCATTTCACATCTTTAATTCTGTATGAAAAAATGATTTTATTAGTAACATCAGTATATGTAATGTAAAATATTATGTGCTGCTGAAATATAACATTTATAAAATTATTGTATACTTTCATGTTTAGAAACAAATTATTTGATAGAAATTGATCATAATTAGGAAATGAAATATTTTTGAATACAAAACAAGATATATTTAAATATATGAAACTTAACAAGATCTCAAGCAGTTCATATTAGTTGCTTAATAAATTCATCTTGTTTCAAAGTAAAAAATCTTTCATTGTTTTGTTCTATTGTATTACGTTTTACAAAATCCTTTACAGATTTCTTTACACTGGAACTATCTGGTTAATGTGTAATAACGTAAAAGTAACATTAAGTGTAATAATATATTACTGTGAGATACAATCATGTAGTATGTAGAAAGATATTATTGATTGTGCATTAAATAAGGATAAAGAAACCTGTTAGCACTGTACAATCCCAGTGTAGAAAAGGATATAAATGGTGAGAAACGTCTGAAAACCAATAATGATAATTACATTTTATTTTGTATATTATAACTGTTTCACGAAAACAAATCTTGTTAATAAATCTATAACATTAATATTAAATAATATAAAAATTTTCTTTCAACATTCAAATTATCTTTGGAAACAATTAATTATCTATAATGCAAATAGAAGTATGTTCAATTAATTTATATAATATTAACAAACCTATCGTGGTTTTGTTCAGCAATTGGCCATTCATGAATTATATGTCCGGTAGCCAAATCCCATGCACGAACAATAGCCGGTACTCCTCCACTTACAGAAACAAGATCTCCATCTGCAATTCCACCCAATGCTCGAATCCGACCTGCATATCCTTTTTCTAATACACGTCTCCATAGTATTTGTCCTAAACCAAAAGAATATGTCTTCCTATCTTTTTTGCAATTTATACTTGTATAGTTTACATATATGTACGATAATCATGTAATCACATCTTAAAGAAACGTTTAATAAAATACTAAATTTAAAATGTTGATGTCTTAAGTTCTGAATTCAATTTATTTATATTATATCTCATATCTACTAAATTTCAAATGGTAAATTGTAAAAATAGCACAAAGACAAATGTTACATACTTTTAGATTTTTTCAGCTAATTTCAAAAATTTCAATTAAATATGATAAATTTATATTCGCACGTATATGTAAAATTAAACAAATGAAAAAGTTTCGCATATCTAATCGAAACGGCTTTACGTCAATGTTTATAGCCCACCTGACTTTAGATTTAGCGCAGCAATAACATTTTCTTCAGTAGCAACAATAATCTTTTTTGCGGTCGAGACAGTATCAAAACTGGCGAATTTAATTTTGCCGACATAATTCTGCTTCCTGCAAGCACAACGGCAAATGGTTCATTGAGAATGATTCGACACAACTGATACGTTGTCAAATCACGGTAACATGCTACTGCATTATTAAAGCGATTCAGCATTGTAATCAACGTTTGTTCAAGGATTCCAAATAATTTACCAGTCAAATTTTCCAACTTGATCTTCGTACAGACACAGAGACAGATTAAATAGTCCAACCAGTATGATAAGATATTGTAATATCTGAACATCGATTAAAAACCGGTTTATGTTCCCTCTAAAACTCCATACGAACGGAGCCATGACGATAAGTGTGAACGTATCAACGTATTAATCCATCCGCTTACACAAATTTCTTCCGCACCTGATATATAACCATTGATTGTGTAAGCGAACGATGGTCACCTCACATAAAAACCACGTATTCTTTTATTATTTTTATAATGATTTCAATTTTGTAGTACATAAAAAAAAAGAAAGAATAGGGGATATTTAAAAAACCAACGATCAAATATATAATTCATAGAAATCTATTTTGGAATGTATGAAATTATGTTACAATTATCGTTGATAAACAATAATATTTATGTAAATTATTACTAGTTACATATATTCCAGTTTTAAATATGATAAGAAATATTTACAGATATTTTAAAAATTTTAGTTAATATATCTTAGTTAATATATTTGGTATTAATAAACAATGTAATAGAACGGATAACAAAATTTTTTAAAAATCCTTGGAATAGGCAAATATGTATTTATATTTCATATATTACAAGTACTTTTTTATTTTGTTTTTATTAATCTGTATATCAATTTCTACATTATCGACGGAGTAAATTTCAATAGTTGAGACATAATATATATACATACTAGACCATATCAATGGTCTACTCAGATTGGCGGGAATATCCGGTGCTATTTGAAATTATTTTTAGCGATGGATGAAAATCATCATATTTAAATAGTTTAAAGTAAAATTACAATAACTAGACACATTCTCTATTCTTATTACCTTGAAACAAGTATTCTCCAAATTTCTCACACTTTTATAAGCATTATTATTTAATATTTTTACTCATAATAATTTTCATATTTGCAATGTAAAGTAAAAGATACATATAGTAACACAATAATTTATATTCACAAAAATTTAATTGTTAGTAAAATTTCCAGCATAAATTACTGGTTTAAAAATTCGTTATAAGAAATAGCAATAGTATAATTCAAATATATAATATTTATACTATTTTTTCTCCTGGCTAGTAGTAACAACGTTCATGATAATTAAAAAAAAAAATAAAATTATATATAGTTATTTTTTTCAAATACAATTGTGAAAATTTACAATTCGCATCAATATTTTTAAACAGCATAAGAAATTATTTTCTTTTGGTAGCTCAAAGTATAAATCCAATTTATGAAGTCATTAGACATTCTTTTAAATAATATCTAGGAAATTTTGCAATGGAAATATCAAATTTTGAACACATACATATTAAAAATTAAAATTTTATGATTTTATATTGATTTAACTTACATCGATAATGTAGTTTACGTACATACGAACATATCTGCAGATAATAATTGATATTCCCAAGATTTATTATTCTACATTACATCAATTTATTGTCATTCATAATTTATGAACAATTGTTTCATACACATAATAGAATTTCAAAATATAATTAAAGACTATAATTGTATTCTACGTATGTATGTATAAAGAAATGAGAAAATTATTTTCATAAATTTAATGTGTACCGACAGATGACGTTATATTACATTTCAGGAATTTGCAACATTTGAAACAACTTTTATAATAAAAAGAAAAACATACTAGCATATTAAAATGATATTAATTTTAGCAATTTAACTTGTTTAAATGTTTCGTAAATTATAAATCTACAAATTATTTAAGGATGTACCTTTCATATTACATATATGTACCTATATAATGCTACAGCAAATATTTAAAAATAAAATAAATAGAATTTCTCAAACATCGGGAGAAAATTATAAAATTCATTACTGGCTAACTTATGATTTATTACTCAAATTATTATTCATTCGCTTAGATAACTTGATTGCTCAATAAAATTGATAAACATATTTCGTAAATCATGCTAATGCGTGAACTAATAAACATTACATTTTTATAACTAAAGTTAACAGTTTAATCCATTAATTTCTTTATATACGTTATTAACAATTTTTCCTTACTCCTAATAAAATATAACATTTTATTTATTATACTTCAAATCTATTCGTCTCGATATACCATACCACTTACAAAATTGATGTATAAACTATGTTATTATCGTACTGTTACTTCTAAATTACGTGTATCGTTAGAATTGATATTCGAATATAACTCAACCTCTTTCGACCTTTCGAAAAACTTTCACTTTTCCTTGGCCTGTGTTTAACCAAGCGGCGATTCTTTATCCGCAGGAACAGAGAGGAAGAACAGGCTGGCGCCGCGCCGGAAGAATTTACGTAGCACTTAATCCCACCGCTTAGAGGGCCCGACAAAATCACCCTACTTCGCATTCTTGGCTACCTATTCTTCTGTGCTTCTGCTCTTCCTGCGCCACTCATCATCACGAACCTCTTCTTACATTCAAACACTTTCACCTGAACTCTTATTCCTTAACGAGGCGACCCATGGTCCTGTTGCTATGATTTAAGAAGGCGAAATCTACCTCTTGTAAGTTACCGAGCGATTCCACCATATTGTTTTACGATAAAACTATGTGCTAGGACTTCTTTCGAAGAAAGCAAGTTAGATTTAGATATTCGCCTTCATACAGTAGAATCTGATCGGAGAAGACAGAAATAGAAAATCAAAACCTACCTATGGCGAAAAATATAGAAATATTAAATAGATCAAAACATTAGAAAATGCTGACTACCTGGAGATGGACGCTTCTTTATCAGTCGAACGGATAATGACGCAGCTAAGATCGGCAGGAGAACCAGGATGGACAGTAACGACAGAAGTTGGGATAAGGCACGAGATAGAGGGAGCAAATGCTGCCATGTCGGATGTACAATACACGGGAAATAGAAAACAGGGACCGCCTATGTACTACGCGAGTGTCCCATATACGAAGAAATCGGGCCAAATACAGTAAAAAAATAAGGAGCAAGTAAAGTAAAGAGGAGAGTAAGGGAATATGGGAATCGACAGAATTCATTAAGCGATGTATAAAATAAAGGGCGTTTTGTCTATGGGAATAGTATCAGCAACATTAAGTTAAGTTAGAATGAAAGAAACCTCGAATAACGGATAAGGCTGGCAATTAAGATACCAAAAGTTAAGACAAATCTGAAATAAAAAAAAAAAAGAAAAGAAAAAAGAAACGATTATCGCTTATGATTTTTAATCATAAGAAACTGGTATCAGTCGATATTTTAATATTTACTGAATATTTGATTGTCAGTCGAATGTTAAGAATGGAAGATATTTTATTCTTTAGCACCTCGTTATCGGTATTTTAATTTTGCTTTTGTCACTTGATAATATTTAATCGATCGAGATAAATTTAGATAACTTTAATTAGATAATAATTCTTGAGTTTTCATATTTTCCTGCGAATGAAATAACTTTCAATTCGAATAATAAAATACCGTATGAAGCAGAGATATTATTTTTCGACCAATCAACTTGGGACAATTATAATATTATTACAATTACAGTATTTTTTATTATACGTGTGTTTATAAATATTTATAAAATTATTATACTCGTTATTGAGATAAAATTTCGAAAAATTATATCGATCGTCGATGAAAGATCGTGCAATGGAAAGAAAAATTCTTTTCTCCGTAGAAGATTTGAAAGGAACAGCGAGAAGAAAATCTCGAATCAGTCGTGAAGCCAATCCTTTAATCGCCTGTACTAAAATATTATAAGACGCGTAATCACAGTGATCGTGCCAAAATCCGACGACTAATCTCTTAACCGTAAAACCGGTTTTATTTACTCATTCGCTTACCCTTACTGGGTACTTCACTGGCTGCTTTCACAGATTTTAATGACAGTTGCGAATCGTTATTGTAACCATTGTTGCGAATACATTATTTCATCGTTGCTGCTAGCAGTGTCGTAATATCGTCATATTATCTGTATTCGCATAAACTCAATTTCCCATCTTGGAACTTATCTCGAAGAGCTTTACGCTGAGATTTTAGACGATTTAGAAATGTAGAATTAAATAACGTAAGACTAATATTTCAGACTAAGTTTGGTTTAATACGAATGAATAGAACACTTAATGCTCAATTTAATATACGTACATGAGAGTATCGAATTATATTGTTCATAAGATATTTAAAAATCTAGCTCGTTAATTGTTTTAGTCCTATGTATTACACGCGTATATGACACAGCGATATATGGCGGACAAAATGGTACGAATTAAATTTTGGACGAAACAGGATAAGTAAAACGCTGTCCTTTGCTTGTAGACTTTGCTTAATCGATTAATTTTTGTACAACGCCTCGACTGTTACAAATATCGTTAGAAGACAAACTGAACATTTGCGGTGAAAATAATAAATACGAGTGACAATTCTCGAAAGAAGAAGAATGTTTCTTAATCGAGTACGATACTCTCTCTGTAAGGACGATATGACGTAACATTTGAAATATTACAAGTGCCTCTTGACTTATATTCTTCGGCTGGCCCACCACGGAGACGTAATCTCCATTCTCGATAATCTTTCAATTTTAATTTATCAGCGTTCGTGCTATAAACTCCACTCGACCAGGCATTCACGATCCTTTGATAAAATATCCAGTCTCGCAGATATAGTTTCGATATTTCGAGCTCCTTGGAGCGATATCTACGACGATTCGAAGATCCAGCCAGCCTTCGATTCTCCTCTAATATCCTGCTACGTTTTATTTAGAGGAATCGCGCCGGTTGCCAGAGGGTGCATCGCTAGAAAAAGCTCAGCGGAGAATAGAGAGGGGTAAGAGGAGGGCGTCATGTAGAAATGACACTCGTAATCGACTTCTAGGACGGTCTCGATTTCCTTTGGCGGCTGCCAGAAATGAATGAACCTTGCCGGTCGAAGAGAGGAGAACGGGAGGGCTGCGTGAGGTGCCGGCTAACCTCCGTCAGATGAGATAGGATTGAATGGACGTCGTGAAGACTGGGGATAAGGTGTAGAGAGACGAAGCCAGGGCTGGCGAAGAAACGAACACACGTGGGTGTGGAAATGGGTGGAAACAAAAAGACAGAGTTGGGGAAAATAGAGAGAATACGGAGGAACGAGGGGCGAGGGGAGGAAAAACAAGATCCAAAGAGCGCACGAAGAGACAGGGTTGGTATGAAAAAGCGCACTGGCTAGAGGAGGGAAAACCGGATGAAACTGTATAGAAGAAGAAGGAGAGGGAATATAGCGAGGAGAGGGAACGGACAGGGATAGGTGGAAAAAAATCAGTGAGGAAAGGAAGCGAGACGCGAGAGCAGAGAAGAAGAAAGAGTTGGGCCGAGGTACACGGGCGATGAGACGAGACCGGATGAGATGAGATGATAGTGTTGCATGTAGCGCGTGCGCGTACCGACTCAATAAACATCCGTAGAAGCCTCGGTAAGACCCTGGCCTGCGCTCTGGATTACCGCCGCTACTTTCCTTTATTTTCCGGATGCAATGCCTCCCCCCTTTCGACCCATCTTTACCGTGGCTCTCTCTGCCCTGTCGGGAAAGAGACGGGACTTGTCATTCTTTACGTACTTCTTCCGGCTTCCTCGCCTCCCACGACACTGGATCAACCGGCGAACTGTGCCAGAGAAATCGGTAGCTGATTGGCGACGAATCGCGTGACCTATTTACAATTTTGGTTGGAATAGTTGCAATTAGGATTTTTAGATTTTTTAGGTTGATCGTTGATTTGGTTTATCGAGAGCCAATTTGCCGCCAATTCTTCGCTGCAAGAGATAAAACGAACGTTTTGTTGATTGCAAGCTGACTATTTTAAATTGATCGATACTTGTAATTTTATGAGGAACAGTTAGAGTCAGATCGCTCGATTTTTCATTTGGCTTCCATTCTCAACATAAACGCACAGCCGCCCAAAGATCTTCATACGCTCGTGCATTTTTATTTGGCTTAGAGATCGAAGAATATTCTTGGATGAAATTTTCTTTTTCACGTTTCTTCTTCACGTATGAAAATTAGGCCGCGTTACACGTAAAAAGGCGTTCTTCCTTTCGTTTGATCTACCTGCTGAACACAATCGAACCAGGTACGTGGACAAATTTTATAAATCATCTCGACACGTGGATACAGTGTACTCGTAATTAGAAGCGTTCCATCGAGAAGGATTTACTGCTTTCACGTTCACCGGTCCATTTCTAGAGCGATGTGGATTTTGGCTAGACGGTTCTTTGGTTTTCTTGTCTTCGCTGATAAGAAGCAGAACTTAGGTCCTTACGTACTACGACTCTCTGTTCGCGTTTCTGGGCCAAGTCGATGCGACCAAAGTTTCTTGGACATTGCGTCTTCGCATTTTCCGAACGCTTGATTTTCATCTTGCTTCTTGTTTATAGTTCTTCCAGCGCTAAGCATCTATGTATATCTTTGTAAAGAGCCTTTAAGTAGCAAATTCTATCTCTCGCGACATTCCGCAATGTTTTTTTTTTCATACAGTCTACTATTGCTTTATGAATATAATAAATATCGTCATTTTTTAATTTACTTTTATAAAATCTCCAACAAGTCTACATACATATATATATACTATGTACATGTACATTGTGTATATAGTCAGATTGCCCTGCAATTCCACTAGTATAAGTTTCAGAAACTTCTTCCTTATTATTCTTACGATACCACGTCAGTGCCTATTATGAACGTAATAAACGTAATATCACGTGTACCTGATAGTTTCGAAGTACACGCAGAACTGTCATGTGCTCGTTCGTTATTTGATCTGCTTAAAAATGGACTGCAAGTTTCATCTCTATGTCGCGAGTAGCTATAGCTGTAAAGTGTGTACATCTTGGACGAAGAGAGTTTCTGAAATTCGGGATTGATCGCTCATAGTTCATCCACGCACGCGCAGATACCAAAACTACGTACCATTGGAAGCGAATAGACATACGTACGTTAAAATAAGTGAATTAAAATATAAAAGTTGCTGCGCGTTTATATTAAAACGTTATAGGAGTCTCGACTTTTTTTTCGACGAAATTATTTAAAATCCACCGTTTCGAAATTCGACTCTAAAGTCACAAGAACGTCTTTTATCAAGATTAAATAGTCGATTTATAATTTTCCTTCTTATAACGTAACTGTAAGCAAATGATTTGTTGAGACAAGCATGTACGTACTATGTGCATGATCTAAATTGAAAGAGGTAATTCGTAAAAAAAACGTGCTCACCCCCCTCGTTCAAATATTGTCCTATTTGTCTGTGCTTGCGCGAAAGATGACACGAGTGCTACGTAAATAAACGAGCAGACCAATTAAAGAGATAGAAACATCATGTTTCTCATTACATTATCTACGCGTAGGCAAAGCGTGGTACAACTGTCGTTTTAACTTTCGTATCTTCGTAATAATCTCATATCGTATGCGTTGGTTATCAATGAGTAAACCACCCTTTCAAGGGTCATTCTCGAGCACACGTGTTTTTCGATTCGGATTTATCCGATTTCGAGGTTCACGAGGTCGCGTAAAACTTTTATTAATAAGCTTGCGCTTCGATAGAAGGTCGTTACGATGTTATATACTTTTAACATTATTGTACTACAAGTCATTCACAATCTGTTTCTGAAACGTTAAACAAAAAGAAAATTCTCATTTGACGGTTGCTATTGACGCTATTGAAGTTTGTACAAATTTCTTGGTACGGTTCCCAAACTGAGATCGTTACAATTAATAAATTATTAAACTGCCAACGGACGTGAAAGACGTCTAAATTAAGAACTTTCGTAATATCTACGATACTAGTTGGTCTTTAAGAATCAGTTTAATTACATCATAATATCTTATTATATAAGGAATGATTACCAATCAATTTTATCTGTAATTTTCTGATTAAGATACCTTATAACGCTTATATTACATAATCAAAAATAAACAAGCGTCTTGACTTTTGAACGATAGTGTATACGACATTTCATAATCATTCTGCAAGTAGATTGATAAATTATTGTTCATTCAACAAACACCCTCTATATTATTTATCAAAGATACCTCGCTCGCACGAGCGATCTATCTACTAAGAATTCTTTGAGAACATTAAATAAAAGCAATTGTTGAAAACGTCAAATGGAATTTTATAAAAGTATGTAATTATGTATATTTCGAGGACCAATTTCGCGGACACAAGTATAAGTCCGCTCCCTCGAAGGCGACAACCACTCGCCCTTTACTTAATTGCGAAAATCCAAGAGTCGTAAGGTAGACCAGGCTCGGTCTTCCAGGCGTAGGGTTCGGTTAGCAGGAAACCCCGACTCTAACGTAGCCAGTTCTCCTCTCTTTCTCTCTCTCTCTCTCTCTCTCTCTCTCTCTATCATCATCCAACGTCCCGTTCCATGCTGTACCTTTCCATCGCTTCTCGTTCGTCACCAGCAACGTTTGGCCAGCTTTCTCTTCTGTAGAGAAGAGAATTAGAGACGCACGAGGAGAACGACAACGATGTCGACGACGACGTCTAGCTCTGATCCTCTCTGTCTCGCCTAAAGTTTCCTCACGGTTCCACTCGGAACACGCTTCCTTCTTGCTCTGTCCCTCTTATTCTCGGTTCTCAGTTCTCCTGCTACTCTATGCCGGGAAGCCTCCATTAAATTCATTAGGCCATTAGTGGCTGCAACCCTCCAAGATGGCTCCCGTCGCTTGGCAACGCTCTGCTTTTCCACGCTCTCCTCTCTCTCTCTGTATCTCTCCGGGTCTCTCCTTCTTTCTCCTTCGAACCTTCGACTCTCCAACCCCCCTTTGTCGAGTCCCGTTGTCCCTCTTGCTCCGCTCGAGGGACCGTACGACCTCTTCTTCCGTTCCTCTTAGCAGCTTTACGTGTCTCCCTCTCGAGCGGGTGGGTCTTGGCGGGTGTAATTAGATTCAACGAGCGAAAAGGGAAGGCGGTGGGTAGGTTCGTAGGTCGGAAAAGGTGGTGGGTAGCCCAGGAGGGTAGCTCGAGAGCGAGCTACGGTTACTGAAGAGGGCCATTGCCTCCGGATGTCCAGACTCTCTTCCTCTTCTGTTTCTCTCCGTGCTACCGATCCCATACCATCCTCTCTTCTTCTGCACGGTCTTCCGTCCGTTTCTCGGTCTCACGATGTGTGCTCGTTTGACGTGGCTGCCCGTGCAACGTCGGAAAGAAGTTTAGTCTCCGGGGATTATGTTGTTTGAGGAATGGAGATCCGAAAGGTGCAGGCTATCTTTCCGCTCGAATATTAGGATCCGACTTTAATGTGCTTCAGAGCTCGAATTGCGCAACATCGCACTCCCGTCTAATTTTCTACTTTTAGTTTGATACTTGGACAAATTGTCCCGGGGATCGAGTATCTTTCGTTTTTTGGATCTTTTTGTTGTTTGTTCTTTTCCTTTTTGGTTTTAACACTTAACGTTTATGTACACCGTTGAACTACGTTATACGGGGACTATGGAGGTTTATGTAAATTCATATTTTTATAAATACGATTAAGGAAACACTTGACGACATGGATCAGGTAGCCGAATTTAATAAATATAATAGATCTTTCCTAAATGTGTTCTGCTCTGTCAAAGTTTAGTCGAATTTATACTTTGCGATCCGTTTTGAATACATTGAAAAATATTCCACGTATAATGAGGAATATCCGCGGACGTTTGAAAACAATTAATAAGCGTGTTTCCTACTTTCGATGACTATACTTACATACATTGTGTCTCACGTACGTAAATTATCATAGAGAACGCTCTAAAAGGCTTTTGCAATGTTTACTTATTACGTATACTATTTGCTTCATTGTTCTGGCCTCTTTCATGAATTATAACAATGTAAACGTTGTACACAATTAACATGACCTGAATTAAGACAACCATAAAACCTTCTTCTTCTTTTAGAAGAGTCGTGATAGTTTCATCTTATCAACATAAATTTCTTTCGAGTCCACAAAGTAAATTTCGAAAAAGTCTATCGAATCGTTTAAATCAATACGAGACGTTCAACGATGGCTGCATCGCTATAAATTAAATAACGATTTTAGGAAATTGTAAAACCAATTTTTTCATACCGATATAATTAATTGTTACATTTAATTTTCCGAATGGATAGAAAAATATAAATACAATGAAATATTATTGGAACACGTTAAAAAATTATTTATCATAAAATCTTCGTCCTGGAGATGTAAAGATTTAAAAGGATCTATCGTATTTACGAGTCGTTTGTCTGACTCATGGTGTCTAGATCTACTTCAAATTTCCAATACGTACAAGGAAATCCTCGAGTCGACGATTTTCTACAGATTTATGATAATTTAAAAGGAAGCATTGGTGCTAAATTATAGACGGAAATGTAATAAAAGTTTGTTCATACTATATAATGGTCAATGTTGTTAATTTGAAGCAAATTCATGTAGACATAAATACTGCAACTATTTTACATACTACGTATGAAAAGAATAACGCCCTTATAACAAAAATAATTGTATACATAATTAACGAGACAACCTGCCACAACGACTTAGGTATTTTAAATAAAGTAGCCAAGATATTTTATATAACGCAGACAAAAAATATAACAGGAAAGAAATCATTGATATTATAAACTTTACATTTAGTTGCAATCGATCAATCAATAACGTGTCGTCACTTTATAATTTCGCTGATATTATTCAAATTTCCCTCTGACGTATATAAAGAAAGCAACTTTTGTGTTCAAGATCTTGGTTACACGATACAGAGTTAGAGTAGAATTTTGTTACTTCGCGTTATATCTCTTTCAACAGGCTTATTGTCCAAGATCGACTGGGAGATCTTTGTACTTCTTCTCACGTTCCCTTTGCTTTTCCAAGAGTTGTATTTGGAGTTGCTTGCTTCCAACGATTTCGTTTACTAAAGATGAAATGTATATAAATGTAGAATTATTTTCCTCATTTTCAAGTAAAACGTTTGATATATTTGTGTCGCTTCGCATTTTATGTCACAGTAATTTAAACTTAACTCTCTTTCTCGAAGTAAACCCAGACGCTATAGGTCAGCCAGACAAGTTTGACCAGCTAGACAATTTTACTTATAATTTTGTCAATTGTCGGAATTTTTTAATGAAACTTTCACAGAATATCCTTTACACTATATATGATTAAATGAGTAAATAGAAAAAAACATAATTCATTCAGTTCAGATATGTCTTCTATTAATTTAATAGGTATACCAAATATCTACTCTTTTCAGTTCCTTACAGTTCTGATAGTCTCATAATACATGATTTTTAAACGCGTTTCAAAATGTTTAATTGCACTTATACCTTTTTTTATATTTCCTTCTTGTATATCGTACAACAAAATTTATTTTCGATTATTAATATATAATTAATTCGATCAGTATGACATCTATTATAAATGATAGACGATAATAGATAATTTAATTATCAATCGCAGTATTTGATATATTTACCACATCAACGATCATTATCGTGACTTGTAGCGCGCGAACAATACTTTTAACATTTTTCTTAAGAGCGAGATCCAATTACTAATCGTCAAACATATTTCATATTATTCTCAACTACACTCCATTTCAATATACACTTCTGAATTCACCTATCGTTAACTATCAATTAACAATATTAATTTACAATTTACGACAATTAATATTCTTTCACGATATACCGCTATTCATTCGCCATTCATTGGCATATTAATTATTAACAATCTACAAGACGAATATACGGCGAGCTGATTGCGTAACTCTTTTCTCAAAATTGGAAACGTCGTTCTTTACATCTTTGTGTCTCGCCCTGTATTTGTCCATTCTACGCTGCTGAACCAGTCACTGTTTCACTGCTTTCGATCAACTACCCGATACATGGGACGACAGGGATTAAGAAATCAAAAACGACGATGGTCCCGGTGTTGCATTCCAGTCGCGGGTCCGAGTATTTGTACGCGGCTGTTTTCGGGGGTGGCAGAGCAAAGGGGACTCTTAAAATACTCCAAGAGCTTCTAAATCATGGAGGCTTAGTAGCCGTCGTGCGAGCAGGGATTACCTACCTTACTTCAAAGTGCCCTGCAGGTGCGGGCTCTTCGTTTCGGATCCTCTTCCACGACAGAACGTTGAATCATGCGTCAGTTGCACTTTAACGATACCGTGCGTGCGTGCTCGTCTTCGACTCTCTGCTCCTTTTCCGAACGCTCATATTTTTCTCGTCCACGTGCCTTCGTCTTATCCCACGAATTCCGCCCTCTCAAACGATAGGTTTTGTCTCGACGCTGTTTCGATATTTCAAATTTTCAAATGCTCGTTCGATGTACGTTTGAACCGGTGATGTCTTTTGTATATATCGGTGTTGCACACCTGTGATACAATGTTCGATCGATTAATCGGTGTTAATGTTATTGCACGAAAAAGAGAAAGAAGATATTGGCTTTTGTTTATGGTGGTGAAACGAAATGATTGGATACGATGTTTGACGATTGGGTCGATTGGTGAGGATGTGATTAATTTGTCTTTAGGGTTTTTGAAATATTCCTTATCCTCTTTTCTACGCATGATCGTATGTGTATGTGATATATCAATGTAACGTTGTATACTCATATAAATTGTTCGTATATTGTTCAGGCGCACATGTTTATAATCCACTTTAAATGCTATACGCATTAAAAAATAACTTGGATCAAGTAATAAATTTCCTTCTACGGATAAATATATCGTATTTTAATTCCATTCGTGAAAAACAGAAAACTAACGTTAAAATAAGTAACCACTGTGTTTTTACTAAAAAGTTAAAAAACGTTAAAAACAGAAATCTAGAAAAAAATAAGCAGAGTATATTTTAAAGATTCCGAAGAATTAAAGCATCAAAGTCAGGAAATCTTAACTTGTCAATAATATTGAAAATTCTCTACCTACCTTCGATATGAAAATAAAAAGTTTACTTCATATTATTTTGTATTTACACATAAAGCTTTCTCGCTCAATCCAGTATGTAGATATGTATCGCTAAAACGATCTGTTAACCCATTAAAATTTCAGAAGGTCAAACGTCCATAAAAAATCCCAACATTCGAGGTCAGTGAAACTGTCAGTTTGTCTTACTAAATATTTAAGGGCTCCATACTTTTTAACCGCTAAACTGTAGAAAATTTCCGCCTGAGAAGGTACGTCTTCGTCATTTTCATTTGCTGTTTGTGCAATTACCTGTATAATAACAATATTTGCGACCTAAGAACGATCTTCCTGGCAGACGTTCTGTTCGGTTGACAGAACGTTTAGACGTTATTGGGACAAAGGATACAGGCTCGACCGTACTTCATTTCGAAACGCCAATACGATGTTCCAAGTTTCCCCAAAATTAAATATTTTCCTCTTGCTCCAAAATTCACGCCGCATCGAGCAGACGATTAAGGCGGGGATGAGGTAATCGCGTTGGAAACGGGCACATGGTTAAATCTTCGATTCTATTAGCCAACTCGGAACTTCTGTTAGCGAAAATACTCAATTACCGTGGTACTGGTGGTACACGGTGCGGTTGAACGACACGCGACGTAGCGGAGGAAACAGGACGGCGTGTAACGCGGAAAATTCGAAAGCACGAATAGCGATTACCATGAGAATTAAATGAATAGGTCGGTGGTAAGGTGGCGCGACGGCGGCCATCTTCAATGCCCGGTGTCATTTCATTTTCGTGGCGAACGAAGGAGACGAAGAATTTGCCCGATTTTCTAAGCCCCTGCCTCTAAGCCCTCAATTTCACTAGAGTAAAAGCTGAACGGAGAGCGTGATAAAACGGCTTCTTATTCCCGCGTTTATATTCAATCTCGGTCGAGTCGGTGGCCACAAAAGGCTCCATTTGAAACACGTTAGTCGATGCGCCGTATACTCCGAATAGATACAGGCAAACGTAGAAGGGAAGTGGAATCGCGGCGATGCATTATGTAGTACCAGAGATGATCCTGATATGCATCTATGCATGGGCACCGTGTAGAAACATCGAGAATGACCCGTCATACATACGTTCAAATAGTATTCGGATATTTAATATCGAAAGAAATATAATAATGTAATAATTATGTTGAAAGCAACGTTAGACGTCGATTAGACGGTCGAGTAGAGTAAAAGTCTCGATTTGATCGTTTAATGCTTATTAAGGAATTATTAAGGGTAAAAATTTACGATTCATTCGATCGATGAAATTGGCCATTGAATTGGTTATTTATTGGTTATTGATTAATCGTGAACAATTAAACGAGTTTTCACGTTGAAATTTAATTTAAGTTGTATTTCATATATTATAAGTTGTTATTAACGCTACAACTACCTCATCAGTCAAATCGACTGGTTTTACAATTTTATTTTCAAATTCCTACTTTATGTTTTATTTTTTTCCGCAATGGTGTAATGACTTTCGCAACGATAACTAAAAGAATAATATAGTGAATTTTATTTTGTTTTTTATGTATTCAAACTGAAAATAATTTTGTATCGAGGCTACTTATGGTTGGTACAAAATGGTTGGTACTTGTCAAAGTGTAAAAGGGTGCTGCAATCTGTTTATCGAACCCCAATTTTAACCAGTTTCCTCGTTTTCTACAACTTCCTACACGTTTTTCAAATTTTTACCGCGTATCGTTCGATATGACGATATCGGATATCAGGAAAATTCCGGATCGATCGCTAGATCGTTAGATGCTAACGCTAGAAACACCACAGCAGTGAAAACGACTGGTTCTACAATTTTATAAATTTGTCAGACCTCGTTTAGGGATCCCAGATGGATTAATAACACCAAAAATCTACTACATAACATTGAATTGCTTGTGTAAGAAAGTAATAAATCAATAAATATAAAAATATTCCATTATTACGTATTTTTTCAATCATTTTCACTGGTTTTGGAAGAAATAGCTTCGTGTTAGGTAGTTCTAGTGTAAATCTACAAAAACAAAAGCTACTTGCTGGCAATCAGAATCGTCATGGATGATTACGATGCACGAAGCTCAAAGGCATTTCGTTGCAAATTGAATGATTGTGCAGAAAACTAGCGTATACCTACTCGAAGTGAAATTACGTACTTGCATGGAAAACAACTTGAAGCCAAGTAACCTGGTCTATGCGAACAGAAACTCGAGGTCAAAACGACTTCGGTCAAGTAATTTAACTTGTATGACACAGACCCGAACTCAAGAAGACTTCGATTCAAATACATAAACTGACTGGCACGAACGTTAACTCAAAGTTAATCTACTTATATAAATTTGAGCGACTTGCATTCAAGCATGTAACGCGATTGATCTAAACGAGGCTTCACATACGATTCAGGAAGCGTTAATGCACGCAACCGTATTCGCAGTTAGCACATGAGTTGGCGCGGTCGCAGCCAGGCATATTTCAAGCGTCTCTACTGAAAGTTTGTCGGTGCTTGAGATTAGTTTGTATCATCTTACTGGCGGGCGTCGTGTCCTGTCTCGTAAAAAGTTTCGGGAAATTATGCGGCCGCGACGGCGGACGCGTGTGCCCGGGCGAGCAAGCAGCCTTTTTAACTTTCCCTGGAACTTTGTCGGCCTGGCTAAATTAATATCTACACGCGCGGCATTCAGAACGCTCGTGTCGAGCTCCCTTAACGCGGGAATAATATCAAACGGAAGGATACCGACCTTTTAGGGACGCTTCCTCGACGAGAAAGGAAATTAGCGTAGCGATTTTGGAAAGAGGTTGTTCATGGTGTAAAGTAAGATGTTGGATTTTGTAAAAACAAATCGTTCGTTTCGAAGAATATCGTAAATTAGAAAAGCGTCGGATACTTGTTTTACGAAAATGTCGAGGGTGATATCGTAATTAATTATTTACTCGTTAAATCAAAGTAGACGAATCTTTGGATCTTTTGTTATTTTTGCATGTTGAAAATGACAACGTGAGTTCGTGCTGGTCGTCCATATGCAGACGCGCTAGTTACGAGAAATAGTAACTGGAAGATAGTACTAGATAGACTTAATCGACAGTTTTAAGATGTTCTTTTGTTTTTATCCCTAGTGCATGTAAGAACGGTGTGATAGATTTATCCAAAGAATAAAATAATAGCCATTGTGATCCTACCTCTGAATAAAGAAATAGCAACATTGTATTTATACACAAGCTGCCATAAGAATAATCGAGCACCGATTTGTGTTCTACATCTTGGTATTTTCATTTTGATCATGCTCTTTTTCATACATATCTGTTCTTAATTTAAACAATATTTATAACAAAGTATAAAGTCGATCATTTGAAAATTTCGCGATATATCGTACAATTTTTTAGTATAAAGCGCGTAAATTAAAAAAAAATATATATAAAAGAGAGAACATTGTTGTATAGCGATAGTATTTATTTCTACGGCAACTCTATTCTATTGAATACTGAATCAATATCTGTATCTATCTAATATCTACCGAAGTAATTGTTTGAAATTGTAAACGGACTATCACTTAATTTAGAAAAGGTACGCGTTTCAGTTTTATACTAAAGCGGTAGCGTGCATACTAAAGTACTATCACACTTTGCACTCACGCTGATTGCGACACGGTCACAAAGGCTGTCGACTGTATTAAATGGAGAACAATCGTTGCATCGTAACTGTTGGAAGAAGTAGAAGAGAAGAACACTTAGGATCCTGAATCTTTATCCAATTTTTCAACACGATGAGAAGAAAATCCTCCGTTCAGTTAGATTAAAATGGGATTACCGAATGTTTTTAATACCAATTATAGCAGTAGTTTTCTTTAACGAATTGTATAAACGACAAATGTAAATTAAAAATCCCAAGGTAAAATACATATTTCAAATACAATATAAAAATAGAAAATTAGTCTATACCATATGCGTACTCTATATCATAAGCGTAACTGATAAGTCTCTGATAATACAAGATATAATAAATTTTGCAGAACTATTTTATCTGGATTAGATTTCATTTATTTATACGAACAAGCAATGCACGCGCGATACACAACTTTACGTATTAACTTACTTTCAATTGTTCAAAATTAATCCGACCGCGTTCTTTGAAATATCCTCGACTAGATCGTACTTTTCGATTGTTAACAAATCCCCCAAGTTTGAAGAAAATCTGAAAGAATACGCGTGAAATTTCGTTTCAATTTTTTCCCAAAGCTTATCTTTAAATATTACGCCCTTTGTTTGTTAGAACAAGAGTGAGATTAGAATATAAGAATTCGAGGATCGCGGCAGAGTTAAATTAATAAGATAAATAATTCAAAATTAAATTTCACGGATAGCATCGTCAGACAGTATTATTAAAGTCCACCTAAAAATCACGACGATATATCTGTCTTATATATTCATTACTTTTCTTCTTCATCTTTTTTCCAATTCCTTAATTTCCTTCACCCTGTTATCGCTATTAAAATTCATCACCCCGCGTCCTCTTCACCCTCCTTGATTATTCCCCCTCCCCTTTTTTTTTTATCATTTTCTTTTGCTTTCTCTCAATTTTTTATCCTCGAAACCTAATTAAAGCTAGCAAACCCTATTAGTTTCTCGCGAACGAGCGATCCGTATGGTTACTTCGTTCAACATCGAACGAGCCAGCTGGTATCGAATGTAAGCCGAAGACGGAGCACTGGTCTGCTGCTTTGGCTCGATTCAAACCAGCGCACCGCCAATAAATAACACGCTGCTCGAGATCCACTCTATGCGATATATACAGGATACAGCATAGTATAACCTGTATAAGCGTAGAATTTGGAAGAAAGGAGGAAAAGTCGAAGAAAAGTACGCGTGACTCGCGGTATACGACGATGGATGGGGTGGTGGACAACCTTTAACGATCATTTTAATTTAATTTCTTGGATGAATAACATTTTAACAACAAAATAACGGGAAATCTTGTACGATAGATTAATTTTATTCAAAACTGACGATTGTATCTTATCGTTGTTGAGTTGTATACATTAATATAATTATTTCATTAGTCTTATAATTAAATAGTCTGTGTTGTATATTCGAATACGTGGACGAAAGAACTGTATAGGTAGATATAATAAAAGTAAAGCAAATAATATTGTATATGCGAAGAGTTAATCGATACGAGGTTAATAATATTTAAATCGGAGTAGTTAATAAAATAAAGTGACGAGGAATACAGTCATTTTAATTAGCTAGATGAATGGAAGTTGCACGGTGAAATTAATAAAGAAACTTAAATGAAATCCAATAAGTGAGTTGTACAAAACGGAACCGATGGGTGTTTCGATTAAGTTGATTAAACTGGAATTAAGTCGATTAAAACGGAGTACCTTAATAACAAAGTTGATAGCTTTTAATTAAACGGAATAACTACAAGTTTTGCCGATAACAGGACCGTTTAAATCTCAACCGAATAATTATAGGTAGTCACGAAAATGATTAAACATACTGAAATTTTATTTCGAATATCCAAAATTTCTCATCTTTCGAGAAGTGTCTTCCGTTTTGAAATATACATATATAACTGTCGCACACACACACACACACAATAATTTGTTATACACTTTATCAAGACAAAACTACTCAAAAATTGGTTCTTGTCTTGTCTCGGAAAGTGAAAGTAAATAGGTAAATTAGACGTCGGTACGAAGCGTTTATTACTTTCGATCGTCACATAAAAGCAAAGTTCTTTATGTACAATGAAATTTGATAATTACATAGAAGACACGGCGTAGAAATGGATTATTACCGAAAATTACGACGAGATAGAGACACAATTTTTTTTAGAAATTTATATGGTTAATTTAAAATAACTTCGCTCAGATTTCTAAATTTGTTATATGCTCCCGAAATATTTAGACAATATAGAAATTATCACATGCTTTAAAGATCGTTATTAGACTTGGGATTGTTATTTATTTATGCAAAATTAAAAAATCCATAGAATGTATATGACGTGCACTGTTTAATAATAATCTAAATTATCGTTAATTGTTATTGCAATTATATTTACTTTTAATTAATATGGAAAATTACATCGAAGTAGAAGAGAATTTCTTTAAAAAAATTCTACGACGACTTCTAACTTCTGTACGCTTCAAAAAAATTGAAAAACCATGAAAAACCACCAGTCGTTCCAACAACTAAATTTCAGCGATGCGATCAAACGTATACAAAGCCACGAAGATCGTCGGTTTGAGTCACGAGTACAGAAGGATTCATCGAACAGTGTTTGACATTACTGATCTTGGTCAAAGCGAATTGCAACGACTCTTTCAGATATTTGAAGGTCGTGTAAACGCGATCACAGGCTACGCCAATGGCGAACAATGATAATGTTTCTCGGTGATGTTGGCAGAGATACGAGACACGGTATCTTTATTACCCTATGTGAGACACGTTGCTCAAGTTAATATTAATTGCCGTTTTATCTTGCTCAGACGCCTGATATTTCGAACGAGTAATCTTCGCGAATTTTATGACGCTCGAACCAGCACGGAACTAGACCTTCGAATTTCGAGAACAAACTTTACTCGATGATTTTCGCTCGCTATTTGCAGACACCGCTTTCATCGACAACCTCCTTGCTCGCACCTTAATTTAACTGTTGCTACGGAATCGCCTGAGACGTTTTACGACTCTGACGTTACCGCATTGCTTACCATAAGATTGCCGGAAGAATTTTGCAACGAACTGAAACGTTTCCTCGTAACGCGAATTGTCTTCCAACGTATTAAGAAGCATTTTTCGTTGATGGAAAGTTATCTTGCCGCTTTCGTTATTTCCACCCGTAGAAATCTGTTCTTTGTTGTATTAGAATGATTAAACGTGGTACATTTGGATGAAAGACCTTGTAACGAACCTAATAGGTGAACGTTTTCAACCCTTTCAGGGATTAATAATTAACAACGAACGAATATTCTTAATTACAGTAGTATACGTAGACTGTAATAAATGTAAGCTTGCAAAAACTTACACAAATTAAATATAACTTTCAAGATGATGTATTAGGTTATCCGAAAAGTGTCTTTCTTTTACAGACACGTCTTTTACAACGACGCATCTTCAAACGAACATGAAACCTAATTTGTCGAACGTTGTGATCTTTATTCTGACAGAATAAAATGGATTCGATGAAATAATATAAAACGGGAAATGTTGTGCGTCCATTATTTTCTTATGCAGCGAAAGAAACTTTTCGGACGACCTAATATTTATCTCAATAAATTGAATTTCTCCAGAATGGATCAATTTATAAATTATAGATCTACGTACAAATATATTAAAATAGTTGCGATCGACAGCCACGAATATAAATTTCTAAACGTAATAATTGAAGGTAACTTGTACGAAAACGTAGTAACGTAAGTTGCATAATAAAATAGAAAAGAAACATGAAACGTTTATACGCCATTTCGTTTCATCTTCAATTTCCACCTCGCATTCTCTCAATCACATTACGATCAACTTTCGCCTCGCAGTCAATATCCTGAGCATCCCGTCGAATAAAGGACGGGAGCAGCTGCTGGAAGACGGAATATCTTGGTTCTCGGTGAACAAGCTGCGATATTCGTTTCCAATGTCAGAATTCCAGCAGTCCTCGGGGAAACAGGCGACGGCAACAACGTATTCACGAGGCCGTATCCGATTTTATTCCGTCGCTAAATCCTCGAATCTCTACGGGCCTGAATCTGCTCCGCGTGCCTGCGACCCGTGGCTCTCGATACGTAGTCGAAAAGAAAGAGCAACGGCGAAGTTTCGGGAGTTACTGCGACTCCTCCTAATCCGACGCCGATGACGATGCTCCCAACCCAGCTTTTTTACAGCCGAGGGACACCTCGACGACGAAACGACGCGACGTCGAAAATCGCTGCCCTTCGCGCTATTTCGACGAATTCTGTCAAGGAATTGTTATTTAACGCGTTGTCTGCCGCGTAAATTTGACAGACGAGTACGGCTGGGAACAGAAATAATAAAACAGGTAGTGGAGATAATTATCAATGAAATTTCGTTGAATACGGCTTGTTCGCACAAAAATGTAGATATTAATTTCGATTATTCGTATGTATTCTGTATCGAAAGGATGTGTAGTAAATAAAACTGAATTATTTATTTAGACTGAAAGGAATTGAAGCAAACCGAAGGAGCAGTTAATATCGGCAGGTGTAATACATGATACACCATTGTCAAGAGTTTTGATGATTGAGATTGAGATTGAAGATGAAGAGGAAAGAAGAAACGAGGAGGAAAATTAATTTCAGAAGAAGCAATCGTTGGTGCGGGCAACTACCGAAGGAAGAAATGCAGTGAGTGAGTTTATCGTTGGTGAACGAAATGATTATCAACGATATTTAATAGCTACATAACAACGATGTACGTATAATAATTGTATAATATAATAATATATATATGATGATCGAATAATATTATATCGTTATATAATTATTAATTAATAGAACATACAGTAAATAGTAGCAAAGAAAAGGACAACAATTTTATACATATTTATACTTGCAATTTCGTAATTAGATATTTAACAGAAATGGAAATATTTTAATTTTTATGTTGCGCGTTAGGTAATATATTGCGAAAACTTGTCAAAGTTCCCCTTTTTTACGGTACTTGGGTATGATCCCGAAGGGGGAAGAAAGTCTTACTTGTTGGAGAGTCGAATCTCGTGAAGAAAAAGTAGAATCGGCGGGGATTCCATCTTTTTCCGCGCGTAAAATTCCCTTTGTCAAGACGGACTCCAGTTAACTGGCGCTCCTTTCCGGTTGTGAAATAAAACAGGTTTAAGAACACGTTGAAAAATGCGGAAAAGTAATTTCAAAGAAGTCCTCTGAAAGAGTGACAACGTATTCCGTGATTTACAGTGAATTTGATATTTTTAGATAGTTCGAGATTTATCTGTTTGTAATTTGAGGATCGTAAACGGAGTATTAGTAACACTGCGTTGCATAGCAAGATTTTGTTCCTTGTGCTTTCAATGATATAATATTTTCACCTACATTTTTCACGCAATTTTCAATAATATTTATACCTACGTGTCATTTATTCTATTTATACAAAAGACACTATTTCTCGATCAATTATCGTACGTCGCAACGCCCTGAAAATTTTATTTACATCGTCAAATATAAATGCATTATTTCATTGATTTTAAGTTTTAATATATATTTTACTATGAAACGTCTTTGGTGTAATTAGATGAAATGTTGTTTCATTTTCTATCTTGTTTTCTTTCTGGAAAGCAAACATAGAAGAACCTAGTGTAATATATGTTAGGAAATAGGAAGGAAATGCAACAAACTTTACAAGAATCTTTATTTTGCGCGGAGATTTTTGGTATAAGTGTGTCGCGCGCCAGTTAAACGATAAGATTACGAACGAAGATAAGTTGCAGAGAGATAAAATACTCTTTGTACATTGGACCTATAATTAATAGATGTTTCAAAAGTGTCTGTCAGACAGACAGAGTCTCAGCGAAATTAGTACTTTAATTACAGACCATTACTACTTTCTTTATCTCCATTTCTTTTTCAATTGTACCGCATACTTAAAAATTATATAAATAAATAATTAACACTTGTAAAATTTTATCAAATCGATTAAACCGGCGGTAGGATTTTACAGAGACGTTAAGGATTTCAGATATTATACATAGACCGATTATGTAATCGTTTTGTGGTGTAGAACAGACTTAACCACTTTAACCTCTACCACTTTTGGCATATTATGGCAAGGATAGATTACGAAAATAATAAACAAATTCTGTACATTTAGTAAAGATTCATGTCGTAATAAATTGCACACTTGATAATCGATACTTTAATAAATCATATTTATTAACAATTCTATCGAAAGTAGTAGCGATAACAAAATAAATCATAAATACAGTATTGTTCAAACATAAATATCGACAAAAGATACATTTCAAAAGAGCGGAAAATACTTGGAATAATTTACTCCTACAGATTATTCCTATTATACACGCAATAGAATAAAAATTCCACAAGTTTCAACTTAAATAAAACAGGCAGGATAATAATTAATTTTGAAAATAAATTATTTTCTATAACGACGCATTGCAGGACCCTCTTACATAATTGAACTAATATTATTACCAAAACTTCAGATATACACACGAGTTACAAGTTGTCAGAGTTAATAAATGCTCTTCGTACAACAAGTTTGGTAATGGGAACAAAGATTTATGTACGACACTTTACAAGTTTGACAATGGAAACGACAAGATTTACAATTATACAACTTGTCCTATTCAACGTAAAATCGTAAAGTTACAAGAAATTATTTCTGTAACAAAAGTCTATGGTCTTGTCATTTGTAAATTTACTAAAATTATTACTTAATAAATTATCGTGCAAGAAGGTAGTTCGAAAGTACTTGTCCATTCGGATAAAAATTCTTCCTGTAACTCGATGCCATACTTTCAAAATTCTCGCAATTTCTATGGCTATTTCCCGCGTCATATCGTCTCGATTGTCGCAGTTAAATGCATAAAGCGAGAACTGCACCGCTGTCGTATATAATTAGGAACATACGGACTGCAATATCTTATGACTGTGTCGTGCCATTAACGGCACAACGATCATCGTAATATACGTTTAGTTTAGTTTAGCGGGACGAGGGGTTGCCAGGCATGGAGCGACCCTTCGCGCACCACCAAGGAGGGTGCATAATTTATCGCTTTTGCCCGACCACCATAATGCAACACGTTACACGCTTGGTATGCATGTAGATTCCGTAGGTTATCGATGCTCCTTCAATGTCCGAGAGGGTGTAATATGGAAGGCCTAACTACCGATAAATAGTCTAATCATCGATCGGAATTCATTGCCCTGGCTTCTGTCTTAATTCAATAGGAAGCGTGTAATTATTAAACGGTTCCAAATTGGCGAAGAAAAATTACTCGGAATTTTACACTGAAATGTCGAAAGTGCCTCGATTACGTCGTACCTTTGCTTCGAAAATCATACGATTTCACGATATTGCGTTGATCAAAGAAACGCAGAAACGTTATATTCGAACGTAACGATATGTTACCTCGTTAATCAAATGTACGCTGCTATTGAAAAGTATCTAGACGCTCGTTTATTATCGGTATTTTAAGTGCATGTCAAATTACGGATAAATTCAACTAGAACGATTTTATTCTTTATAATAATTGTTATAATAATTATTTGAAGACAATGCGTAATAACAAAACGGGTATTTGTAATCGTCAAACTTTGTTCAAATGCTTCGCTATTCGACTCTTTGACAAGCTCCTTGTCGTTTTTGAATATATTGCATCATAGTTCGTACTATTATTATTACGTTCATTGTTTGTGTCACTTTTTGAGCAAGGGCGGAATTTGATAAAAATTCCACAGATCTTATCGATAGTTTTTCTTATTTTTACTACTTTTTCATAGTATAATCGAACTGAGAATTACCTGTCTCTCGACCCGATGAATTAATCGAAATCCGAACTATGCCGATGTGTGATATATCTAATATTCCATGTTACTTTTTTTTTTTTTTTTTGAATAAAATCATCTAAGAAAAATTTGATACACAGGAAGAAAGAACAGAGAATTACCTATTTTAACAAGCGATTAATGAAATATCAATGTTAAATATTAATTCACCCAATATTCGATCGTATTACAATATAAAGGAAAAAGTGTTTGAGAAGAAAAGCGGAATAACTGGGATAAAGAGTTTTGCCTTTTCCATTCGGATGGAATACTATTGTATCCAACTTGTTAATGTCATCACGGAGTTAGAAAATAGGTTTCGCGGCCGCAGCATACGCAACTCTGTATGAAAAGGTACTTTTGACAAGTATAAATCATGATAACCTGTTCTGACGATAGAACTTTGTACGCATCTTTTGTTAAGTAAACCTAGCTAGAGATAACCAATAAAAACAGAACCGTAGTTTAAAGACTATCCGAGTTTCTTCGAAAATTATCTATGTAACTGTACAGAAATAATTGAAGTAATTTGCCTATGTGTTCACGTTTTGAAACATCGTCTGTAAGACATTTTATAATGGTAACACTCTCGTTCGTGAGTTATACTTGATTCTATAAAGTTGACTAATAAGTCCGAACTTGTATGTGTCAGGTACTGTGTAAAAGTCAGTAAGTACATATTTCCCATGCAGTTATCGCAAGAGAATTGAAAATTGCTTGAGGAATTATCAGTGAAAAGCATTTATCGAAACAAAAATTAAAATAAAAGAAAATATTATTCATGTTCTTTTAGCTACATAGATAATGGCATAGTTCAGAGAAAATCTATTTCTACCAAATAAGGTGATACATCATTTAAATAATCATTCTTAAAATACTTTATTTAAATAACGACTAACTTTGGCATTAACTTCATTTTGTAATCACAATGTTCATTTATCCCTATTCTAACTGTACAAAGCGTTTGGTAATTTATGAATAACGGTGTATCTAATTTGAAAAAAAGAAAAAAACATTCTACTGTATATTTTCATCGTAAATCGTATTTAAAAGAAAAGAAGAAAAAGATTTCTCGGCGAAAGTATGAAATATATTTGCTCGTTGTTAAATCAAATAAAAGTTCGCGTAGAACAATTGAACTAAAACGACGGACGAGACAGGTGACGGTGAAGCAGTGACTTCGCTTAGAGTAGAATTGGTTTTTATTGTGACTAGATTACAAACGGGGCCTTTCGGCGCTCAATATCGCCCAGTAGGAACGTTTACACGTAGTGAGTGAAACGACGCGACGACGGGAATGAGAACATTCTTCTGCGGGCATTTGCAATCACTCACCGCGGGAACTGGGATATGTGATTACGACGAACATTTGTACGACATTGGGATTCATACAAAATAGCGGTCGTTTCTTAAATCTAGCTTACGTCACTATTTGTTCTATAGCGTTATGCCTGCATCGACTTTCGAAGTTGATCGATTCACATCGTTTTCCTCTCTACATTCACTTTTTATTGATGGTGATATGCCATTTTTTTTTTTTTGATTTATAAAGTCTAGTCTATGTTTTTTTTGTTTTTAACTGTGTATTCCAGATTCCATTTCATCGAACGATTGTATAATTTAGCAATTTTACAATGTACATGCGTTGATGAACAGTGGTATTTATTGAAGATATGGTGGAGAACGTAATGAAATAACGAAATACGAAGAGAATGAATCGATGGACTTCAAAAGTCCAGTTACACGTGCCCTGCAAGGGTATCGAATACAGTTTTTTTTTTTTTTATAATTATTCAATAATATTAATAATATTTATAACGTACGCATAGTCGATAAAGTGATTTCTTTCCTCGTACACTGTACAAAGCACCGTTTGCAATCGCAACGGTGGCCATTTCATTTACTTACAGCCTGTGTATGGTTTCTCTTTTCTTTTCTTTTATTCTTTTTTTTTTTGGTATTCTGCTGGATAATGTTATTATTATCATCGTTACAATATAACAATTCTGAAAGATATTTACGAACCGCGTGAAATCAGCGTCTACTATACATATATCTACAGAATAATGAGTACATCTGGATCCGCGACGGATCTTTTATTATTCATCCCGTTATTTTTTTCCCATCTCGTTATTCCTCTAATTTGCGATTAAATTTTACTCGTCTTCTCGTTTGGAGTCTTGAAAGACTGTACACAACGAAGTTCCGCAACGACGTTGCTCGTGAATTCTGTTTCGAAACGCACGATATCCCGTGACAAACGCGCGAAGAAGAAACTAATCGCAAGTAAAATTAATTCTTTACGAAAATATAAAGCTCGTTGCTCGATAAATCACACATTTTCAGCGACTATTTTTCTTTTCCTTTTTCGAGAAGAACGACTATCGAGTCGAAAATATTGCACTTTGGCTCGAGTATTTGTTAAACAGGTCGCATTTTTGTAAATGCGAAGAAAATAAAAATTCTAATTAAGCTCAATCGATCTTTAGGAAACTTAAAATTCGCCCTACGCTCTCTGCGATTCCGTTCATTTTTTTTTCTTTTTTTTACGGATGAAGCATGCACCTCGAAACATTAAATATTGTATACCAATATAATCGTTCCATCGTTCGTGCATTTACAATCCTATGTACAGTTTTCTTCCGTTTACTTGCACTGGGAAGAATGTCGTTAAATCGTGTAAATAACCGTTAAACGCTCGATCTATGAATTTCGATGAAGAACAGCGTACCGACTGAATGTAATGGTAAGATTGCGGATTTTTATGCGTTTATGGAAACTTGAAAAAATGTATAGAAAATGCAGGAATATATAAATTATTCAAAGTATAATATTTAAGTAAACAATTCTCTACCTACGTTCTATTATTTTAACTACATTCACAAAAATATGAATTTGCATAAATATCCGCAATTTAGTAACAATTCAACGTCGTCATAAATGCCACGAGTCCTCGCAAAATCCTATCCACAAAGAAGAAAATAAAAAAGGAAAAACAGAACAACAGGAAAGAAAGAAAGAATTGACTCTCAACTAGCGTGGCATAGATAAAGTCAATGATAGATATAACGCGTATTTCTCACATTTTGTATTTCTTTTCTAATGTTACACTTCTTATTATCTGCCTTTGGTACCTATACGGTATAAGATCAGGTGTGAGACGAACTATTTACCGATCGATTGTCCGTTCGTTACTGATCACCAATCTGATCCACGCCACGCCAATTGAAGCTTAACAAAACACAAGTTTCATAACCTCTAAAAGTGTAACGATAGAAATGAAAAATACAATAAAAGATACTTAGCATCCCCAGATCCAAGATACCAATGTAAGAATTACTTGCGAAGACATCGCTGGCATCACGATAGCGTGCGCTGTTCTCAGTTCTCGTCTCGTGGCAGAGAGAGTGTCTGCGAGGTGGAAGCGATGGACGGCGTGGTCCAACAGTCCAGTAACGAGGGCCAGTATCCGGTAGCAGTGGTAGCGTGTTGCCAATAGCTGGCTAATCCTGTGCCTCCTGCAGGACCCGCACCAGAGCCACCAATTCCGATGCCAACGCCTACTCCGATACCTCCAGCTGTCGCGATAACACGTTCGCCACTTATGCCTCCTGTCTCGATCACGCTTCTGTCATCCTCTATCTTCTGGTCCGCCGTGGTCCCGTCTTCGTCGTACATTAGGTAAGGGGGATGAGAAGTGGTCGACGAAGGGGTCGACGACAATGTCGGCGAGGCGGCGGACCTAGGCCTGGGTCACTCTTGCGTTCTCAGTTGATTGTCGCTTTGCTGACCGGCGGACACGTTGGCTGCAGCTCCCACCGGTACCACTTGACTGCCACCTCCCAAAGAGCTCCCGGAACCGGCCAGGGAGCTTCTAGAATTCGCGGTTACAGTGTGGTGATGGGGGCTAGATGTAGCCCCCGCTTCACCTCAGACTTGGGCTCTGGCTGTAGCGTTCACGTGAGCTTCTGCGCTGCTTGGCGAGTGAGGATTCGCCTCGCCAGCGGTTGTTAGGGCGTATTGGCACGCGCTGAGCGGTCCACCGCCGACCGAAGGAGCTCTTGAACCTACTGGACTCCCAGCTGCTGAGACTGGCGTGCTGTCCATGCTGAACGAGTTGCCGCTTAGGCTGCTGTAACCGCTGCTGTGTTGCCTGGCCTTCAATCGTAACGAGGCGATGCTGGATGTCATCGCGGTACAGCTTTCCGGAGCTGCCGCTGTTCTATGGTGTGCCGTGTACACTGGTGGTCCGTAGGGATGATGGGGTGCCGCTGGTGCCGCGTAAGGACACGCAGCTCCTGTCGCCGCCACGGGTGAACCGGCGACTCCTAAGCCCGATCCCATGCCTGGTAACATCGACGTGGCTGCCTGACCCACGGACACGGACATTCCACCCATGTGGTTGCCCGCCACGGACGTCGCCGCGGCGTTGAAGCAGTTCACGGGGCTGACTTGGGTGTGATGATGATGGTGCGACGCGGTCGGTACCACGGAACCCAAGGTATTGACCCAAGGAAAGCCTTTGCCGCTCAGAGGCGATGGCACTTTGGCGGCCCAGTTGTTGTACGTGCTGTACGAACTGTACAGCGCGTCTGGGTCAGTGAAAGGCTGGCCGATGAAGCTGTTGAGGCTAGCGCCGAAGCCAGGCTTGAAGTCTACTGCGTCAGCTGCGGTGTTCGCGTTGCGCGTCTGTTTCCGCCATTTCGCCCGCCTGTTTTTGAACCATACCTGCGTTGACAGAACGAATTGTTGCGTTAAATACAATATAGTTTGTGGCAGAAATAATTAATTGCGTTAGTCGTGATAGGATAGACGATTAGAAGTACGAAGATTAGAGATGTAGCGTTTAGCCAAGCAAAAGTGACGCTTTGTAAATGTAAACGATAGAATTGTACAATACGCGTGTTCTGTTCTTAAGCTCGTATCAAGAAGGGTCCTATCAGATTAAACCAACGGGACCTGCATTTTTCTGGTAACCTTCTTTTTAGCCACGACTAATGGATGACAATAAGTTCTTTCGTCGGAAGTTTCTTTGCATCTAACCTTGTTGCCAACACTTATTTGAATTGTCAAAAATCAACGAGTTGCTATACCAGATACCTATCTCTTTGACGCAATATTCTTCTTTTGACCGATGAATATTTAATAAAAACGAAAAAGCGCAACAGTGGCGGCAGCATTTAATCTAAACAATTAACGTATGCAACGAATTAGCAGTAAAAATGTTAATAATCAATAGTTTTAATATTTTGCATTAAGTCGAACATTTTGTAGAAGAAAATTTTCAAAACGAGATCGCAGTGGTATGGACATTACGCATCTATCAAAGTCTATATTAATTTCATAATACTTCTTTCAGGTGCATATGTTATGCCTACTCAAATAGAACTAAACTAATGCTAATTTAAATAACGTAATGATACTTTTTAAATAAAAGCCTCTATTTAATCATATCAAACAGAAATTTCAATAATTTCGAACAGAACACGAACCAAGCCGTATCTCAGGCAAGTACGGCCGCGACACGCATCAAATCGAGGAAAACACTTCTAAATACAACAATTACCAGGAAATTATCTTATCTTATCAACGCGAAACAATTATGTCTCGTTGAAAAAGCAATTGCAATCGTGGTCCAAAAAATTCCCGTATCTAAACCGCGCCTACCGCAGTCCCTCTTCCCGGCCAACCTCCAACGTCATTTCTCACTCGTCCAAAGTAATCTAAACACCCTACACTTCAACGGTGTAACCCACGCCCACGAAAAATCCACGCGAAATCCTTCCCCTTTTTCCCTAACTATATAAATTTCATCGGTTAACGAATACTGGTTCTATTATGCTTCGCAGTTCTCGTTGAAAAACGGACGAAACGCGCGGGGCTCGCGTTTCTGGTTTTTCGCCAGATTTCGCGCGGAGGACTCGCTCGAGCCAGGTATTACTCATGTAGCGGGACGAAGGCGAGGTTCACACTCGGTAAACGGCCGAGTCCCGAGACAAATGGCAAGAAAACCCCGGCGAGCTCCTCCATCCTGAAATATGATGGCGTTAATTCAAGGCGGCCCTCTCTCGCGTTCGATACTGCGAGGGCGAGCCGCTCGTCAGCCGTTTCCACCCTCTTTCCTTTCCCATTCGCCCTTCAACCTCGACGCCATCCCTTCGCCTTCGGCTCGTTCCTTCGTGTTGCTTTTTCCACGACGCCCAACCAGCTTGCTCCCGACAATTATACGGGTGGTTGCACTCAGATACTCGCGTAACTGTAAGGCAACCAACGTTAGAACGTTTGGTTCGGGTACCGAGGCGAGGGTTCGGGCAGCGAGATGGTACAGTAGTTGGAGAAAGTATTCGAACACTTTTTACGAATATATTACGGTTGTTATAGGAAACATCTTGAAATTTCGTCGGCGTTGCCGCGAGACCAGATTACTGTGATTATATTGGTACAATTCTGAATCAATTTGGAAACGTACATAGAAGCTGCAAGATATTTGGTGGATATATTTAGTCAAAAATTTGTAAAATATATCTGGTACAAGTTGAATAAAAAATATGTGTGTTCGTACGTATTCATGATTGTACATTCATTCAAAAAATGATTTCTTCTCTTTTATATATCGCAACGAAATTCTCTTACAAACGTTAGGTGATATCTTGATACGTACATCCTTCGAGTATACTCTTTGTTGAAGAAAGAGTATTCGTCTGTCCAGAGACTATTCGGCCACTTATACCCTGCTCGACCGTCGTCATCGTATTCATAAAGATTGAAACAAATCTAAAAATGTGTGTAGGACTCGCAAGATATTTAGCACAAATATCTCGCAAAGAATTTAAACAGTCAATTGTCCATTATATCGATAAGTCGGAATATTTCATGGGATCTTTAACACATTTTATACTCGCGCTGTATGCTAATTTTTTTTGTTTTACTAAATTAATCTGTTTGCAGTAACTACTTTATAACTTCTATATACATTTTCCAGTTGCTTCCAAGCTTCCCCAACTTAATCATGAAAATCGTGTCTCGTTATAATGTTAATGAAATTTCAAAACGTTTTGTATAACCTGTGCAATATACAACAGCAAAGATTTCCCATGGTGAGCGAATACTTTTGCGAGCCACTGTATCTGCTTGCAGTTGGCGAGGTGAAGTTTTGAGCGAAAAAGGACGACAGGAAGGAAGGAAGATATCGAGGGAGAGAAACAACGAAGAAGGTTGGAGGATCCTTCGCAAGATGGATGGTCGCACGATCACGCCGTGAAAACGCTAAGAGGCGCGACGAGTCATTGAAAGAGGGGAAGAAGACTGGCTAATGAAGAATAATGCCCTGCCTTTTGCCGATTATTCTCGGAACGCAGCACGTAATCGCGCGAGGTCAAGAAGCGACGTTATGATGCGTCGGATCGAAAGGATTACCGATCCGGTTTTAATGGAGATCTTTGTTCGAGCTTTTTGAGCTGGCAGGAATTAGAAGCCAAGTTCCTCCGGATTACTTTGGAATGATTTTGAGCTTCGTGTATTTGTCTGTGAGCGTAGGTGACGAAGACAATTTTGAAGCGAGTATCTGGAAGAGGATAAAATTGTAAAATATTGGAATTATCGAACTTCAGAAATTGGATGACCTGAAGAGTGTAGTATAGATTGTAAATAAGCGGTTGCTGAGATGCGAATAATAAACAAGTAATCAGCGGTTGCTGAGTACGTGCGTAGTGAGTCTAAGACAAAAGACAGAAGAAGTTGCTAGGGGACGATAAACGAATTGACAGCAGAATGAGTTGAGAAGCCGATACAAATATAGTGTTGTTAGCGTTGTTAAGAGAGAGTTGAATCTGTGTTGACGAGTGTTGTTAATTAATTATCTGGTTGTCTTAATTATAATACGTCGTTGCGGTTAGTTCGTGTTAAATAACCATTGTTTTCTGTCTAATTAACATCTGTTTAATCCTTTCATCCTTAATAAACTAATTGTAATAATTCATGATACTACATTATAATACTTTTAATGTTGATTGGTTAAGACGAGCACGTTGAATATGATTACGTTACAACGTTATGAAAGTTTGTAACGCGAGGTTAAAGAAAATTGGCCGAGATAAGTTGTCGCATGTTATTATATGTTGTAAAACTTATTGTTTATTATTTCATAGATAGGAAAGATTTACCAAATCTTCCAGTATCCCCAATCGTTAAACATCTCGTCAACGATAATGGAACTCCGCGAACAACATCGAAATCCAAAGACCATACGACTTCCCTCCCCTATGAATTTCACGAAAGAGCAGAGTATCTCGTGGCGCGAGAAAAATATTTCCCCTTCGTACGGGCGGCGTATGAGCAAACTTTCCTTCCTGAGCAGGAACATCATTGGATTTCACGAAGCAACCCCGTAGACATGACACGGGGCGACGGTAAGCCAAAAGAGGGGGAGTAAACTCGATAGGACAGAACAGCGGCCGAAAGATGCCGTGGCTCGAGAATCAATAAACTCTCGGAAGGCGCGCGCGAGTCGTTTCGTATACACACACAAGACCGCGCCCATAAACTTTAACAGTATCCCAGAATTCGAGTCGACTCTGCTGGCTCATAAGCTTGATGAATGAACTTTCGAATCGCGCCAGTCACGATAGAAGTCGACGGATTAACCAGCGCGCTGATAATTTTCGAAAAACGATCTTGACCGGCGTTAACCGCAACTGTAGCGGCCATTTGTATTATAAAACTGCAGAGAAAAAGATTTGGATAGATACATTGGCGAAAATATTTTATATTAAAACCGCGAGAAGATATAGAAAAATGAAAATAAATTCGTTCGAATCAATCGACTTCTTTTAAATCATAAAATATATTCAAAATTCACGACGATCCTATTAAACGACTGTCAACAATGAAACTACAGGAAGAATTTTTCCAGGTAAATCGTCGTCAATTTTAAGACATCATCAATTTCCACTAAGGAATTACTGTTCTTTCGTTCGGTTGTTCCAACCCTAATAAATCAGCGACAATACACGCTCTAATTATTTGGTTGTCTCTGCGATTTGTCGGTCGTTGGATTTTTGCTTAATGGAAGTATACGTAATTCGAGAAGCAAGTTGGTAGACGCGATAAATCGAATCCAATGTTTTCCACTCGACAACCGCTTGAACAATGGCTCCCGTCACGTCATCCAAGCAATAAAACCTCATCAAATCACGACCCCTCGCCACCGCGTAAGCTTCCGTGCACGGCTCAATCTACGAAAGCTTATATAAATGTAATGAGACCGTGACCGGGGCTAGCTCATCAATCAAGCCCCCACCAACGACCAGCTTTTACCTCCCCAACCTCGCATTGGCCACCCTTGATCGTCTTTTCTGTGCCACATATACGTTTCAGCATTATATAGACACCCCCGAAAATGCTGCCCCATACGAGGTAATCCCACGACTTAGCAACGGCCACTGAACAATCGGATAAGCGCGATTCGTTTCGTACGAGGTGGCCACGCTGTTAGCCTATTTTTTTCTTTCAATACGTCAATCTTGTTGCCGTTTGAGATACAGGTGGGTGAAACGTATCTTTAAAGACGAGTTTAACAGGTCGATAGACGAATTTATTCAGAGAGAAACGATCGTTCGTTCTTTTTCTAAAATAAATAATATACGTGTATGCGAATGTGTTAGTAATAATCATTTTGGTAATAAATCCAAGTTAATTATCGGTGAAATGATTTCATACGTATATAAATTCATTGATTAATATCATAGATTTATGGATAAAACAGCAGATTGTTGGTAGAAATTTTTGCGGGATATAATAAAAATAAAACGGAACAAGCGGAAAAATCCTCTTTTTAAATTTTACATTCGCCTTCGTGCTACATAAACGTTATGTAAAACGAATATGCTTGTAATTCTGAACAAACGACGCGGGAGATTGTATTTTTAAAATTTAAAACCAAATATATTTAGTCGGGAGAATGCGTTTGAAACAGAAATATCGATGTGATTCGTATTACTACCTGAAAACAATACAAAAGATATCTACACGTTTTTCAAAGTAGGAATAAAACGATATTTATCGTAAACTGTTTCGGTTATTTAGAAAACAACTTTAAATATTACGTACAAATACCTATTATACGAAAGAAAACTAGATAAACGAACAGAACTGAAAATGAAAATACGGCGTTCGCTTTATTAAATTAAATACGCCTTCTTAATCGATACAATAGAAAAAGAAAGATTAAATTATTTAACATCGAATTTACGTTACAACTTAATTTAAGATTCGAACCTAATTACGCAGAGTCAATAATCGAAAACGTTGTAAAAATTTGACGACTTAATTAATATACCGTCAGAGTACGTTTTACGGAAAAATAAATTTTCGACAGGATTCCCAAAAGCTTTTCTTAGTATCAATGCATCGTGTCGCTCAGAATTTACATATTCGTGCATAACACTTACATCTTTTAAATCTGTATCTTATTTATTCGTCAATATAATATTATATCGCGTACGTTACTATACCTCTGCATTGGTGTCGTATCGTTACAACGAATTATTAATTCTCAACTATCAAATAGCAACAAATATAAGCAATTAAAACTTCTCTTCTCGCAGGCGAGCAAACTCCTTCATATTTCTCAAATCTCGAGTTCCCGCCGACTTTTTCAGAGAATTTCGCCTTTATGAAAGCATCATAGCAGAAAACCCAGTGCCAGCCATTCACGGCCTCGTTCAGAAAGCTCTGCAGTTACTCGAAATCAGCGTTGATCCAGCGATACTCAAAAAACTAGCCGAGCATTGAAAAGTCGTTGCTCGCGATCAACGAATCGCTTGTGCCTGCTATCGTGATAAACAATCTGCGTTCGAAGCCACAGTTACAAACACATATGTACAACGTGCGCACGTATGTAAGTACTTACTTCCATACACACACGTGAGCGCGCGCGCACACACATACGTACATACACGCGAGTTGGAACGTAGCGAGGCGTCGCGTCGCGTCGGCCCAGCAATTCGATTCGTAAGACGGGAGACGTCGCGGTCGGAGAGAAGGACGAGGAGGTGAAGGAGGAACGTCGGTAGAAGGGAGAGAAGGTCGACGGTTGTAGGGTGGAGACGACGATGGTGGTGGAGAACAGGAGGAACGAGAAGGGAACGAGGGGAACACAGAGGGAAGGTTGGCCGTCGGTGAAGAGAGGGGAACGGCAGAGGAAAATGCGGAGGTGGAGGTGGAGGAGGATAATATTGATCCCCTCGTAGCCCCGCCCCTCCTTGCCCAGCCGACGCCATCATTATATTATCCACCATCCCTCCGTCTACTCGACATATGCGCACACCTACGACCTCGAAATCTACGGGACCCCTGGTCCATGCACGACTACGCGTTGCTCTTTCCTTCCAAGACGCATCTTTTCACCAGAGAAACAGTATTTGTGTATCGGAAGTAGAGTTAGAGTCGATAGAGCATATCGTTGACTCAAAATCGAGTACCGCGCAATTTTATCTGGAGCGGTTATAGCGCAGTATATGGTTTTGTAAATGTAGCCTTGGTGATAGTATGGTGAAATTGGAAGATCTAAATACTTGCTGATGCACGGTGGTTCACGTAAGTTTCTAGTTAGTGGCGGCAAAGGTGTTATTTCATGCATGTATTCGTTTAAAAATTGGTTTTTTCCTTTATATAGGTCTTGGAGGATACCTTCGTATGTACCACTTTCGAGTGTGTTCTTTATCAACGTAATAAAGTCCGACTGTGCGAGAACGGACATATCTACTTACATACCATAGATAATAGGTACAGTAGCTGACGAAAGTATTCGAACATTTATAGGAAATTCCTGTGATCTTTAACCGCGCGTGTTGTACGAAAGTTTTTGAAATTTCATTAGCAGTGTAGTGCGATTGTATCGTGTACCAGAGGTAAGTAGATACGTCTGTCTTTGGACAGACGAACGTGAAAGAATAATTATTTTTATGTGTGATTTCTCGCTTCAACCTAAAGAACTGAAAAACCAGAGGGAAATTGAGATATAAAATGTTGGAAAATCAGAGCAGAATCAAGTTGGTACACACGTCGTGTGATTTGGGTGTCGTCGATGAATTGATATCTTTTTGCGAAACTTTGAAACTTTTGAAAATATAATTGCCTCCGGTATTATCCGATCTCGACTGGCTGTTTCTTACGTCTCGTTCTTTACGTTTCGTAATGGTAGTAGAAACACGTTGACGAATATGGTTATTTCACGACGGCCAAAGACGTCTGGAGGCAGCACTTCGTTAAAAATAAATTTCGCGAAGAAATCTCTTTGGATAACGGGGAACTCCGAGAGGATTTTAGGACCGTGAAAATCTTCCCGCTGCTTATTCGCCCGATGCCGCCACTTTTTCAGCTCTATACATCTTTGACGAGCTCGAAGGGACATCACTTTGGACGATTGCCGTAGCAGTTTAGAGACAGCCTGCTTGTCGGGCATTTATGAAGATATTGACTCTTGTATCTGATTTTTCAAATTGTTGGTGTTATTCATTGAGAAAGACGTAGAAAATAGATGATGAACGTGGAATGTAAACGTTTAATCGATATAACGATTACACGTTAGACCGAAATATTTACTTGCACCTCGATCGAACTCGAAAGAATTACTTTTGAACTCTCCGACAGTTTTTTATTTGCATATTTCAAACTTGAAATATTTATCAAGAAATCCGTTCTTTTTACTAATTGTAAAAAGAGAATAGTAGAGAAATAGGAGATATAACTCAATAAGAGTAACTGCACCCTATCCAAGTATATCTTCATGGCCAAATATTCTCGAATGAAGAACCGTATCCACTAGGATACGGCAAAGAAGCATCATGGCTCCTAGCACAAATTCTTTTTATCCTCCGTCTCATCCTCCAATTCTGCAATCGTCTTTTTTTCGACATTGTCCGCCATCCTGGCCGCTTTCATGCATTCACGCGTGCTTATACCACCCTCGTACGCTCCTTCCTTCCCTTTTCTTCTCATATTTTCGCTATTCCTCTTCTCACCCCTTTTCGTCCCTCCCACTTCCAGAACAGGCAGTCTCAGTTTCCAACGGTACCGTCTCCATAAATCTCACTATAACGGCGAGATGGATCAGCCGGAATGGCTACATCCTACGTAGAGGGAGCCAGTTCGTACTTGTATCGTGTTCACGTGAATATGTGTGCACGGTTGGTCGCGCACGCGCGCGTATATCCACAAGAATTGCTATGAATATGCGGCTGCGTGCGGCGAAATCGCGTTGTCAGGACTGGATACGAGGGAAGATCGCCTTTGGTCATCGTGCAACTTTGTAATTATAAAAAATCTTGTTATAGAAGAGATTTGTTATGTGTGAATATTGACTGTATCGAGAGAGTATTTGATTGTTGATAATTGTACGCGTTACGTTGCGTAAGATGGTCCGTGCGACGTCCCTCGTTATCTAACCGCCAAAGGTCCGCACCGGCATTCAGACCCACAATAAACCTAAGGACCCACCATAAACTTTGGATTTTTAAGTTTGTTTCTAGTTTGATCTTTGTAACTAAATCCTATTACCTTGAAGGAATTTTAATTCTGTAAGTGTTATCGGATTATGGATGGTCCTTGGAACACTCCTTAGGTTTGTTATGCGTTCGTGCAAATTACGGAGAAAGCAGGTATTTTTTACATAACGGGAAAGCTGGGTTCTCCCCATGAACGGTGTCACTCACGAGCCACGTTGGTAAGAGACTTGTCCCATCTTCATTCATTAACGTGAGCTATAACCAATGGGCATCGCGGATAGTTACCCTCACTTTTCCTAACGAAAAGTGTGAACAACGAATCCATGTTCTGGGTTCAAAGGGCACACCCACACCGAGCTTTCCTTCTTAATAACACGAGAACGAACTTCACTGTTTCCACCACATCTGATCAGCCAACATCTCTGACGGCTTCTACCACTACTGGACGGTCAAAATCTAACAGGACTCGATCTCACGATCCCACTTGTAGATCCAACTTTTCTTTGTAATATCCCGGACGAACCACCACTTGTAGTATCGGAGGAATATTATCTATCATTGTTTCCGAACTATTTACAATTTATGTACAGTAAATTAACTGTACAGATATTAATTAGACAGAAAACGATGGTTATTTAACTTGAACTAAATACAAAATCGCACTTTAACTCAGACAACTCGGCAATTAGCTCGCAACTCTTTCTCTCAGCAACGCTAACAACTCTCGCTCGCAACAACGCTATCAACACTCGCTCCCAGCAACGCTAACAACTCTATCTCTCGCAATTCGACTTCTCAACTCGACTCTCCGACTCACACAGATCAGTCTCCTCGTCTCTACACTGATTCTCTCACCTGAGAACAGTCAACGTTTCTTCATCGGGTTCTCACCAATCGTTTACTTCACCTGTATCTTACGCAACGACGTAGCTATGTTGTGTATAAAGTTGTTGGAAATATATATATTATAACCTGTTAACCGCAGTGTTATATCAACTCAACTACCCTTATTATCTCAACGGAAATAAGGGATCGATCTGTTCGTAGAGTCGATTATTATAATCGTAACGAGAATTTACGACTCCCGTTGACGCGATTTCTCGCGATCGCGTCTCCCCGCGACTGGTCGAATAAATAAACGTCAGGAAATAAACGTCTATGGAACATTTTGATCAAAGTGGAGCTAGGATTGAGCGAAAAATTGTTCGATGTTTCGATTTTCAGGTTTAATTATATTGGCTGTTTAATTAAACTTGAGTAATGGAATACTTCGTACTTAAGAATCTATCGCGAAAGAATAGAAATCGCTATCATATTCGCAACATTGATTGATTAACATCGAACGATTAACACGATTGGCAGGAGAGGTAGTACAGCTCACAAATTTTTGGTTACGTATGTCACTTAATTTAATTTATAATTTGATATATAAAGTATTGGATAAATATAGTATGGAAAAATGGTTTCCCTATATGATCTTAGGGACCCGATAGATCTTTGTAGATTTTGTTAAAATGTTTACGGAATAACTTCGATTGATGAAGTATCTCTAGGACTGAAGGGAAACTTAATTAATTAGATTTAAATGAGAACATCTATCATGAAATCGCGTGACAGTTCCAAAAGTTTCAGAATCCCGCGGACAACGAGACAACTTTGTTGGATCGTGGCCAAGACGACGAAACAATCTTCCGGAAGACGCAAGATCTGGTTTAGCGAATAGTTTGAAAGCATTTTCACGTAATTGAGAATACTCGCAACTATCGAGACTATATCGAACGCAACTGCAACATATTACGATCTTTCTAAAGACTTCTACAAAGGAGACTATGATAGTTACCTTGTGTTTTTGATAAAATACTTTGATTTTTGTTATAAATATCTGATCTTCCAGAATAACATAGACGTACAATTTTAAGAAGACCATTGTAAAATTCGTACGATTCGATCGATTTCATTGAATAAAGTAGAAATTTCAAATGTAAATGGCAATAAAATAATTAATATATATAACTTTTTGATAATTGATTTTTATTAGTTTAGTAAAATGATAAGTTGTTCGACTTAAATACTATCTTACAGCAATTATGCTACGTCGAAATATAAGTGGAACGTAAGAGAGATTGATAGTACGAAACAAAATGTATTTTCGATCTTCCAAATTGTTTTTGTGCTAGAGTTAGACAAGTACTAGAGCGAGAGAGTACTAGAGTTAGAAAATAGAAAAGGAAAGATAGAAATAGATATTATCATACATATCTAATCTACTAGATCTATTAATTAATGAAGCGCCGTGCTGTCGGGTTATTATCATTTTAAATATCTAAGATTGGTAACGTTTAACAAAATGATCCTAAATTAAAAGTTGATATGGACCAACGAGTTTATAAATACATTTTTCATCATTCAGACGTAAAAGACATACTAAAAGAGAAATTATGTTATGAATTACGCATTATGCAAACGAATACTATCATTAAAAAAACATACATGAAAAGAAGAACTACATATTACTTAACAAAATACAATACAATTCTATCAGTACAATTTACCATTCACAGTTGACGTATCGATACTACTTTGTGCCCGATTGTTTACGAATTTTTAGCGCATCGAAAGAAAGAAAAGAATGGAAGAAACGAAACCAATAATTTCTCCGCTTACCCATAGAGAATTTAAAAATCAAAGATACGCGATACGATCGACACGATATAAAAGATGCCATTACAATTATATTACCCGTAATTGATGTACTCTTTATGCGTCGATAAAAATAAGAAAAAAAAAAGAAGATTGAGATTAGTCAGCGCTATCGGACGAATTCTTGACGGTTGCGGCCAAGGGGAAAGAATTGGGTAAAAAAAAAAAAAAAAAAAAAAAAAAAACAGAAAAGAAGGGAAAGCGACGGAAACGAGTATTATCGTTTGTATTAAAGTGGTCCGGAGGGCAACACTGAACGATACAAACGGCATATGAGTCGGCGTACGACATGGAATGGGAAGCCAGCTAGCTCTCTCTTGGTGTGAGCAGTTTTATGGATTTTTTTTATCGTTGTGGTAGTGGACTGTACAGCTGCAGCCAGTGGGATTCGGATATTCAATGTTGGCGTACCTGTATGGATATTAAATTAACACCCGTAAGCCGCGAGTATTAACAACTTTGCAAAAGATTATACGAGATTATGAGCTCAAGCGGAACACGTGATTTTTAATGCCGTGTCCCAGCTAGCTCTCGTGCTTCCTCCATTCCTTTGTAATTTATAAATAGTTACGGCTCATTGCGTTACGCGCGTTATCGATTCGCGTCGAATTCAATGCATCCACCCCCTTTTTTTCTCTTCCGTTCTTTTTCCTTCCTTTTTCGTCTTTGTTTTCTTTCGTTCCGCGTCCCAACAGTCAGAAACTGTATCTGTCGTTAATCGCGATCGCTTCGAGGATTGTCTGGAACCTGTTTCCGCGACGAAAGGGTGGAACGATGTATCTGTGTCTTTTTTGGCTTGCACGTTGTTCTGGAGAAGTTCGATCATTATTCGAATCCGGGCCAAACTGACTTCCGGTAACAATTGGACGAATTTCATTGTTACAAACTACGAACAGATCTTACTCGATCTATGGAGTGAAGTGATAAATTCGAAGTAGATTCTCCTTTTCGTATTTTTCTTCCTTCAAAAATCGTTCAACGACCGTACGTAGCGTTTTAAAATTTGCCACTCAAAGAGTAGTTATTGAAATATTTTGTTGTTTGTTGTTCTCGCTATAAATGCGCGCGAATAATTCATATAAAACATCAATCGTATTTGGTTATCTTATTATTAATCCATGTATCTATACATCTTTCTATTTTATTCACATCGAAATTATAAAACATCAGTTTTAATGTCACAATATATTGTCAAATTATAAGTCGTATCGAATGATTTGTAATTTGTAAAATTTGGTTGTGACATTTATTAGCCAAGTTAATTGCTGTACTTGTAAAAAAATGTATTAATACTCGTAATTTATGAATTAGTAAAATAACGCAATTGGATTTATCCCACTCTTTTCTGGATCAACTTTTGTGCGTATATATTAATGTTTGTAAATAATGATTTTGTGGTTCGTGCAAGAATTTTCAACTTCACTGATTAGCGATTATGCCTACATATTTTCGCGATAAGAAAGAATTCCGTGAAACACTTATCACCGGAAGGTGGATTGATTAGTTGCAATTATCATTACATCTGTGCCATTTTGAACTTTGAATTTTATAAATGGAAGATATGAAATATCTGGCATAGAATGTGATCTTTAATTGTGTAACGTAATGATGTGTTCCTTTTTAGTTTATCAATTGTAAATTATTCCACAGAATGATAATCTAATTAGATTCATTAGATCGCTATCTCTCGGAGTACAAGCGCGTGTAACTGATTAAATATATTTGATAAAAATTTCTCGTCACGTTTGTTATCTTTCGCGTTAATGTTTCCTATCGAGAAATTTATTACTTTATGTTTTAAACGTTTACGATCGTTCGAAACGATCGTAAAAATAATACCTCTTGGTCGATTTTGTAAATTCTCCGAAAATTTGTTATTGTACAACTACGTTTGCATTTCCATATCTTTTACGCGTTATTTCACTCCTGCTTCTTACTTACTCGATCCTCGATGCGTCAATAATAGAATCTTTTATTTGCAATTCATTTTCCCGCAGATACGTTTAATCCTTAAATCATCTAATATATAGAATTTAAGAAACTTTAAATTTATTCGATGATAGCACGTTTTACCATTCAATTATTGATTTGTCCTTTATCGCTATAGCTGTACGTTATATACTTTTAGTTTCTTCTCTTTCTTCTCATTTTAGAAACACGCTATATTACTACAATAGATTCTCAGTTATTATATTTTACTTCGACCATAAATCAAATATTGTAACACGAATCTTATCGACTAAAGATACCAATATCATAATCATAATACTGTCTATTATATTAACTATCCATGTATACCAGCCGACAACGCTAAAATCCATATCAAGAAATCGTGCAAATTTAATCGGTCCTTTATATATACGGCCAACGTTCGTTTTAATATCGGACGATATTCCGTGGAGCAGCCGCGGAAAATAAATCCGGAAATTCGATAACGTTACTTCGGGACTACAATTCACCGTAAAAGGTTAATATTCACGCTGGTAATCCACCAACGGAATATCGCAGATCACGCATGGCGGCCTTCGACGTTTTCCAACCCCGTCCGCAACGGTATTAACTTCGCGTGCGATTTACAGCGTACCAGCTCGCAATCGATTTACTGTGCCTCGAAATCTCCGATACAACCATCATATCGTCTCATCAAAGAATACGTTCGCCCGAATTCACAAAGTCGCATTCGCAAAGCGAGAACTTTCGGTTTCGCGGATGATTGCGCGGCAAATCCGAGCTTCAAAAGAATAATCAATATTATATACAAATATTACCTGTACAACGTTTTTAGAATAATATCTGCGTCGTAAAATGATCGTCAGACGTGTCTCTTTTGTACCGAATCATTGAACGTTACGTTCTACAAATTCGATATTACGTGGATGAATAACTTTTGGGAAGATATGTTTCGTTTTAAACGGTGATCGAAGGTGTTTGTATGTACGGAATTGTTAAGTCATGGAATATAATGAACAACTTTCAGAATTTACAAATGTTAATATACATAATATAGTTATTTTAAGGTATCTGTGGTTCGTGAAAATTTTAATGCTATACAGAATAGCAAGAAATCTGTAGAAATCTCGAATATATTTCAGACTGTTTTACTCGACGCTTTTAATTCGGTTATAAGTAATATTTACTTGCTGTATCTGTGAAATAAAGTAAAATGTATAATTCAATTTCATTAATGAAATATTTAAATGAATGCGTCACTCATATAATATTATACATATAATTGAAGAAATACTTTATAACAAATTATTAAATGAACATAGGTACATATATTACATATATACGCCTGACATGTATTTAAAAAGTGCCGTATATATGGAAATAAATATCAAACATACCCTAAATTCTACACGAATACTAAACTTTTATCTCCCTGCAACTTCAAAAGCCTGCACGCAAAATCGCACCGAAAAAGTATCCAACGAAATCCCGAAACCAGACTGGCCTCGGTCGCTAAAAATTGTTTTTCCGTGAAAAAGCGTGTCTGTTGCGGTGAAAAGCGGGAGGGTTGTCCCTGAATCAAACGGAGCGGTCGAAAAGCTCGTCTTGCTTATCCCTAAATCCCGCGTATCACCGTAACAGATATCCGCGCCATTACAGGCTCAATCACTGGCCCGTTAATCTGGAGATCTTTGCTCGGCCGCAGCAAAGGCTTCATAACGCGAGAGCGGAGCACTGGAATCAGGCGGCGTTCGCCGCGAAATCCCGAAGACAGCCGGCGTTGAGCCTTTGTGCACACGAGAACTTACGAGCTGGCAAGTGGCGGGCTCGGCCTGCCAACAGCTGGTTAGACGTTAAACCCTGGCGTATAACCGGAATTCGCGTTTGAGCGCGACAGTCGTACGTGGCTTGGCGCGAAAAAGAGAGCGAGACAGAGAGGTAAATGGTGAAACGAAGGCGAGTCGCGGTTCATCCAGGGGCTGCGAGAGAGAGAGAGAGAGAGAGAGAGAGAGAGAGAGAGAGGGGAGGGTCAAAGCTTTCGCATACCGGATGCAAATCGGTCTACGGAAGAGATATGCAACCGGACGACCGCAGTGCAGTACGGCGCAACGCGTGCATCGGAATGCAACCGGCCGTTGCAATGGCAAAGGTAATAATTGATATATAGCGATGGCATTGGCCGCTGACAGCCGCTAACCCGGCCGAATACGGATGACACCCGGTAATCCTCACTCTCATACCGGTTAGTGTCCACCTATATTCCGTGGCGTCCCATTTCCCATTCCCATGGCGTGTAAGCTCGGCCCCTCTCGTTCCCTCTACTCGTCTATCTGCCTTTCTCTAACCCTTCTATCTCTCTCTCTCTCTCTCTCTCTCTCTCTATCTATCTATCTATCTCTCTCTCTCTCTCTTTGTACATTACGCGTGTGCGTTTTCTACCTCGCTTTAACCCTGTCGGTCTGTTGTACGCCTCCTCTGTTCCTCCAGCAGGTGTACCAACACACGAATCAGCGACGTGTGTCCGTCGCGAGGGTGGTGAAAGAAGCGAGAACGATACCGAACTGATAGAGGTAGATAGGAACAGAGGGAATGCACCGAGAGAGTGGAAGGGCAGCAAGAGGAAGAAGGGGCTGCAACGAGGGTGAGATAGAGAGGGAGGAAGAAAGGGAGAGATGCACGTTTGCAGTACTATAGCGGAGGCTGCAGCACACAGAGAGTCCCGTGCAACGACGCCGCCACGCGGTGTGCGGTGCAACCATACTAATCCGCCGATGGATTTATGGTCTTAATCACCGGCGGATTATCTCGGACAGCCGCGCTCTGCTGCCACCGACCGAAACATACGCCTGCCTCTTTGCAGATAACTCTACCCAGCTCTCTCTATCCTCTCGCGTTTTCTCTCCTCTCTCATCCTCTCCTTCTTTCTCTGCAACCTTGCACGCCTTGCACCCTGCTCGCACTCTGTCTTCCTTTTTCTATGCTTCTTGGGACTCGTTCTGCAGACGCAACGTCTGCATCTGGATCTTTTATGCGCCGGAATAGGCTGCTGTAATTGAGGACTGCGAATCGACCGAGTGGCGCCGACGCGACGGCAAGGTGAAAATCGAACCCGTCCGATGGATGGAATTTCTGCGATTTCTTATTCGTTGGATTCGGCAAACTGACGACGGCCGGCAGAAGCTAAGTTGTGAAAGCGCGTCGTTGCGGAATATCTCGCGGCCAAAAGTTGCGATTCTATTGAGTCGAGCGTGAATCTACGAATCGACAATCCTCTAGTTGGTGAAGTAAATCAAGATTTTGAGAGTCTGAATCTAGTCGCGTATGTTAACGCTCAAAGTTATTATACCTTTAGTTTGATAATTACTCGAGTCGCAATGTTATTCTCGGCTGCCGAATTTCTTACAACAAACGTAACCGATCGTCTTGGGATAGATCGCCCTTAAATATAAACCAACATATATTTTAATGCATGCCGAGATTTCATTTAGAAATTCGATTATCCAGTTTTAAAGCTACGTGGGTATATGAGAAACATATAAATCAGCGAGAAAGAATGTAAAAGCACCGGTAATAAATTTCTGTTGTTGCGATATAAATTACGCAGCGATAAAACAAATAGTACAAAATAAGAAAGAGCCAGCCTAGTTCTATGAATTTTTATAATGCAAATTGTTTGCCATTATATGGCAATATAACCTTCGTACATGTAGACTGTTATACGCTTTTTACGAACGTATATTGTTATTCGTTTTACGTAAGATAATCGTTGCATTGTTTATAATCCTAACGTAATTTGTAATACAACAGAAAAACTATAAAGCAAGGGAGAATGTAATTTTACGAACGGGCAATTTCATCTATTTTATAGAAAACAATCGCTATAAAAAATGCTATTACTTTCGTCGTAGCGCACCTGACCGACTCTACTTAAATTCGAACGACTCAAACTTGACTAATTCAAGCGAAGCGTTATCGCGAAATATCCTATCGAACGAATCGAATCAGCCTGTTCTTTCGAACGATTTCGCCTCAGGTCGTGAACCATCCCATTCAGATATCGGTTGAAATACCGGCAAATCCGTGGACAAAATAGATAAGCTTTCGCGCATTTATCGGCAAGCATTAAATGTTGCGTCGGGATTAATTAAGCGTAATGCCGCGGCTAGAATTGACTAAATGCGTCGGAATCGGTTCGCGTAAATTCCGCCGTTTGCAGGTTTGTGTCACGTACAACTTTCCAGCGAAGGACGACACAACAGCGCGAAAGCACGGTTCAATGGATCCGACAAGGATCGCGGTTCGTAGCGTAGACACGATTTCGCCTCGCGTTCCAGGCTGAACTGACGGGAACATGTACCGTGCTTTGCCACGCGCGATTCCTGTGATAAATTGAAAATTTTGAGAGTAGAGTATTTCATAAGGTTAACGCGAAGATTTCAGGTTTTCCGTATAGCGACTTGAGAAAGTATTTGAACAGTTTATCGTAGGAAATTTGTATTTGTCTATTTATTATATATTTGTATTATATATATATATATAATATATTTGTATGTCTCTACGGTGATTACAGAAGGTATAGACATATATCAATATTTTATACTACAAAGTATTTGTTTATCGGGTTCTACATTTCATCTTCATGGTAACAAATATGTGTCGCGAGTATGAAAGTACTGCTAAACGATACGAAATGTAATGTACTTGGAATTTGATCAATTAATATGTAAGTACTAGTAATGAATATAATTTATTAGCATGCTTTAAACAAAATAGCCAGCACAAATTACAGTACAAATTAACCATTTTCTACTTGCCCTCTCGATTTCGTTACATATAACTACGTTTTTGCAAGAATGAAATATATTCTCAGTATTTTCGAAACCTCCAAACGATATTCCGAAGAACTTTCTCAAACTACTCCTCGTTATGAATTACTTTTCCTTCGAAGGATTTCAAGTATCGAAAGACCATATTAAAAGACCGTACAAAATTCCTATACTTTGTTTTTCTCCTTTTCTGAATTTTAAAATGTAATAATAACCCATCACGAGTAGGATATAGTATACACTCTGCTCTAATGTCAGTTTTCCTGTAACGTTTTCCCGTAATTCCTTACTCGGTGATCAACTTCGACCCCTGTTAACCGTGCGTCGCAGTCAAACGAAAGAAAGCGAGCAAAGCGGTGTCTCGATGAAAAGGTTAAAATTCGCGAATGCATCGGTGGTTCCACGATAGTTGGGATCCGCAGAATTTTGGTACATGGCGTATAGCGGCGTGGCGGGAATACCGTGCCATGCTCTGTGTGGTTCTATAAATCCAGAAGGGCTTACCGGCGCAAAGCTTCCCTTGTGAGCTGCGCAACCTCACGTGACCTCATACCTGCCCACTTCCATCCCTGTTTCTCTTTCGATCCCTATGTTTCTCGTCCGAGCTCTCATCCACTGATATGACCGTTCCTAAAAGCCTTGCTGAAACGCACGAAACCGCGAGGATTGTCAAGTCGAGAAGCATGTCCCGGTCGTTTGATCCGACTCAAATCGTGGAACGAGACGTGGATTCGTCTCGTTTGCTCGTGTTTTACCCCGAAACGACTGGCGATGAATTTTGTCTTCGTTCACGATACAGAAGGCTTGCTTTGCTGGTCCTTTCAATATTATTTTTCCTTTCAGGATTTTTTATAACTTTCGATAAGTTAAGTTTATGAATTTATTTGCTCAAAGGTCGTGTTTCTTTTTTCCTTTTTTTTTTTTAGAGAGCTATGCGACGAGTTAGATAACGGAAGAACGTTTTAGAATGTGTTACAGAGTTGTAAAAGAGTCTTATCGGATTTCTGTAGGTACGGCAAATTGGTTAAAAAGTATAGATTTTTAAAGCTTACAGACTCTGACGATCCTTACGAAAATTACTTACACAGAAGAATTTTTATCACCGCGACTATCAAACGTACGAAGTTTCCTTTTTAATTACTTGCAAAATATTTTTCCGATATTAATATAGACACGATATAATACGTAAGTTTAGTCATTTTTGTGCTACAAATCGCAGTATGAGGGAATCTAACGTTCGATAAATATGTAGTTAATCGAAACTGTAGCTTGGTTCAATCGTACGGAATGAATAAAATCGAGAGATATATTTGTATTAATTGAAATGAAATTACCTTCCAGAAATCTACAAATAGAAAAGTAGAATGTATATTATGTTTTAATAAGCAGCTCGCCACGTATTTGATTCCATTGGTTTAAGACTTTTCTCGATATTCATATTCCTCGCTGACTAACGTTCGAAATTCTCGTTGTTGAACTTCACACATCAGACGCGTAAGACAAGCAGAAAAATTGACCGCCTACTTCTCGAAAATATCAGGTTCGGTGGGCAAAGAAATGGCATTTTCCGGTCACGAGCCATGTCTGCAGACGCGAGACTGGCGAGACCTCGAGGTATCGGCCAGTAAGAGCATGAATTGTTGCCTTTGTAATCGATACTTCAACGCATCAATGCGCCCATTGTAAGTTTCCGTTGCTACTTTGATCAACTCGATTTCACGTCACCCTGATTCGTGTTCGAGCTCTGACTCGGATCTTTCAGAATGAGTTGAGCAACTCCGTTCACAACGAGGAAAAACAATGCATCGACGCAGATAGATGAATTTCCATTCTCCAAAACTTGTTTGTCCGAAATCAGACGCATGATCGATAGACGTTCGCTCGACCGGCGATAACGCGAGAAAACGCTGATAGCGATGCGTTACCTTCACGCAATAACGAAAAATTCATCAAAAATCATCGATTATCTGTGCGATTATACGTCTTCCGTGAAAAAATAATTAGTCACGAAATCGATCGACTCGTTGATGGAAATTTATAGAAAGTTTAATTCAAATATAAGTCTTGCAAATCTTTCAAATAATCGCGATTATCTAGTACTCGACGAAATTAGATTTTTTGCAAAGTGTCTGGATTCACCGATTAAATAGCGCTTAATATGATTATTTATTGATATTAATTATTCAAACGAATACTTTCCGATAATGTACGAATATTATTTGGCTGTCGATGCAAGTCGGCTTACTACCGACTTATGTATCGTATTTGCAATTGATTTATTTCGTATAAGAATACTTTTATCGCGATGCTAGATGACTATATTTTCATCTAGTTATCGATCTTTCGTTATGACCAAATCTCGTTCTAAAGTATAGGAAAGCTGTCACTTTTTGATAAGAATAGAATTATATATTACGTATAGTAAATTATGGAAGTATCGCATCTTAACTTTTAACTCTCGTAATGGTTATTTAATATAAGTATACATATGAACACTGCGTAATAGTCGTTTGCTATCAAACTGCACCATGTTTCGCAATGTAAGATTAATTTTTTATTCGTAGCGTTGTAAGCAAGATAAACTCGCTTAGTCTCCGAGTATTCTAGTGATGTACTGTAAATCAATCGAAACACCAGTCGTACTCTAAGTACCGGTTGAACAATTAGCAAAAATAAACGTTCCTTTCTTCGCAGTCAAAATTCGGTAAATCGATATACTTCTTTAATTCGGAAAAATTAAAACGATTGGAAAAAATATTCGTCCTATCCTCTGCAAAAATAGTAATAAACGAAATTAAAAACATTCGATTATCGTAAAAATAACGATTCCGATATGGTGATAAATTGTTATTATTGAAAGTAACAATTTAATCGAAGACCGACGAAGAATATTTGTCTTCCAGCGAAGCGCAAAAATGGATTTCTCGGCAATATCGTGGAAAAACGTAAGCAATTCGTAGACTGCAAATTTTTATGCGTTTGTACAAAATTTGAGAAAGCGTACAGAATGCACGTAATATGCGGAGATCTATAAAATATTCAAAGCAGAGTGAACGTTATAATTTTTCACAGACGAAACAAAATTCCGTTTAAATTCTTTTCTTTCACCTATATTCGTGAAAATATAAATTTGCATAAAAGTAAATCGCAGTCTATTAAAATTAAATTAAATTAGGAATAATCGTCACTCACCCTGACTCGTGGTTCGGGAAGCTTCGTGAACAGACCTATCTCTTCCCTGGTCGACATATCCGGATACCGATTCCTCATGAACAAGGCCTCCAGCTCCTGAAGTTGTTGGGACGTGAAATGCGTCCTCTGCCGCCTTTGACGTTTGTTCTTCTTTCCATCCTTATCGTCCGCGTTATTTACCCCAACTACACCATCCGGAGAGACCACTCCTCCACCGGCGCCCAATTCGTGTTTCACCTCTGTTGGTGTTGCAACATCTGAAATGTGTTAAAATATCACATTCTCTAGAAAACCACTTGCCACTTATACTACGAGAGTTCAGTGTACCTTTACGATTAATAAATCGAGTCTCATATTCTGAATAGATCACACATTCGACGTTGTAACGAGGGAAATGATCTTTCTCGCGTGAAGCAGCAAAATGTGAGCATAGCGGAATATCTGTTATTCGTCTCTTTATTCCATTCTTCCCATTACGACGTTTAACAGCTTTTGCAATTAATCAAATATATTGAAATCTTCATGAAATTAAGGGACCACCTAAGTGTGAACCGACTCGCGAAAGAACATTACAGACCTTGTTGAATCTTAATTTCGGCAAAATCCATCAACAAAATATTTAATAGCGTAACTCGTTAGATATTATACTACGTGTGTGTAATAGTATACGACGTGACGATCATGGATCGATTAGACCGTTTGATCGGTAATCTCTGCCATGGCTAGACCGTACCCCGCTGTTCGAGAATAACACGAATGTGTTTGTCATGACCGTGACAGTGACAGGTGAGGGTATTTCACCCCTGACTCCGCAGGCAGCAAATCGCCAGCTTCCCTTACTCGTATTGACAGCCGTGTGATCGATCGCCTCTTTTTTCAAAGAGCACCGCTATCACTGCGTCTGATGATGCCGCTAACTATCTTCTAACTAAGACGACCATTTCTATTTACAGAGGTAGCAACCCAACATGAGGTCGCTCCGATACCAACTAAGTCGTGCCACCAAGAACGTTCGACTTCTTTTTATCACCGTGTTTCAATTTATTCAGTATGATCCTAATCTGTCTAAGTTTGTAATGTCGTACATGAAGTTTTACTGTTCTCGTGGAACAAGATATTTTAGTCGTATGACAAAGAGTACACGTTACCAGGAGTTGAAGGAATAATATACTTTATAGGCCATTTGTATCGTTAATTGCCTTAATACCGATCTTATCGTTGAAAAATATTTGCTTCGTGTTTTATTCAAGATGAATTTAAATTCGTAGAAGAAACGAAAGATTTCAGGTGTAATTCGGAGTACGATCGATTCCGTCGAACAAAGACTAACGAACAAAGAATTCTCAACGCGCTGCAACTATTTCTCAAAAAAGGAGTGGATAATTGTCAAAATATATCTAAAAACAAGATATATAATCGTACTAGTAAAAAGTACGAATATGAAACTTTCAAGTATTTATGAAAGAAGAAAAGGAAACACGGGAATTACCCAAAAAGGAAGTATAGTCAAGAAATAAAGTTAATATAATCATTAGTTATACTTACAAGATACTAAATCTAAGTCTAAACAAAGAAATAATTTAACTTTCAAATCCTCTCTTCTTTCAATCTTATTTCGCCTCATTTCCCATTCGCCAATATCCAAAATACAGTTACATCGTCCTTCTTACTTCACTCCTAAGGGCACAAATTTTTCCTCAGTTTCGCTGCAATTTACTATGAAATTTCTCCACGATAAAAGCAGTTTAACGCATAGTGCAAATAAACGTACAACGTGTTCTTTCTTCGGGTTATCATAATCCTAGTTTCCATGAAGATCGATCCCTAAAGTAATCGGCTAAACTAAAAACAAATTTAAGCGATATTGCAAGAAAAGAGAAGCTCGTCAATTTATGTCCAATAAATTTCAGAGAATTAATTCGTCCAAATGAGAGTTACTCGTCCAAGTATGTGGAATTCAAACATCTTTCTCGGTTGATTGGCGCGAATGAGAGGAACGTGCTGGACTCGGTCGAAGGAGCACGAGAGGCCTCGCCCTCGTCTCGGGATTACAACGAGTGAAGTGAGATCCGTCCCCGGGGTTTGTTGTTAACCAGGCCCGTAAGACTCCGGGAGATATTTCAATTTGCAGGGATTTGGGGCGGCTGCGAGAGTGCCGGCTAAGTGCCGAACAAACCTGCAAACAAACGACGCCAGCATTTTCCTCGTCTTTCTCCTGCTGCACTCGACAACGGCACTCTCTGTTATCATTTGATTTCACAGTCGTTCGTGAGACGACAGCTCGGCATCGTTTCCCGCTGGAATCTCCATGCTATCCTGCTTGATCGATGCGCGAACCTTTGCCTTTGCTCGCGCAAGGATGACACGCGACTCTGTGTATTTGTATTATTTATGTATGTATTATTTGCACAGCAGTTTAATGGATTGAGAATATCGTGTTAAAACAAACTTTTCGGTTGATCGATCGAGGTTACGTAAGCGTATCAGAGAAGCGTGTCGTTGCGAGATTTTTGTTAAGAAGAACGTGTTTGATCGTGATATCAATACAAAGTTTCTTGCCTTTGGATGATTTAACACACGATTACATTTTTGTTGGTAGAAGCTAATTAGTATCGTTAGGACGAAACTATATAGTAACGTTATACGGGAAAATCTGTTATAGATGAAAAAGTGGAATACGTATTTTCAAGACAAATTAATATCGGTATTTCGTTCAAGATAAATTCGATAGTTTCTTATTCTACATCTTTTGTTCTTGCTTTCACCAGTTCACGTAGTAACGCTACTTGCTCAAAGTTATTTCGAAATCTTAAAACGGTAGATCCGTAGTATTTTCTGCGATAAACATTTTCGTTCGTTGAATTATTCTACAGACCTGTGAAACTGTTAAATCGTGTCTCTTCGACAACTTGCACGTACGCACACCGACTAATTCTACGCATACTAATTCCACGAACTACGAATTCCCCTTACTCGTCGAAAATAACCATAAACGAGGAAAGATCATGCAGAAGCGAGCTAAACTATCTATCTCCTCTATACCACTCTTGGTTACGAGCTATTCTCGTCAACTACTCCGCATCTATTGTCTAAATACACAGTCTACGTCGAAATCCAACAATTTTTAATCGAATTTCTATCGTTAGGCAATTTCGACTTAACTGGAAGCAAATCACCTCGAAGACAAACGAATCTAAGCGGAGGAGCCACTCTATCACGAAGAAGCGCAACGTCGACGAAGGTTAACGTTAAAAGAAAACAAATTGGAAAAAAAAGAGAAACGTCAAACGAATTGATTTAGTGAAACGAATAAACAGGGGAGGAAGGGGTTGCGATAGAGAAGTTGCTCGTAAAGTGGCGAGGCGTACCTTTTCGAATATCCGGCCTGTGTGTCGTGTTCGTGCGGGACCTAGGCTGTGCGGTAGAAAATCCACCGGAGGGTGTCGTGGGTGTCGCACCCGGTGTACTGGGGTTGCTGCCACCGGGAGTGTGAGCTCCGTGACCCGTCAAATCGAGCCTCGCCAAACCCCCGGTCACCTCGTCCCGGAAGTCGCCCTGTGCCCATACTGCAAAACGCATCACACCCTCTTGCAACATCGTCTAAGCTCTCCGCAAGCTTCGCTATTTACTAACTTATTTCGTTACTAATCCGGAATCCCGTGGGGTCAGTTTCGGCCCTTCTAATACGACAAAGGTGTTTCCTCGAGCGGCAAAGTGGGAAAGAAGAGTTACAAGGCAAAGGTTTGTTGAATATTTGCAAAAATGTAAACGATCCTGCCCTTTTGTCTATTTTTCTTATCCAGATTATCTTTCCTCTTTTAGTTTCTTAACGAATCTTTTATACCGAGATATGTATTAATGCGAGGTAGTTTCATTTGATTTCATTCTCCAGAGATCTAACCGCAAGATTTGATCGAACATCCTGATTACCAACAGACGTAGAATTTTAAAGGAAAATTCTATCTTTTGGAATTCTGTCTTTCCTCCTACACTTCCTCCTATTCCTTCTCGTTTTATCCAAACAAATTTTCTGTTTTTTTGATACTTATATATCTTTCTCTCGCGTATTTTTGTCCTGCTTAATAAATGTTGGGCCAATACGAGGCAGTCATCGCCCGATTTCATTTTTCTAACTTTCGTGATTTATTTACGCGCTGGTGTTATAATTACGAAAATCTTGAATACTCTATTGCATTCTACAGTGTCCAACATTTATCGACTACTCCACTCGTCGATTTTCGACAATTTTACTAAAAAAGCGAGAATCGTTCAACTGGTACCGGTCGTTCATTTAGTGTCGCGAGGAAGAATGCAACGAACGTTACAAGTAAACTACATACACCGTAACATCCGAAGGCACAAAACTATCGAACAAGCAGAGAAACATCTACCCGCCTCTGCAACTGATCAACAGCAACAAACGGTGTCGTAGCTCGCGTAAAAATATTCGATTCACGCTGACAAAACATCGTTTCGAAAGGCAGACTCGTGTTTTCGTTTCCAACAAGCGTACGTGAAAAATCGCGCGTATAAAAACGCACTTCACAGCCCGAGAACCCCGACGAAGCGCTATTTTGTCTCGTAATTAACAGCAGCATACTTTTCCCTCGTGTTATTTATTCACATTGGGTGCTCCACTGCCACAGGAAAATAAAAAAAAAAGAAAAAAGAAGAAAAGGATAGAGAAGAGAAGAAAAGAAAAAGTTCGTTCGGCTCGAGAATAAGGCTGGCGAGAGTGAGCTGTCGGTGGTAACCAGCCAACGGAGAAGTTAATCGGCCAGGCCGTTTAGTTTCGCTCCGTTTAGTTATATTTGGTTTCCACGGGGGCGGCAAAGGAGGAGGGAGGCGGTTCACAATTAGTCGGCGCGTAACTCGGGCTCTGATTTAGTGTCACAAGCCAGCCACGGACCACGAAAACGCGCGTGTCACTCTTCCAGGATATTGCCAACCGTGTTACGAGCTACTGCGCGTGTTGGCTGTCTTCGAGACGCAGTCCCAGTGAGAGACGCATGTAGCGTATGGACCAACAAGGATATTATTCACCAACGTTTGAAACGTAAAAACAGGCGCAGACTGTTTGCATCCGCGAGATGCCACGTTAAATACTCGAAACAATTTGGCAATTTGGATAGTTTGTCTCTCTAAACGCTTCAAGTATAGTTGAGACGCATTCATAGGGAGGAAATGTCTGTCGGTGTTGAATTTGTCGAACTTTTGCCGTTTCAGTTGTTACCGGATTTGATTTACACGGGCTTTTGCAATTTTGATTAATACGTTTGACTGAAGAAGATTCATCGTTTATGCGTGTTAGTATCCCTTTTATAGTAGTTTCATTTTCTACGTTTTCTGGGAAGACTCGGTTTTTATATTTGCAAGAAAAAGTACGCGTCTTTAACAGAGCGATGGAAACATGCGGAGAATGAACTTCTCAGAGAAATAAATTTATAACTGTAATCTATTATTTCGTTAACTTGATATTTCGTATAATCTGCTTAAGGGTTGCTCAGGTTTACTCAGTTCAGAAATTCAATTACAAATTCACTATCGTACAAAGTATTTTTTATCTATAGCTACGTATCCACGCGGGTTATTACGTAACTAGTTTTTAAAATTTCCTGAGTTTCAATTTGCAATTTGTATCCAAGTCGATATTACACGTATATTCTAAAGATATAAATATTACGTATCGAGTAGGATTCGAGATATAGATAGAGAATGCGTTAAACTTAACAAAGGAGCGAGTAAACGCATGTATCCAATTATCTGAATACGATTTAATTAATTAGATCAATGAACGCAATCTCGTTATACATACGAATTATCAATTTATCCAAATTATTCGGATAAATAGAGTTGCATTTTATAGTAAACATTGCACAGCTGGTTTGGTCGATTAAAAAGGATAATCGTTAATTTTTGAGAATGAGCGTAATTGAGAAGTTACGAGTATAGCCGTATCTGGTTCACAAATGCTGCGAAAAGTTGTTTCGTTTAGAAAGAAGCGGGAATATACTTAATAAAGTGGATTACGATTATTTAAAATACAACTAAATTTTGTTAGAAGCTTAAACATGAAAGAAGATTAAATGTATCTGTCAATTAATACTTGGCAATTATTCTAAAGTTTAGAATTTACTCATAACGTTAGTGGTTATAATAATTGTTGGAGAAACTGTTATAACTCGTAAGACGAGCTTTAGTTGTCTAAGTATAAACACGTTTTATTATGAAACTAGATACAGAAAACGATGAAATACCTTTATAAATAATTAGAAATTTTAACAACTCGTGAATTCGAACGCTGGCTGACGTAAGCACATTTAAAAAGAGAATGAAAATGAAACGAGAGATAGATGGAGGAAAATGAAAAAGGAATTTAGGAAGAAGATCTATCAATTTTACTCGTCCTTAAATTATTAAATCCTAGCCCTACGATAAATGGATACAATATAAATATTCAACGAAATTCATCTTCGAGAAGTAAATAAGACTTTATCTTCTATCAGTTACTATAGATATATTCCATCATTTCTAACATTTACAAACCATTGTCATCTTGTTCATCTCCAATTATTCCTCGAAAACGCTGTTTCTGCCAGAAAGTACGCAGTTAACGTTGTACGTATAAAACAATAATTTTACAACATTCCTTATCGCGATTCGCGATCGATAAGCACGATCGAACGAAAGCGCAGTCGATTCATACTTTTCACGATCATCGTTGCACAACGCTCTCTGCCTTCATTAAACTGACTCACGTTCTTTCAACGTTCTATACACGACACGATGTTAACGATGTTGTGTTGTTGAATCGATGCAGCGTTCGATAACATTGTTATCATTTTGAAGCGTTTTATATGTATTAGGAACGTTTTCTTCGTCATTTTTCTTGCCAATGAATAATTCCGTCAAATTAGCCGATAAAGTTGCCTCTTAAATAAACTGCACGAAATAGTTTCTTTTGATCTACGAGTCTGCAAATAGATCGGTTACCAATTTGATCGGCCAACGTGAAGAACACGTGTAAAGTGCTACGAATGGCCGTACGAGGATAAGTTTCATCCTGTTGATGCGATGGTTAGGTGGTTTGTTTGTCAAGGCCAGTCCCCTAGGAAAAGCGGCCGTGCCGCAGTGATGTCGCCGTTATCGGTGATGTCTCCTCGGCAAACAGCATCTGAGAGCTCGAAACATGGACTCCGTGCTACTTATCACGACCCACGTAACAGAAGAATGCGAACGATGTAACACGTTGTAAATAAACGGCTAACAGGCGAAGGGACACGATGATGACTCGTCGTGAGTTGGAAAACAACTAGCAGCTGATTTCGATACATCGACGCGTATTTTCGTGAAAAGATAACGCTCTATGGAACTGTTGTAAGTTCTGTACGACGAGTCGAAAATCACGGAGACGTTAAGTTGAGACTTTAGGAATTAAAAGATGTATTTAAGCTACATGTTATGGCGACAGGAGATAATATTGATAACAAATTGGAACAAATTTTGTAGATTCGAAAAGAGCAGCTTGAAAGAATGGCAAAGGACGATTTATAAATAAATAAAATATAGAGTAAATAAATTTAGAACAATAGTAGGATAAACAAATAAATCTTTCGAGAGATAAATAAAAGTTTGAAAAAAGAAATGGACGACGATTTATACAGAGAGAAAGAAATTAGAGGGAAAGAATTAACATATCGTAGATAAGTAACGCGAATTAATGTTTTCTTCTGGAATATTTATTTAAAAAAAATCAAAGATCTGGAAGTTGGAAAAATTCTATGCAGTTAAAGATTTCCGACGATATTATTGGACACGTTAAATCCTAAAATACACTCAAAATATTGAAATCAAAAAAGAAGACAGGATATTTATTTTTCTTTCTCCTTTCTCAAAATTCTTTAGATTCGGGATTTCGGTTCTTAAAATAATAAACACACGACACACGGGGTTTTCTGTCACAATTACCTCGTGTAGATTCTATTCTTCGCGCTTGTTGTGTGATCGTAAACATCTGAATAATCCTGTGCATATCGGGTAACAGCGAGAAATTTCGAAATTGACGAAGAACGCATAACGTTACGTCGGTTCACCCACTAAAAATGTATTTTTCGTTGCTGTTTTGATAAAACCAGTGTACACCACTGAAACTTCCTCGTTCCGAAGTTTGTATATTATTTCAAGATTAGAGTTAATCTTATAATCTACATCCTGATCCGACACACGCTATTCAAACGGCCTACTCAACCCGCTGAAATTTATAGGGCCTCCCATTTTTCACGTTTCAATACCTTGCCGCTCGATGGTGTAGCACGATCTATTTTGTGCATAAGATTCTCCTTTTCCGAGAAACGATATCGTATTAAAGAAATTGTTGCAATAAGAATCGTAAAATGTACCAACAATATGTACAAATCGAAGAATGGAACGTATGCACGTTGAAAGGCATGTACGAATATTTGTAAATGGTATATTTAGTTTGAAAGTAAACTAAACGTTGTTGTTTTTTGACAATTTTTGAAAATTTCAAAAAGTCGTGACAATACGAAATTTGTTTATTCATCTCTTTGAAGAATTTTCTCTTCGTCCATTTATGAGGTATTGTACGTGAAGAAATTATTCGCCGTATCATGCGCGTTACATATGTATCTTCTTCAAGATCGAAGAAGATATGACATGGTGAAGATATGATAAAATATTCGATTATGTAACGTGTAGAAACATAATACATTTGTCGTATCAAAAATTAGTTTTGTCTTTAACGAATCGTTAGCTTGTTCTTCGGCAATAGGAAAACCTTACGATTACAGCGAAGATTCTCTTTGTTCTATTCTATTCAATTTCAATTTTTCTCTGAACCAACTGTCGCGAAAAATTCTTTCTTTCGTACGCGCCACTGATTATACCACTTTCTACTATTAACGCAAAATAATAGAATCAGGATACGCAAATATTTCAAACGCGTATTAAACTGAAGTATCAAATGATATTATAGGACTGGCGTGTACTATGCTGTGAAAATTGGAAAATAAAGTCATATTATAAACGAATTTTTTCGATGCAAGCTCAGTGTAGGATAGAACCTTCATTACGAACAAAGGTTGAGAATGTTCGATTTGGTCACGTATGACGTTCCAAGACAAAGAGCTATTATGACTCCTTCCTATATATTTTGCTCGATATATTCTCCAATATAGTTCCCACGAGATCTCCTGCAGAGTTCTTGGAGGCTTAACATGTCGTATCGTTTGACGGTTCTACTGTTCGTTGCTATGGATTCGTGGCAGAGTTACACGAGACGTGAAAACGGAAGATCCTCGAAGGGCGAAATGTGGCCAAAAACTATCCTACCCTTTCCTGTCAAACATTCGACATTTATATTGGTCAGTGGCTCGTAGATATTTCGTTCTGTCCGTTTACCAAGAAGATCATATATTGATCCTGGATTCTCGCGAATTTCCAGAACAATATAGAAATGAAAAATATTAAATGCGAATGCTTCGGTTTTAATGTGAAAGTATAGTTTGACAAAGTATTGCGACATATATTAAATTACAAGCATATTTAACAGAAGGAAATTAGTATTTTCGTAAAACTTTTATATTGAAATTACAAATGTCTCGTATCTAATTTAGAGAAATATTGTTCAAGTATCAATTTCAAGTTGGGATATTATTGTATAATGCACGATTATAATATTTGTGTAATTTACGATTAATAATATAATCGTTTCGAACGACAAAATACTCATTAATATTCTTGTCAACTTTCTTCTTCTTATAAAATATAAATATCTCTGAATGGAAGGAAAATAATGCTCATTAGTGAATCGTGATTAGGATATTTCAGTGTTTTATAATCGGTTTCGTTCGATACTTATTAAACATTATATCGGTTTACTGTTTTTTTGATATTCACAAATGCAAAAAATTTCGTTTCTTTAAATATTACTATGCAGTATACGCCTTAAAATTTGGAAACATTTATTTCTATCTTCAATTTTTCGTTCGGTGAACCCTATCCATAAAACTTTATGGAGTACGAAAACTTCTTTTCTTCTTTCGAACGTGCTACTATAAAATATTCAAATTTATGACACTATAATGTAGTTACCAAAGAAATATTCACTCGAAACAAAGGAATTTATATTCAGTGGCTTATCAGTTTGCGATACTACCTTTTTTCGTCTTTTCAGTAAATTTTAATACCTCGTAAACAACAAATACGCACGATTTTCACCTGATGATTTTCCTTATTCTCTCAATTTTTCATACGCGATAATTCTTACAATTTACGTACTCGTCGATCGTTCTATATTCCAATATTTCAAAAATTTCTCAACTTGGATTCAATCGGATGTCGAAACAATTTGATGCCACAATATCCCACGAACACAGAACGAAGAAACGAAATTTCCACAATCCAGCGAAAACTGACGATTGTTTCAATTTTCATACTGTAATTTACACACTTGCCGATTCTTCCACATTTCGATATCGCAAAAATTTTCGCACTCGACCCAATCCTCGACGAGGATCTTCACCAACAACGTAGGAGAAAAATTTCCACAAGGAAGTAAAATCTATAAGCGACAAGCTTTCATACGATAATTCAGACGCTCGTTTTAAAATTCTAAAAATGTCGAAACTTAAATTCAACCAAAGAGAAACGTTTATCCGAACAATAATCAACTCATTCGCCGCTGCTTTACATTTCAATGCTACAACGATCTCTGCACTTAGATCCAAGCCAATCTTCGATCGATTTTCTTCCCGACTTTTTCCACGCATAACGAATAAGCGATAATTTTCTCAATTTTCACACGATAATTCACGCAGCCTGTTGCCGGAGTCTTCGACCTTACCCAAATTTTCGGTAACTTTCTTTCTAAGAAAGAAGGTTTCGTAGCGTGGTGTCCCGTTGCGTGTCCTGGTTCGCACGTGTTTTCACACGGAGAAAAAATCGCGCGTGGAGGGGCGGAGGGTGAGATATCGTGGTGGACGAGCAAGAAATAAAGAAATGCAAGAGAGGCAAACGAGGAGAGGTAACTAGGGGTCTGCGTGGACAAGCTGTAACTCACAAATTTATTACTTTCCCCGTGACTTGGAGTTATTTTATGCCAAAGACAAACCGGCTGGCGCGGCGCGACGAACGCGAAGTGCCGAGGAACGACGAAAACGAATATCTCAGCTGCTTCGTCGCGTTTTTACGCCCGCGGGATATATTAGTGGATCGCTAATCCGCACGGATTTTACGGGACGACTGTGCATGCGACCGTCGACGTCGGCGTCGACGAAGAATACAGCGTCTCCGTGACACGGCCACGTTCTCGACTCGAATAAACTCCATTGATTTCGTTTCATATCGAAAGAATTTGCTCAAAGTTCTGCTTGTTGATTTTATTAAATTAATAATTTTAGATATATCTTAACGGCCATGTTTACATGATGATAAGTGCGTAGTTGATAAGTTAATAAAGTATCGAAATTATTATATTTTTACGCGGGTTATTGTTCAACCCTGTTGCGTCCTTTAAGCCACTTTTTGATCGAGTTGTGTTCTTTTCTAACGTTAAAAAGTTTGTTTGTTATATCGATGGGTACGCGTCATTTTCTATTTTAGGTTCGTGTTCGTCAATTGTTTGTACGTTTCCTTGATTAATCGAACAATTCTACGAAGAGTTTAATATCATTAAGACGTTATATACGTTTGTTCTTTTATTCGAAATGAAATATTACCTTTTATTCGCCGATAATGCAATCAATGTTTCCTTTTATCGGATAGATTTACTTATAGAATTAATCGCCTAAAATGTGCCAGAAATAATTTTCGTTTTTTTTTTTCAATTTCATAACACACACAGCACCGCCGACGAACGTAGTCCATGGAAGTTATAAAACCCGGGGGATTATAATCTCCGGCGGTGCATCGTAATCTCCGATATAAAATTATCGATGGAGAGTTATTTCAGCGCTGCTTTCATTACCCGGAAATTTTACTCGCGCGGCAATAAAGCTTGTACCAATATCCGTGGCATCGATCAAGAGATATTTGGCGAGGACTGACATTTGCCGCTTGTTGATTTACTATTACAGTAATATTTTCTTTCCTAACACATTCATCTAATGGTTTTAATAGCCAACCAGTTAAAAGGTATTCACAAGGCTTTTTCCTGGATAAAGGGAAACTAAACGATCGTTTTTATATTTTGTTTTCAGCATTTTTTGAACTTTTAAATCACCTGACGAACTTTAACTTTTTTTTTTTACTTCAGTGGTATAATTATTCGCGGAAGATAGAAATTGGAAAGAAATTTATTCATAGGTTACTATTTAAAAATTATTTATTTAGATAAACTTTATATCACTCGTCGTTCTAAGATTTATTTATTGCCGATTAGATCGCTATTGTATCTACTCGTACATCGTTTCGTTATCTTAAATGCGCGATTAAACCTATTCAATATACCTCTCTACTTTCGATAAAAACAGGAGTAATCTTCGTTGAATTGAATATCTTTTGCAAAACCACGAACGATCTTTCGTCTATGTTAACAGTAATAATTATATAACGATTCGACGGGAATTTAAATTTTCGTCGACATTTTTTAGCAACTTTAGCTACAGAATAAATTTAAGAATAAATTACGAATCTTTCGCTGTATAAGATAATAAACTATTTTCAAATAAACTTTCCACAAAAGAATTCCACGATTACGATTAACGACAGGCAAGGAAAATAGTACGCGTTACGAAAGTATTTTTATGATTCGCCAAACTTTATGAATAATCATCGGCCAATGAGAAGGTAATGCGCGAACATAAATAAAATGGCATGTGCTGTAAAAATTGTAAGTGTTTAGTGGACCGTGTCGCGGTGTAACTCAGCGACAAAGAGGGTTACAAGGGTCGCTAAAACATCCGTATCGTGCAGCTGTGGGATCCTTTGAAAGTCACACGAAATTAGTCATTCGCAGGAAATTCTTGTACTCATCTTCCAATATCATTCTTACGAATACAACGTAGCTTTCGTTAGCAAGATGGAGAATCAAAAACGCGGTAGTTTCTATTTCTCAAAATTAATAACTCTTATTAATAATAACTCGTTGATAATTCTACCCTTTAATCCCCCATTTTCACTCTGTATAGAATGTAAATATTATTTCTCGGACACCATCAAGCTTTTATATCGCGATAAACAAAGTAGAACTGGCTCAAAAGTTCCCTTTCCCACCGTTGTTTTTCGGTATCTATCTCGCAAAAGTTCACACGTTTGCCCGAGAAGTTGACCGCACGTATTTCCTGTCCCTGCTCGGGAACACGGCCGAGAAAAACCAAAGTGTGTCACGTAGCGAGATGTGTGGCGGCGATTTTGGAGTGACGTACGAGCACGGTCGCATGGCCGATAATTACCGAGACAGCTATCCCTCGGACGTGGAAAAACGTCGGGAGGTTGAAGTACGACAGCGTGGCGGGAACACCTGTGAGCCACAGGCTCCTCACCATCTCCGGCAGAAAGTCGCAGTCTGCCGTTACGGTCTTCGTTCCTAATCTCGTAATCCTTGGCTTCCTTAGGAAGTCGTTTATTAGTCAAGCCGACCGGTACGCTCGTCATTGGGACAACGACCGGGTCGGAGTATCTCGTACGAGCCTTAAAGTCCTGCTCCACGTTTATAAATATTCGAAAACGCACATCGATCGATGATATTTTTGGCCCGTGAGTTGTTAAGGAGCTTCGTTTTTTTTTTCTTTTTCTTTCTTTCTTTCCTTTTCTTTTTCGGAGATCTCGAAGGGACGTATGCTGCAGAAGTGTAAAATTTGTCGGCATATGTGTGAAAAATGACTTGGGATAATGACGGTGCTATAGATCTAATAAGTCGTCTTTAGGGTGGAGTTGTTTATTTTAAAGCAACTGTTAGAGAAAGTCGTTGCGACGATGGTTCGTACGTTAGTCTTTGTTATAGGTATCGTCTCGAAACCGTGGTTGTGGTTTTGTTTGATTTTATATGGGTAATATTTTGGTCGATATATCGTGGTAGATTTCGTCTTCCGATGTTTTAAAATGGAATTTACAACGTTGTTTCTGAGATTAACAGACAATTGTTGCTCGATTATTCGACGCATAAAGTGCTATTTGCTATTTCTTTTACCCTCATTCAGCTACATACGACAAACGAGGTTCGTATAGACAGAATTCTATCGTCCTTAGAATTAAATCGAAACTAATCTTGAAAGAAATTACGGGATACGTACCTCTAAAGTCTCATTAATGGAAATAAACTTTGATCGATGTTAATGGATCATATTCCATAGAAAGAACATTCGTTTCAAACATTGTACCCCCGTATTAACTTTGTTAATTTTCTAAAAGCCATCTATTTAAAAAGATGACGAGTTGAGAGTCAAAAGTACGTATTTTTCAAACGATCGATCACAATATGTTTTTTTGTTATTCTTTGTTCGATCATTATTTTCCACAGAGCGTGTTAATCGAATGTTGCAAACGCGAGATACAGACGTTGAGCAAATATTCTAAACTATTGAAGAACTAATGTTACAAAGACAACGTCTTCGAAGAGAGTTGCATCTTCTCGAGTCAGGATAAAGCAGGATTGTTTACAAAATGATTGGCAAGTCCTTGGAAGAAACTGGCATCTTTTCGAGAACAAAGCGGTGACAGGAATGGGCGAGTGTCAAGGAAAATGTGGCGTTTGTTTGTTCGGACGTGGACACGTCGAGGACGAGCGATTTCGTGGATAGGGTTCGGTAGCTCTTGTCAAGCAATTTGTTTAGTTTCAACTTGACGCAAGGGCGAGAGCACATGGAACCGATAAGTAATCTGAGAGGCAGTGTGTCTTTCGAGTTTAACACGCGTGTCACAAGCGTTTCGGAAAAGTTCATGGATAGAATGTCTCCGGGAGACCTTTCAGACGGCCTGGCGCTACCGAGGGAAACCCCCTATAGCTCCCATGAAAATTAATTGGAATCTAATCCGCTCGTTTCCTCTCTTCTTAGCTCATTTTTCTATGCAAGAAATTATCCAGGATAAAGAATAAATTGGAATATAAGCAAAGGACATTTCTTCTTACGAAATATAGTCTCGAAAGGATTAGATTAAAATTAAATTATATAAAAGAACGTATTAAATATATAGGCAACAGAGAAGGGATGTATTAAAATTTATATTTTAATTTCTAGCGGCGAAAATAACAATTTCATTCGAGGGGATGTCTATATCGTTGTCATAAAGTAAATTAATATTCTCATGAAATGATACATCGCTATAAAAACGAAGATAGTGATTTTTTAAGACGATTTAACGAATCAATTAAAAGTAGTTCGTCTTATGCGTAACAGCGAGAGAGAGAGATACGTTATAATCCAATGTTCTATTTACTCGCTTTCGTGGCTGTTTATTAAAACATCGGGATAATTATATATTCTAGAGAAGATAATTCACAAATACAAAACGATATACGATATTCTAAACTGATATAATAGTACTGACTTATAAAACGTATTATAAAATATAATTTAGCGTTGTCAGAATATTTGGTAAATACGGCACGCTTTAAAAAACCGAGATTCGTCTTTCTCAAAACCTCTCTATCACAGTTCTAACTACGTATCCTACGATTGATTTGACAGCATCTCCAGAGCTCTGTAACAAAATAAAAGCAAGATATCCCATTGGTTGGTGCAGTTTGTAGAGGCTAGAATTAACTTCGTAGAAAGACCTGCTATATTTTGAGGTGCTTCTAGGATTACACCCTTAAAGACCGCAAGTTTCGCGGCGGTTTGATGGCTTCAGGGTTCCCCTGGTTCTCACACATCGGCACGCACAGAAAATTTCCTCGGCGAAACGATCCCCGACACCGAGCCAGCCCACTTCAATCGAAACCCACTGAGTATACAAACCTTGTTTCTGAGGTAGGCGTCCTCCGACCGTGCCACCAGCGCCAGCTGAGATAATGGGAAGGAAATCAGTTCATTTCTATGTTGATCCCACGGGCTTGGTTCCTGTCGCGCTTAGAAGAGCGCCACGATTGCCTCGGTGATCGAGAAAATCGAGGCAGAAAATCAGCTTGATAGCTCGGCTCATCGACCGACTTAACTGTTTCTGCCGAGTCTATAATGTGCCTACTCACGAAAGACGGTCGTCTATAAAATTGACGATTTATCGAGGCATCGAGGTTTTTCTTACGAAAGTGACTGATCGTTTGTCGTTCGCGAGAAAACCAAGTTTCAATTGGAGAAACGGTATGGTAGGTTTATCGATAGAAAAATTCAAAATATCAATTCAATATCGGAAGACGAGTATATGTACACAGTATCTTCTGGGAAATGAACTATCCGTTCGTTTTTCTCGAGAAAACGATTATTTTTATTTTTTTATACAAAAGATAAGCGACTACGTAGTACCAGTTAACCGCGTTATTAATCGAGAACACATTCTTTGCAATTATTCCGCACGCGTTACAAATCGTAGGGTGCGTGATACAGGCTAAAGGGAGAACGATACGTCTTATTCGGGTGGCGCAGCGATCTGAAAGATTGCACGTCTAAATGCCAATGAGTCTGCGGCCAGAAGAGTTCCTACCGTGGCTTCCCTAGGGAAACCTAGCGGCTAGCCGAGCAATTTGTCAACACCATTAGACGATGGCAACAAGGGTTGACTTGGGCGCATCTGCCAGCGGATCTCGCGCAGCCATCGCCGCAACAAAAGGGTAGTTAATGACTATCGGGGGTATTCCGATCGAAAACTCGGTACAGACCGTATGCCAGCCTGTTGACAAAATATCGGGATATTGTCATTGACCGAAAGGGATAACAGATTTGTCAAAAGGGTCCTTTTTCTATGAATCGCTCGTGAAGAAATGGAACTTTCAAGCTGGACACGTATGGACGATCGTCGATCCGATCTTTCCTCTTTGACGTTGTTTCGCATTAATGGGATGTTAATAAGAACTTCGGCGAAAGCGAAATGTAAATGCGGCTTTACTTCTGGGGGTGACGATATTGGAAAATAAATCGGACGACAGATGATCCGCGTTTGTTCGATATTTGAAAGGGGAAAATAACGTCAGAGATAATGAAAGCTGGTAGAAGGTGAAGTTCATATATCCGACACTAAATAACTGAAATTATTTTTTGGAAACTAAAAATTTCCTATTTAATATCGCAAGAAAAATATATTCACCAACTTCCAATTTTTCATCCGAGACTCGAAGAACAGGTACTATCTACACCCAAGGTATAAAAGGTAACAAATTTCTACCTGAAATGGAAAACGAAACGCGCTCCGCCAAATCAACGATCCACCTCGAGGCAAGCGCTCATCCGAACCAGCTGGATGAACTAAGCGAAACAATTCTCTTAAAAATAACTGCTCTTGGCTCGTTCGGATCCAAAGATCCTGGACCGTTCAACCTTCTAACGTATCGAATTCTCGTCAAATCAATCGGACGGATAGAGAATAGTACGCGAAACGTAGGAAAGATCGCGATTCCGCAAACGAATGGAACGGAGAGTACCTGCGGTCTGGAAGTGGGAACTGCCGGCTCTGCGAGTGAAACTGAAACGGGGATAGGTGGGATGCCATTGGAATAAGATCGGGTTTAGCCGCAGTGTCGGGTTCGAGCCCCGGATAAGTCTGCCTTATCCCGATAAGCCGGTGAGTTAATGAATCACAAAACAGGTGGTGGCGCCACTGAGAGATCGTCTTCGTCCTCGACTCGTTGCTATGTGCAGCTTGAATTCTTGCGAGATTGACAAAACGGTGACGCTCTTTTCCCTATATTTTTTTTTTTTAATTGGTCTTCCTTTTGGATTATCTTCCCTTTCGAGGATCTTACAGCTTCTAAGGTACTATACCAACTACTGATATACTCGGTAGAATTCGGCCTTCGATGTTTGTTCACTCGTCCCTTGTCTCCGCTCTTTATCTCCACCTCGAAACTATCGTTCGTGTGTTTCATTTTTCTCGCTATGAAAAATTAGGACGCCACGTATGCTTTAGTATGCTTCACATGATTTGGAACCACCTAAGAAAGGCTTCCTCGGCCGAGAGACGAAGATAAGAAGGGAACTTTGTGCTCGTAGATTTACGAAAAGTATCAGGAGAAATACGATTTTACCTGATATTTTGTTTGGAAAGTGGAGTGGAGAAGACACTCGGAGTGGAAGAAATTTTGCTAACTTATTTGGAGAATGCGTGTAGCTATCAATCTGATGTAAAATAGTATGCTGCTATAACGATCGTATTACACGATATAGTAGCGTTTTCTTTGAAAATCGTATATTTTTGACGTTAATAAAAGGAGCCAAAGCAATCCAGCATCCAGTAATGGTAATTTACAATTTCTTGTCTCCATACGATATGTACACATAAGAACGTTTATCTCTGGATGTTTAAATAATTACAGACGCCCTTGGAAGGTGACGATATACCCAACGGCCTATGTATATTCCAAAATTTTACGCTATTTTAGGCGATGGCAATTTCTGGCGATTGCATTTTAACACAGGAACGAGGCCGAAATTTCATTCGTCATGTCGTATCAAAGCTGGAATAACAGGATGGGCGCGGTGCTTATCAAAGCTATTCGTACTAATATTTTATCTGTGCTCCGCTGGCACTTGACAAAAATCAACGTACAATGTTGCTTTATCGCTCGAAAATGTTCACCGGGATTGCAACAGAAACGTCATATATTGTTTATAGCGTGTACTCGATATTTCTACCGTAGGAACATGACTTAAATTGTATTGGTGCTTGGAACCGTCGAAAAATCGTCCGATACATTTACACGCGTCATTCGCCTACAAATTGGGAATTTATCGTTGCGTAAAATAAACATCGAAGTCACAAATATAATCGATAAAATTCATTCGGCGAGTCGATCAATCCTGTCCTTTCTCCTATCAAATTTCGTTCCTCTAATTTTTGGAAAACGGCACGCTTTCACGTTCGCTCGTTACATCGCTGTAACGAACTGATGCAACGACGAAAAGTAGAAAGCAAGCAACGTGGACGCTTTAATCTTACTTCACACATGTGCAAATTTGCCACGACAAACGATACGAGATTTTCTGAAAAGATGCGCGATAACGCGAACGACGCAGTGAGACGATTTAAGAGCAGGGAGGTGCTCGATTATATTTCTCGCGTTCGAACGTCGATGATATCGCGAATAATAAAATCACGTGAGTCGTCAAGTCCCCGCTACAAGCGATTATCGCCGATATTACCAGCCGACGAAGAAAAAAGGAATGTTCTTCCGTCGTATCGGTGCTTCGATCAAGACACGCGAAAGAAGTCTATTGTACATAGGTACTTCTGACAACTCTTACAAAATGTAGGTACAAAATATATCTCGAACACTGCACTCAAATTTAATCCGTATTGTTGATCCTTACGATTCTTCTGTCTTTGATTTACGCGACTTTAACTTAAGATACAACCTCGCTCGCGGTTGAAACGAGTTAAGAAGAAAATGTGACGCGTTCAAAAATGACGAATCGTGTTTAAAATAACCTACGGCGATGTTGAAGTAGAACGGCGATTTCAATTTGATCGATACAACTGTCGTTCAGTTTGATAAAAGAACGACGAAGACGTTGAAAAGACACCGATCCGGTTGTCAGTTATGTGCCGTGTGATTTGGAAATTCTATATTCGTCCAAGTTTATCGATTTATAACTGCGTTACTCTTTGCTGTTCATTGAATAACTTCATGATCGCTTTTTCGAAGAACTTTTCCTTTTCAAATGAAAGATAAATTCTTCGAGGTAGTTTGTACAGATTCCTAGAAAGATTAATCTTTTATTATAAAAAGTAGTTTTACAAAAATCGGAGCAAACGATAATTTGATGATATACGAATAAGACGGATAAGATTAACAATATTTTATCTGCTACTGTCTAATTAAAAACCGACATCATTTTTAATTATTTTCATTATTTAAAATTAATCGAACCCGAATTTTCCTTGGAAATTGCTGCATTTAATAACCGATTATTTGCATATATTTACGTTATTTATTAACAACTCGACGTAATCGATCAGAATTTCTTTTTTCATGAGCGAAGACAATACGATACGATACAATAATTTTTATCACAGACGGTTCAGTGTATTTTAAGAAATATATCCACGAACGATTTGAGAATTCTGGAACAGCGTAAGAATAAGTTTTAAAATATTTTCCTACAAATGGGACAACAACCTCAGGTGAACGTTGCTACTTTCTACGCATTGATAAGTACGATAGATGAATTTCAGATGCACGCTACAACTATTATTTTGTACAGCTACCGAGTCACACGATAAGCGATAATTGGTTCTTAGGTTCAAAGTGCAAATAAATATTTGATGATAAATACAATTGTAATAATTGTGGATACGTTCGAGTTTAAGCGAGCAAAATGTATGACAACGTAATTCCGTTGTTAGACAAAGAGATATAGGTACTTGAATACAAATGTAACCATTATTTTATCTTTGTGTCGTCCGAGCCCCGAACAAAGACACTTTACATTTAAATATTTTGTAGAAAGATAAACGTCTAAAAATTATTCCAATCCTAACGAAATAAAATTCATTTCCCGGATCAAGATGAACAAGTTTTAAGTTTAAAGTATTTAAATAAATCTCCGCTACCAGGAACATTCAAATTAAACTTTCGTGTCGCGATAAAACTTTTGCCACATTTGAGCTTCCTTCCTTTCGAATAATTAAATAGTTGTCGATCTAACAATCGACAGACTATCGTACAGTTAACATTTTAATTTCTATGTTTCATCCAGATATTCTAAAACGAACGTTGGATTACGTAAAAGTAAAAGGCAACGCGATCGTCTTTGCACGATATATTTTTCGTACAATTAAAAGAGGAATCGACCAATATATACAAGCTACAAGACACTCGAGTGGAACGATAAGTAATATTGGAGTACTTTGAAGCATTGTTACCAAGCCTCTTACAACAGTAACACTCACAGAACAGCACAGTATCGATCAAACAATTAATAAAATCTATCAAGATCTAGTTTCACTTCGATCGTGTAATATAACCTAATTAATTTTCGTCTAAAAATACTCATTACCGCTAGCCATTCTCGCAGCTATATAAAGAACATTTCCTTATCGCTAGATTGCGGATGTTTATGCATTCGTAAGAAATTTAAACGTACAAAAACAACGTTTCTATGTTTGAATAAAACGAACGGAATATACACGACATATAATTGAATATAATTTAAGGCGAAGAAAACAAAAGAGAAAATGTGTCTAAACGTAAATGTAAAATATATTCAAAGTAAGAGTACCTATGTCCGAATATATAAAATATTCAAAGTAAAAAGAGAAACATAAACACGTATAAAACATTCAAAGTTCTCGTTACGATGTTTAGTAAGTAAAACGAATGTTTCTTTGGATGCCGTTTCTATCCGCGAGAACACGAATTTGCATAAACATGCCCGATCTATATCCCACCACTCGCAACACTTTTTTTCATCACACGTATCACGTTGGATCAACCCCCGTTGAATCTTCCCTCCTCCAAGACTCGAGCGGAGCTTCATCTACCGCGAAAACTCCAAAAACACTGTACAATCGCTCATTTCCCTCGTTCTCCGATTTCCTGCACTCAGACTCTTAGACTCATCGTCGCGAAGGAAGAACGCGGGTCGGAAGGACCCTCGATATTGTGACCGACTCACCACGTTTCAGCTTCTCCAGCGGTTCGTGCAGTTGATGGTTGGAATTGTGCAACATGGACGCGTCGTGGTGCGAGTTTCCGTGAAGATCGTGATGGTGCATCGTTGCTTGAAGATGATCGCCGTGGAGGCCAGCCATGGAACCCGCGGCGGCAGAGTGCTGATGGTGCTGGACCGACAGGCCGGTCGTCGATCCCGTCACGAGATCTTGAAGACACAGATCCGTGTTCCCGCCGCCTCCTCCTCCGCCCCCGGCTAGCTCGAGGCTCCCCCCGCCCCCGCTGCCCCGCTCCATGCTGTAGAAGGTTAACGTCGTGTTGACTGATCTGTACAACGCAACGCAAGATCAAGCGAGCCCTCGCGAGGCCGTTTGTCGCGCGAAATCACGTCGAGTCGGCTCGTGTTTCCAATTTGCCCTCAGGAACCAGGCATTCGAGTCGAACGCGCGATGGATTGCACTCGTTGCACGGCGGTTTTACTGGCGACGGCCGTCGGCCGGAGGCATCCGTTTGCACCAACGATTTCTCCCTCTGCGTCAGAGCTCCAACGAATCAAATTTGATTCCAATTTGGCGATTTATGGTCGTTGTCGGTGACGCGAGTAGTGATCGTGCTTGCAGAGAGAACGCTCGGTGACTAATTTTGGTAGTTTTCGTCATATGGTTCGGTTGAACAGCTCGTCGCGGATCAGGTGGAGGAGACGTTGGAACGTTATCTGCGTTCCGTCGCTACGCGTCGGATAGAATTGGACGAGCAAGTTTCTGCGTTTCTGTGGTTAACAACGTTGAGAATGATGTCGGAGCCGGACGACGATGGAAGGTGCTCGTTCTCACGGATCGTACGTCGTGTTTGAAACGAGGAAGGATCAGGTTAACGCGCGTGCTATGACGCTACGTTGGTGGAAGCGACTGAGATAAATCAGATAACCACGGATGCACGATGAGTCACGTAAGGATCGAGAAACGCGGTTGAAATAGCGGAATAGGAAAGTAGGTTAAAGAGGTCGCACTATGATCGCCATAGATTGCACGCACTGTGATTCTTGGATATTCCTTTGACGGACGATCGTATTGTTTACGTAGGATTCGCGTCGCTCGCATCGATCGTTCGAATCCTTACGCGGGTACTTGCCAACGCGTGTTCGATCACTTTATCTTCGATAAATTCTACTTTTTCCGATCGACGGCCAAATGGCGAATCTCCGTAAGGAATCCAGCTGATCAGGTAGAAAGGCCACGGTTCTCCGTTCTCTGTTCTCTTACTCGACACTGAAACTTCGATGCGAGAACAGCGACAGGTCGACGTTTACAGGCCCGAAGTAGGAATCCTCGCGAAACTGACTCTCACGTCAAATTCTGCGTCACTGCACTGTTTCCGGCCGCGTGTTCGAACCGATCACAGCAAAGAACATAGGTGTACGTACGTATATCCAGTCGTGGAAGGATCACCACCGAGTATCGCGACACCGGCAACGCCGGACAGAGCAACACCTCCGACACGTATCTGAATACCGGTCACTGGACTCGCGATCGTTGACGCGCCAGCGGGACTTGCACGAGAGATTTCCACCCACGCGGTTCACTCGGTAGCTCGCGCCGACGATGGCGTGGAAAATCGAGCGCGGGATCCGCGCCGTGACATCGCGACGATCGACGACCGGAACCTTTCGGCTCAAGTTGAACGTGGCGCGCCGGCTACGCTCTCGTCTCGCTCGTCTACCTCGGTCTTCTCACCTTAACGGGGCACGCGTTAAGGAACAACAGACAGACACAGCGTGTAATAGAAAGAGAGAGGGAGGAAGACGGACGAAGGAAGCGTAAGAAAGCGTGAGTGGTGCTGCAGGTCGCGGTAGTATAGCCGGTTTTCGTAGTAGATGGAACGTGTAGTGGCCGCGCGTCGGTAGTAGGTGGGTCCGCCAGGCTTAGCCGGTTGAGCCTTTCGGACTGCCTGCCGGCTTAAGTCTCTAAGTCGGTAAGCCGAGCGGATCTAGTGGTCTTGGCTGGTGCACTGGCTGCCTGCTAGCCTGTCTGCCTTCCTTGCTTGCCGGGCGGCTTGCCTGACTGTCTGACTGCGCCTCGCCCTGGCTCGCTCGCTCTTACTCCCCTCCATCCGTTCCTTCTCTCTTCAGCTCTCCCACTCTGCTTTCGTTATCTCCCTCAAAAGTCTATCTCGCTCGCACCGCTACGATCTCTCCTGTCTTCGTGCCCCGTTTCATCCCTCTGGTTACCGTGGCCACCGTCCTTCTCCCTCGTCCTATCGCTCCCCACTTTGGCTCGCTCGTTTTCGTCCTTTCTCGCTTTCTCCATCTCGCCCGACGCTATCTTCCTTCGCATTTTCTCTCGCTCTCTCTCTCTCTCTCTCTCTCTCTCTCACGCCTCGTTACACGATCTCTCACGCCTGTATCTGTCACCTCGTCCCCGACACTGCTCCATTGGACGACCCCGCGGCTTTCTCTCTCGCTCGCGCTACCCCTACCCGATATCGTGCCACGTTTCGTCTCGTTTCCTCGCTGCCGCGATCTCTCACGCCTGTGCCTCTCTTTTCCGTCCCAGTCGTGTCCGAAACAGTCACCGGTTCGCCTATGTTCCGTATCGTCGACGCACCTCTCTTCATCTACCCCCACTTGCGATCGGCGCCCCTCCAACAACGTCCAAGTCCGCCCCTCCTACGTGCACACCGATCTCTCGTCTCTCCCTCGATCCAGCACGCACACCACGCACCCTCTGTCCTTTCTTCTACCTTTCTCTCTTCCTTTCCCTCTTTTCCTCTTTTCCTCGCCTTCCTCGCCTTCCTTCTGATTATCATTTGTTTCTTTCCGTTGACGTTTGTCGCCTTGGATCGTCATGAGTTGCTTTAATCTCTAACGACACGCTCAACGTGACACATTCTACCATACACGTGTAGTTGCTGTTTTCCTTGAAAGGGAAAAAACAGGCGGATGTATCCGTCGTTTCTCTCTATCGAAGAAAACGAAATTTGCCTCTCTAGTACGGTGATACGATTTTAATAGTTTGCACGAGATTGATAACGTTGGTGTTGCGATCGCGTTTGATTCGCCGCCTCCGCCATCTTTAACTCTTACGCGATGTAAAATTCAGATATAACGTAGAAAATCTTTGCCGAGATACCGTGATTCGAGTCGAGCGTATGCAGTTATCGGTCGTCTTATCTGTCGAAGCAAATACCTATCTTCGTAGACTTAGACTGCCTCTGTGCTGGGCGTTTCGAGCGAAACGGGGAGGTGTGTCGTATATTGGCTGCAAATTTCATTGAAAAAATCACCACGATGTCCCATGTAAAGGGCAGAAGAAATTTTGTACTTTGTCAATTTCGAAATTTTCTATGCAATTTCTTTCTTCCATCTTCTTCTCGTACAGATTCGTTCTGTTTTAATTTCAGGTAGGTGTATTACGATGTTTTAATTTCTTTAAATCGACAGATACGATGTGAACGCTACGAGCATAAGTAATACCTGTACACGGTTTAGAGTTAATCACACGGTTAAGTTTTTAATTTCATACGGACTAGACGATGATTAATTACTTTGGCACGATTAAACGTAGCAATCGTCGTCCTTGCAATAGTCTAGAATCTAATCAGATTACGAAAAATTCCAGAAGTGAAATACACCGTTGAAATCGGCCATTTACAAACAATATTTTATCTACGTTTGTCTTATCGTATTTCGAGAATGCCGAGTGACCATGTCGTCCAACTTGCTCGTAAAAATAACTTAAGCCTCGATTGAAAGGTGTGGAATTAATTAATCACGTATGTATTTTGGTATTACTAATTAATTAATACGACCGGTAAATCGATATCAGAAGGAAAGGAGAAAAAGATATTTCGGTGAAACAAAATGTATCTGATAATTTTATTGGATACACTTGTAGCGGAAAATTATTTCATTAAAATTACACGCGAAATCAATGGAAAATATTTCGACTTTTATCCCGCTATCTTCCACTCTTTATTACATAATGTGTATCGTTCGACGATATTATTTATTTTATCATCGGTATATTTCATCGGTGTGGAAATAATTTCTTCAAAATTAATGCGAACGTCATCCAAACACGAAAACAATAGGCGTTCGTATCAAAGTATGTAATTTACAATACTTGCAACAATTGGAAAGTATATCTATCTTTGCGTTACAAGTTACGTGTAATTTAATATTAGTTGATTAGTCAAACTCTATCTCCAAGTTTTAAGGATGAAAGTTAATAAAAAATTTTGCAAACGATTCGATTTTAACTAAAAGCGTCTTACATCTACGATTGGATCGATTATAACAGCTAAAATATACAGTGACTAGGAAAGATACTTATACGCAATTGTATCTATTCTAGCCTTTGTATACTAATTGATTAGGTTCAAGCTAAATCTCGCGTCATTTATCGGTACCTACTTTCGTATAACTACGAACAATGGACACCTTCTGTGAAAATGAAGTATACGTACTCGCATAGAATCTGCCAAGAAAACGTTTCACTGAAAAGTAAGCATAGAATATGCCTAACAAAGGGAAGAAAATATCCAAACCTCTTAATACCGAACAACCCTAGAGAAAACTCCAACGTCATACGACTATCCACCGTACGGAAATTCCTCTTGCGAACGTTCGCAAAATTCCAGCTGCTTATCCAGCACACCATAAAGACGAACGTAAAACTGAGGATTCGAATGAAGAAAATGACAGACCACAGGAACAAGCACGTAAAGTTCGATAGAGTGTCGAAGCATTGGATGATACGTGCGCAATGCGCAATCAGCGGTGACGTTCAGTCGGCGATCGACGGCGAGCAACGAAGGGAACCGTGGAGAAGCCGAAGATCGCGAAGGACACGAGGAGAAAGATAAACGCGGCGAATGACAAAGCGGATGATTTGGTGGTCGAAAAAGGGAGAAAGTCTCGGAGACGAGGTTCGAAGCGGAGCGAGGATCCGCGGAGCGACGAAGACGAGAGAGGCCAGTTGTAGGAAGACGAGTACGCAGAAAACGAACAGGAGCACGACGACGATACGGAAAGCGGGTGGAGGCTGGTGTAGCGGCAGTACATACGTCAAGGTACGAACAGAGACCGCCATCCCCGGGATCCCCCTAACGCCTCGGCAAAAGTAGAAGAGACAAATGACAAGGTGGCCACGCCTACCGCGTCGCGGCGTGGGCGTCGGGTACGGTTGTGTGAGTGTGACTTGGATAGAACGTAGTGGGAGAGACGCCGGCGCTGGTGGGATTCGTGATATCCGAGGGACGAAGGGGTAACCGTCCAGAGTGTTTCCTGATTTTTGAAGCGGCCGACCGAGTTATGGACGTCCCTGCTCGGCTCCCGTCTGCCGAGAATTAATGGTCGATGTCTGTTAAGAATGCGACCGCAAATGGGCAGCCGCTTTCAGTCTCTCGACGACGTCTCTTTCCCGATTGATCGACACCAGTCGATTTCCCTTTTCCACCTTCTGCCTTCTCCTTTCTCTCCTGCTTCTCGATTCTTTGTTTAGGTTCCTCTAGGTCTTTCAGGACCGATTAAATTCGTTCGAGCGCGCCGTAGGTTTCTCGATCAAAGTGTTGGAAATTGTTCTCTGCAAATGTTGTGCAGATTGTGCTGGAAGAAAATGAGATGTAGTTAGATTTGTCTTCTTTCTTTTATTTTATTGTCTGAACGCGTTGTACGTTGTTCTCGACAGAGCGTCGTAACGTTCTTTGAACACTTTTGGCGCGAGTCACGATACACAGGAAGATAAAGTACGGGGAAGAAGGATTTTGGAAGAGGGAGTAGGAGTCTTTTTGAAAAAGTGTTTCTTCCTTCGAAGAAGTGTCGTATAGTTTGTGAGAAGTTTCGATGGAAATTGCAGTTCATAACGGAACGACGCAATCGTATTCGGTTCTTTTATCTTCAATTGTTGGATTCCAGGTTTGTAGGAATAATTAATATTCTTTTCCATACGTTGTACATGTGTTTCCATTTCGCAACACCGAGTGCTGCATCGTCGGTTGAAGATCGTAGTGCAAGTCGTGAGCCAGAAAAGTATATGTAATATCGAAAAGAAGGAATTTCGAACTGAATTCCTTTTTTTATTCTTCTTCCATATAGATACGTTCGTGGTTGTATATATATAGGTCGTAGTGCAATCAAAATTTACACGTTGTATTATTTCCGACGAAGAATCGCTTTTTGAAAATAAAATTTCAATCGAAGCCGTAGTCCATAAGAAGATAAAACATACGTATCTACGGAAACAGAGGTTCGGAATTCAACTCTCTTCTTTGCTTCGTAGTCACTGACAATTTTTTATTGTATTTTATTTTTTTAAATTGTCGATTAAAATCGTAACTCGTGAGAAAGTAAGACGTGCGCATTTTTTATCTACATTCTTATAATAACGTTGCAAAATTAACCAGAACTTTTTAGATACGTTGTATATCCTCAACAGTGTCCTGTCGTTTTCTATTCTTTTTTTTTTTTTTTTCTTTTGGAAGATTCGACGAAAGTCACAATCCATAAGACGAGACGTAGAGAAGAAGAAACTTGATGTCGTTTCGATGATGGTAATTTGCAACGAGGCAAATCGTCGATCGTGCATTGGAGTTTGAGTGTGATATTGGTTCGCTTATGCGAAATGAAATACGAGAGAAATATATGAATATGCACAATATTCCTATTTATTGTAATGCGGTAGCAATTGAAGGATTATAGATTATCTGCGGATGCAGGCGATCGACACAGGGGCTTTGCGGCTGACCCGAACATGTAACTACCGCACAGTCACCGACTATTCATAGTTGCTTTCATGACACGTGGTTATATAGCAGAATCAAATCGTACGATTATGAAATTAACAGAAATTTCGAGGAGGAAATTAATTATCTCTCGTTATCCAATTTTTCTGCGTGTCGTCACGCTGTTGCATATTTATAGAAAAATATCGATAGAAATGGTAGAAGCGAATCAGCCAACTGTATTTCTCAAACTGTGCGTGTAATTAATCGATTTATGGTATATTTTTATCGATCTTGTATTACGTATTTTCATAAATTCTTGAAGTAAATCAGTTTTTCATTTTTGGTAAACAGCGGCAGATTTTTCTTTATCGAGAATCAAGAGATATTAATTCTAATTCTACTAACGAGTATCGTTTGAGAAGATGATTTAAAAAGACGCTTTGAGAAGTTGGTTCTTTACACTGTCCTTACAAGATAATCTTTATAAAACATGTTCATAGCTTGTAATCCGCGACGGATACTTTGAAGCTATTGCCGCTTATTCCGAGCAATCGATTTTAGATAATCGATTTAACAAAACAGGAATTTTTCGTCGAAACGATCCATCTTAATCGTATTTAATAAGAAGAAAAAAACGATTTTGTAGAAATTTGAGCTTACGATCTGAAATCAAAGATGGTGTATTACGATAATTACGCGTTCCAAAAATGAAACTTTATTGCATCGACGGATAAATAGATAAGAGTATGAGTAAATATTACATATCGTAATATTCGATATTTTTAGAATATTGAAACTCGGAACGTTTTCAAAAATGAGATCTATTTCTGTCGATATTATTCTACGATCTTAAATTAGGTACTCTACTGTAACTAGTATTATCTAATGAAAAATGGACGTTTTAATTGTCCTTCTAACGTGTCTCCATTGTTATTTATACTTGTCATTTGCTTGATATCGGTGAAACGATACCCATAAACTCGGTTATTGCCGGGATGCCATAAAAGGATAAGATAGACATTTATCAGCTACGAATGGCTGGTTATGCGTTTAACAGCGCGACTTCGATATAACTATCCGGTTGACGTTCAATGTTATTCAAATACCGCCAAATGGCCGTTTATTTTGCACCAAGCCAAATAATGAAAAAATAGAAGACGTGTCATATAAAGCGTTATGAAGCTATTTTTCCAAAGGATATTAGAAATAGAGATGAATTTCCTTCTAACGTTTTAAAAATCAGATAAAATTTCTTGAATATATTATAAAATTATGCGACACTCTTGCACGCTTGGACTAATATTACCAGTGAAATTTTTATTTTCTTAGATATTTAGTCCTAAAGAAAAGACTGAAATTTTATAAACTAGAAATCGTCAAAGTATCTTATCGCAAGCGTAAAATTATAAATTTGTAGAAGGGACGTCTATACCTTGTAACCCGTGGTAATCCAAAACCTCTAAAATATTTTAATTTTAATTTTAAAAATCAGATGAAACTTCTTGAATATTATTATAAAATTGTGCGATACTTGCACGCTTGGACTAATATTCATAGCGAAATTTTAGTCAAGTTTAATTATGTTTAGTCCTAATGAAAAGACTGAGATTGTATAAACTAGAAATCGTCAAAGTATCTTATCGCAAGCGTAAAATTATAAATTTATAAAAGGGACGGCTCTACCTTGTAACCTGTGATAATCCAAAAACTCTGAAATATTTTAATTTTAATTTTAAAAACCAGATAAAACTTCTTGANTGAATATTATTATAAAATTGCGCGACTCTCTTGCACGCTTGGACTAATATTACTAGTAAAATTTTAATTTTCTTAGATGTTTAGTTCTAATGAAAAGACTGAAATTTTATAAACTAGAGATCGTCAAAGTATCTTATCGCGAGCGTAAAATTATAAATTTGTAGAAGGGACGTCTATACCTTGTAACCCGTGGTAATCCAAAAACTCTAACTGCGACGATCTCAAAAATATTTTACTCTTTTTGCCCAACTAGACGCATCAGTTATATATACGTACGTTCTCTTCTTTTACGACTTATTAAATTAAATCTAAATTAATCTCAGAACGTCACGATATAAGTATGTGATATTAGCAGCAAACGCATCGAGTAGAAATAGAAATATTGAAAAATTACAATTTGGCAATTTAATTTTCATATAAATTACGATACGAGCCGAAGGTTTGAAAGTAATCGAAAAGAAAGTTTCATAAAGACCTCGGAACGGTATGGTCAGGAAATCTCGCGCTCCTTGTAATCCAGTTCGCCGACGAAATGTTAAGACTTCGCGAGTAAGGTTCATGACGAGAGTCGTGAGATTTATGCTGTTCGAATCCTACGATTTGTCTTCTTACAGCTTACTTTTATAAGACCGTTCCTTGCTTAGGTGCTTGTTGCCGTATTACGAGAGATCAACGAAATTGAATTTATTTCAACGTTCGTACGTGTTCTTACCCCGTGGACATATTCCAAGTCACATAAGTATGTATGCTCTCTTTCTCTCTTCGCGGAATTTAAGGGAGAATACAGGTTACCGATATACGTTACGATGTACATATTTGCACAATTGTGTCTTACATCGCGACTTAATCTCTCTATCGTTTAGAATTTGTATATTTCAATCTTGCTGTCACTTTAGCGAAGAAAGAAGATTTTTAACGATCCGGGAAAATTAATTGAACACGGAATCGATTAACTGGAAATCAGGGATTAAAGATATTTTTGTCGAAGAAAATAATTGGATTGAAAATTGCATTCGTATATTTACAGTGGTCGTATAAAGTATTAATTGTATTATGCGTTAAATATATCGGACGTTTTATTCCAATCCCTGATTAAATATTCATATATTTGATAATATTACAAGGCATATGCCATAAACAAGCGATAAAGGAATGAAAAAAAGCAACGAAGAATTCCTTATTTGAAGAGATTTATAAACTTAACTCTACTTCAAATCCATTTACACGTTTATTCTATGGATAAATCTAACGCGAGTATCGTAGTATTGCGTTATTTCTGAAATAAAAAGAAAAGAAAGAAAAAAAAAGAAAAAAAGAATTACTATCACGAATATATCGTTAATATTTTATAACTTATCAACGTGACAGTAATGATTTTACAACGATAAGACGATAAACTGTTAATCGTATATTAAAACTGCGACTCCAGCGTTAATCGATCGGGTTTATTTTCTTCTTTCGCGGTCCGAAAATGCCACGGTTACTCCGAAACTCTAACCCAGTTTTCTTCAGGAAAAAGAACTATCGATGGTCTATTTAACATAACGGAGTCTAGATAAACAGCTGGTCGTCGGTACGGGTACCATAAAGGATGTATCAGTACGAGGCATTTCTATGGCCGTGGCAGATCAATTGCTGCCGACACGAGTCGGCCGTGTTTTATTAGCGATAGTAAAGCGTCCGTAAGGCAAACAATCGATATTTCGCTCGTAATATCGTTTTCAAGATTCCTATCTGTGCCGCGATAACGTTTCTTTGTATGTACCTGTTCTCTTGTCCTCCTCTCTTGTCACGAGATTCGAACAAAGAACCGCGACAGAACACGGAACTTTGTCCGTCGTCATTGGTACCGGGGCCAAGATACATAAATAGCTGAAATCTCTCCCCAATATCCTCTCTCCTCTCATATCCAAACGATATGCATCTCGCGAGACGTTTATTGTGTAAGTCGATCGATTAATTCGGCTCTTAGCCAATCCGACATCCTCAGTGACGTACCTATCCCGTTTAAGGAGCGAAATATCGCGAAACGAAAGATTGGAAATGGCAAGACTATCGACTATAGAAAACTATCGTACGTATAGTTTTATATAATCGTTAATATCGTCCGTGATTTTGCAAGCAAAATATTTCTTTACTATTCTTCTTTTCTATTCTGTCCATTTTGATCGACTTCTTTCTTTTGTCGCGATATTTTCAAGTCGGAGTATTGGGGTAGTTTTGGAGCAAAGATCTCGTTCGAGAAACGTATTATTATTAATAAGAAGAAATCGAGCCGTTTCAATTCTAACAAATAGTTTGTCGTGCCAAGACGAGAACGTAGCGTTGAACTTGTACGTTTCATGGGCTACCGTTTCGTAACAATTTACTATTGTCCTTGTTATTAGTCAAAATCGATGGAAGTAACGTTGTAGGATATGAAATTCTAAAAGCATGAAATCTTTTTTTACAGATACCTGTGTAATACGATTGGGCATAGATAGTACAATTTCTCTGTATAAATAGTTGATTAAATCTGGTAGATGGATAAGTTGTATAGAAAGGATAGTTTCGTTTCTATCTTGCAGTCACGAGGAAGCGATTTTGAGAAAGATACGAGACTCGCAGAGTAATTTATATCCTTTGCCAACGTTTCGTTTTTTTAATTGGACGATAGAGAGATAAATATATATCTAATTTATTGCACCATTGTAAAACACAATCTTTGTGGCGATAAAGATTCGTCGGCGTAAAAGTGCCTAAACCGTCGCGCGTAGATTGATGATTCTACATTTACTGAACACGATCGATCAACAATAACGATCGATCGATCTTTTTCTCCAATTTCTTCTGAATGATTATTTCGCTAAAAATTACAAAATCAAACACAAGCGAATAACCGAATCGTTTTCTTCGCTTTTCTTTTATAAACGATCTTCGAACGTGTAACGTTTCATAATAGAAAATTTCTAAATTTCTGTTCGATTAAGATACCCATGGAATGTTTCGTAAAATTTAATCGACGAATCGAACGCGTTAGTTACTCTAGATTAAATGAAATTAAAAATTGAACCGCTCCAGGAATCACCCCTTACGAACGACGATCCGATTTCTAACATTGCGATAGAAAATACTCGTCTGACTGGCTAAAACAATCACGCGCTATTTCGTAAAATCGAATGGAAAAATCAAACGCGACGGTCGTCCGATCTGTAACATCTGTTATAATACAAAATTTTCATCCGGCTACCTAAACGAATCTCGTTTTGCCTCCTATGGTTTAATCGAAAAGAATCGCGCCGAGAGCAAGCGTCTGAAAGCTTGGACTCGATTGATCGAGAACAGAACCAGTCGAAGGTTACACGTTTTACGCGTCCATTTTCCAAGTGCCCGAACTGGCCGGATTTTATCTCCGCGCGGAATCATGTCGACTGCCGTCAAGGACGTCGGTGTACACGGTCGCCCGCTCCTTGCTCCGCTTCGATTTCGTTTACTACTCGTCTCCCTGCGCTCACGTCGCTCCTCGTTTTCCCCTTGCGGCTCTTCCTTTTCCTTGAGCCTTACCCTCATCTCCCACTCCATACGACGAAGCCGTTCGGTCGTTACGCCGCTCCGTCTTTACAAATTTTATATCATTTTTATGAGGCATAAAGTCGTCGAGAAGCCGACCAAGGAAGAAAGAGGACCGGAGGATGGAGCATAGTGGAGGGGTGCGTAGGTCCAAGCCGATGTACTCTGTCTCTTTCTAAACTCCCTTCTGGCCACCAACCCCCTCGCCAGCCGCGTAGTCACGTGGCTGGGCGGAGCGGTTTTCAACCCCCTCGTGCTCGACCACCACGTTTGGGGTAAGAAAAGGAGGGATACCGAGGGTCTAGGAAGGGATGCAGCACGCGAGGGGAAGTTTGCCAGCCGACTACAACCAGCTCTATCAAGAAACGCTTCCTTCGTGTCTTGGCTTATTAAAAATTTCCTAATCGTCCACGGCACTTTCCTCGTTCCACTGAAAATTCCACCCTCACCGCCGCTTCTCTATACTTTTGTCTACTTGAAGATTCGCTGAGATTAGGTAAGCGTCGAGCGATTATTTTTACTATTATTACCGTATATACCGTTTTAGGTTTTGCCGGAGAAACATAGTTTCTCGTACTTCGTGAGAGGACCGCATCGTTTACGAATGGACGTATATTAATCGTTTGGCTATTTCGGGCGTTTAAGAACGCGTGTAAAGATCGCGGAATGTTTGTCGATGTTTCCGTCGTATTATGCGATCGTTCGTCGTATCAGACGTTTGAAACATTCTCCAATGAAAATAGAAATTCTCTCTGGAAATTGAAAGACGATATTCCATTTGCGTTGTAGAGATTCAGTTTGCCAATGGTAGATTAAGGATTAAATAAAAATTATGGTAGACTCAGATTTGAACGTTTTTAAGGGTCTTATCGTTCTAGGCATACTTCGTAGCATACGATATAGTATACACGATACGGTATAGAAATATTATTTCGTGGTATTTTGCCGCACTTTACCTTTTTAATAATTCATCAGTTTTCGCATTTCTCTTGTACGTAGGTACCTTATTTATCATTTTTCTGCCTTTTTAATCAACTATGGAATTCCCGCAACTTCTATCGTGTATAGTTTAGAATGAAATTAAATTCAAGAACGATCGGAGAGATTTTTTATTCGCCGTACAAGGAAGATCTAACGCACCTATCGAGTTCCGTTCGTTTTTACTATTATTAAAAAATGTAAGTGCTTCTGACTAGCAATTTTTACGAAGATACAGATGCAATTACATGTATTTAATCTTTTTCGTTTTATTAACATAGAAAACGTATCTACGATGTAAACATTTTAGCAAGTTGACAAAATTCGACGAGTATTCTATTTAGTCATAAATACAGTCGATCGATTAATTACGTTGTTTGTGTCTCGTAAAAAGAATACGATCGCACAATACTACGATAGATCGATGTGTTGATTTTACGTAAATCGGACAGCGATTGTTCTTGGACGAAAATGATATTGCGCGGGCTGTTAACGACGAACCGCTGAATATCACTATATTCATCGATTAGAGTGAAAATGAAAAGTCGTGTAGCAGATTGGTCGATTCGGAGCTATTCCTGCACAGGCCGATTATACGGCAAGGATTATTCCCAGTTTAAGGTTAATCCTGTTTAAGATGAACGGAAAGTAGGCGAAAACTTGGCTTCTTACTCGGTCAGCCTTTCGGCGATGGTACGGCTTAGTGGCATTAGAGCGAACGATCTCGTTAACGAGCTTTCGATGCAGCCGATTTCAACCGCCAACCTGTCCATGACTCGTTCAAAAATATTCGCGAATTTGAAGCACGATGACTAGCACCGATATAATCGATCGTTTGCGTGTCATTTTGTTTCCTTCCGTGCGCTTTTACTTATTTTCGAAGGTCCCGTCAAACGATTGGTCACGTTCATTGTCTTTCACGATGACTAAACGACTTTTTGAAAATCAAAAGCGTCGTAAATCATATCCGATATTGTCTTTAGGCGGATTATATCGCAATAGCGAGCAAAATGTGACAGACGAAATTCACGTAGATACGAAGAAATTCATGTAGAGCAGTAAAAATAAACAAAATGATAAGTTTATTAAATAATAATATAGAGAAGCGGAGGAAGACGAGAAGAAAATTCGGAGAAATACCTGGAGAACCTGATGATAATTACAAATTGCTCTAAGTATACTAAAATTTGTTATTATTTCTCGATATATATTATTTATACAGACTATCGACTATTTACATAAATTTATATAAATTACTAAGCGAAGAGACCAGGTAATAACGTTTTTTCAAAAATAGGGACACGAGAGAAAACGACAAATCTGTACAATTTGCAAGGATAGCGAGAAATGAAATGTCACGAGCTACGATAAATTCGTGGAAATTGCTTAAACCTTTGCAACGTTTTAAATTCAATGAACACGCTATGAAAGTTAGAGACTCTCGTTGCATCGAATATCTTAGTTATTGGAAGATGTAACAGTTTGCGGTGGTGAATACACTTTTTACACGAATTGAAGGTACTTTTTATCCGGTATCATCCATCTTTTTACCTTGGAATTTTGCATGCACGTGTAAACGGCATCACCCTTTTGCGTGTTTTGATAAATGAACCACGAGCTCCCTCATCCCCTTAACCGACCTCTTTCAGCCCTCTTGATTCCACTCCATCAATTTTCAATCACAAAGAAGTCTCCGCTCCGCTGCCGCGTATATCGTTCCTCCTTTAAACGGTTCCATGTAAGTATATAAGCACTTGCATTTACTTTTTCTTATCGCATTAACTCTCTATAACTTTTTTATTTTTTAGGAAAAAATTATAATTGATCGCAGTTTCTTATTTTCAGTTGACAATCTAATTGGGTAGCGGGAAAAAGTGATCACGATGGTATAACGATGCAGAGATGAAACGGAATAACACAATGATAAGCGAATAAAAGAAAATTTGTTTAAATATAGGTATAGTTAGTATAGCATAGGTAGGATTAGCAGGTAACTTGGAAATTATACGTACTATAGAGGTTTAATATTCTGGTTGTTCGTTCGTTACACTCCAATTATCTATTCGTTCTTTAAACAAACCTTTTTGTTAGGTAATTAGATTAATCCAACGGTTAGATTCGAATTATTCTTTCGAAAAAAATGAATTAACATCGTCCTGAAGATGAGAATATGCGGCATGTGAAATTTGTACCTCCGTTCTTAAATTTTTCAAATATTTCACTAGCTCTCCAGACCGAAGAACGTACGTACAATCGAAATTCGACGAATGTAACATTTTTACGGTAAAACGTTTAACAGAGAAAGATTTACAAATCGAGTTTCGTACAGAGCAAAGAAACGATATTTTTCGTTGATCGGTCCAATCAAGGCTGGCCGTTTTAAAAATTAGTAGATATCGACGCGATAGCGAAATTTATCGAACAACGCGATCTATCCGTGTCAAACGTATCGAAATGCAGAAAAATTGTCATGGAAAAATACAGTGCTCAAAATTACATAAAAAAAAAAGAAAGAGAAGGCAGAGAAAAAATATAAAACAATCGGGAATCTTTCCCGTCTGTTGATAAAAAATTATTACCGTTATTGCATTGGTAGATTAATGGGTACTGGTCGAGATTAAGAGGATAAAGAGAGGCGTGCGAGATAAGCAAGTTTTTTATTATTGGCGAATGTTCGAGTCTCGTACGTGACTAATCCGAATGAAAACGAACAGAACGCGTTGGTTACGTTTAAACGTCGCTACAGATGACAAACGTACGCAAATGACAAGTATTAGTGATCTTAACCGACGATTACATTTCACCGTTCGATTACAGAAACGGGGGGAATAAAAAACGCGACGAGGAAAAATCGCACGCTCATCGGTTTCAAAATGTACAGGTACGCCATCGCGAATCGGAAAATTCTCCCTTTCAATGGTCGTTTGCGATTATTATCACTCGGTCGTTCGATCGAACAGGAAGAATATATCGTTTAAATAAAATTTACGATGAACGATCATCCACGTGATTTTTCTAATTTTGCAGTTCTGTCTCAAATGAAACGAAATATTCGAAGCAAAAGCGAGCAAACCGCGGTATACAACAGAGTTGTTCGGGAGTTATTATAGTAAATAGGTAGTAAATAATAATATAAAACAGGACAACGATCGACCGATTTTTATATTATTATTTGGCTTCGGTTGGAGAAAAATAAATTCTGTTCGTTTTTGTACGACTAGTGCAGCTGATTGCGATAAATTAGTGTTATAAACTGAGATTCAGAAAATTGTAGCACCTTTTCCCTGGATGTCTGTTTAACGCCGATATCTTAATTTTAATTGTAATTTTAATCATCTAAGGTAATTTTAATATCTTCGGTAGCTTCCATAATCTTCGCTAAACGATGTAGGTGGCTGTCATAATTGTTTCATAGTTTTACGCTTCTACGGTTTCTATTACCTACATAGCGCAGTTTCCATAACTTAAAACTTGTATAGTTTCATAGCTTTCGCCAGCGTACACTGAAAATACAATATTAGAGATAAATAAATATATCTTACTTTTTAGTATATTCTAAATATATCTTACTTTCCTAAGTATATTTACCCCTATTCTTCAATTATCCTCTAACGATGAAATTACTTAAAAAAATTCGAATTATATAATTATCGCGATTGATACCACGTAATTATATTATACAAAATAGTGTTAAAAATAATGTATGCTTAAGAATAATCTGCTATGAGAAACCAGTTGAAGAAAGAATTGCGCCTAGGAGCGCGTTACATGTAGCGAGTGTGATAAATCAACGTAATAACAATACGCGATAGAAAAATCGCCATAGAAGAGTTAGCAAAATACTTAAAAGGGAGGATGAAGTGGAAGGACAGAAAAATGTTAGCAGGATTCAGATGTGGAAACGAGAGCAGAGCAAGGGAATACTGGAAAGAAGAGAGAGAACAAATATTCAGACTATGTAAAAGGAAAGAAGAAGACCTGAGACATGTAATAGAAGAATGCGAAACGACAGGAGGACCAAAGGACACAGGAAAAATCCTAAACGAGACTGAACAAGTACTAGCAGAACTAAAAACAATGATAAAGAAGAGAAGGGCAATGGAAGACGGGGAGGAACGACAACGAGGAAGCAAAGCAAGGAGGCAAAAGTCCAAAAGTTGCCATAGTGTTAGAGACGGAATAATTAAGGGAGTGCAATACGATAATGTGGATGAGAAATGTAAAACCGAAAGCTCGTCCAAAGCCGAAAGGCACGGACCATACAATAATAATAATAATAAAGAATAATTATTGAAACATGTGTAATTTTGTGTGCTAGTATGTGAATATGAGTGTGTGTGCGTGTCGCCCCGAAAACGGATGAATGTAAATTGTTCAGTGGGTTAAGAGTCGGTTTTAAGAGTCTAGTGTGGAAGATGGTGAGACGCGTGCAAGTGTGTATCGATGAATATCTGTGAAATCGTTTACCAAATAAATATATCAATATTTTCATATAAATTGTAAGTGTAAATTTAGTGTTCCTACACCATTATTTCGGCAGTTAAGGTCCGTAATTGTCAACGATAATAACACGCAATAATTTTAGGTATGTTCTTCTTGCATAGCGCGGCTTTAAAAACGTGACGTTTAAGAAAGGTGTGAATAAAATTATTCGGAAAGTCAAAGTAAGTTTGTAACTATAAATCTCTACATACCTATATAGGTAGGTACCGTTACTGTGATAGAGTTTCTTCTATCATCGCACGGCAAAGATCATAAAACATTACGTTACATGGTAAACATTCAATATTGAATTTTCACGTCGATAAACGTTCAGCCTGTAGTCGTATCGGATGTAACTTGGATGAACGCGTTGCTTAATTAGAACGAAAACTGGTAATTGGTAACTATGTCTTGTCCAAATTAACGTCGTTCCATTTTTCATGTAGGATTAAAAGGTTCCCATCCATAGTGGCGCTCTGTAGAGTATAGGTAATGGATATTTTTGAATCGTTTGAGCGATGTCCTCGAGTCGTGACAGAGTTTTGGACGAATGAATCGATTAAATGAATTTCGGCTTGCTAGTAAAATCTACTATTAGGATAATTTTGCGACTTTTACCTTAAAACGTAGGTATTGAAATTTTTCATTCGTAACATCAGTCAAGTTCGTAAGTCAAGTAATTTTTATATTTAAATAGAAGTATCGTGTAAGTTTGGTCGTTGAAATTTGCAGGATACGGATGTATTCGGTTAACATTTACCATATTTCTTTACTATATATATCGTAGTTACGAGATTATAAGAATCACTCGGGATGAAAAATTTGTATCAAATGGAAAACAGTATTTGCAAATTATCCGATCAATTTACCCAATTGTCAAAGTATGGAATTATCCATGGAAATGTATTGAATCTTTTTATTCAAATTTACCTTTGACAGTTATTCACAGTTATCGAAATCTGTCCAATTCTTGTATTACAAAAATAATACCTAACTACCTTTAATTCATCTCGACTACCAAATAAATCAAGCAATTTCAGCACATACGATACAACTACGCGTACCCTCCAACTATACCGTTATAAAAAAGCAAGTAATTCAATATCTATAACCAACATATTTACCTATCGTTACGCTGCTCAAATAAAATATAAAGAAAGTACCGAGACATCTTGCGACAAGGTGGAATATTATCGAATCCTTTGGAGATATTGTTTCCGACTCACCTCACGCCTCGCCTCACTTACCACGAACATCAAAGAACCGCCACGTGGGACAAGGCGTCGATTTGAAAAACAAAAATCTCCGTTTGGATTCTGCGAGCGGGCCGCGAAAGCGAAGCACGAAGCATCCTTGAAATTACCATCTATCCAGTTGGAGACGCGTTCCTGCCCTCGATTCGACCCTGAGAACCCGAGGAGAAGCTTCACGAAATTACTTGGTCGTAGGTGGTTGTACACGCGCACACTCGCAGTCGCATCGTCTCTCAGTTTACGTGACGATGTGTCCGTACTACTACACGCGCGTCTACAATAGCGTATACGTAGGTGAATGTTCAGTTTGAGTTTGTCCTAAAGACAGGCGTTTGTATGAGAGAATGAAATTAGCTCGTGTGCGAGCGTAGGCGGAGTAGTGTGCGTGCGCGTGACAGCGTCGCGACAGAGAATACGCTGCGACTGTGTGCAGCGTGCAACGAGGAAAACCGATTACCCCCACCGCCGCGCGCTGGTCTCGTGACTACGTTGGCCAATTGGAAAGCGAGTTCGGGGCGGTGCCTCGCACGATAATCAGCATGGCAGCGCTCTGTCTTTCTCGGTGCCGGCGAACACAGTGCGGAGAAGAAACGCTTCGTGGGTCTCTCGTCGATACTCTTCGTTCTCCTTTCCGTTGTTATTCTTGACCTTGTCGTTGTCGTTATCCGAATTCTGTCCATTTTTGGTGACTCGTCGATCAGCGAACAGGTTCGAAACGGATCGAGTGAAACGTCCTCGGCATCTCCTGCGGGGGCGACACTTGTTTCTGTCGCGGAGGTCGCGAGTGAAAGTAACGAATTTGCAGAAATAATTGGTTCTTGAAAGGTTTCAAGAGGATGACTGTTTTGGGTGGAACGGAAGTGTGGATCTTTATGCAGATTCTTTTTAGGATGATTCTGTTTGCTTCTTTTTCTTTGTAAATGATTTTTAGCTGATCGGTCTTATTTTGATTGAGAAAATTTATGCTTATTTTTACGTTTTCTTTTTTTTTTTTTTTTTTTTTTTTTTTTTTTTTTTTTTTTTTTTTTTTTTTTTTTTTTTTTTTTTTTTTGTAGCGACGTAATGATAATTTTTGTATATTTGCTACGTCGTGGAATGTTGTACGGATGTTGAATTTCGTTTGTTTGTAATCTGTGTGCAAAAGTTTAGGTTTCAAATAAATATATAGGATTGAAAAGATATAATTACTGTTATTTCATTATGTTTTTAAAGGTACCTACGTTTAAAAAAAGCATGTTTTAGGTGGGTATGGTTTTTAATTTTTGCTACGAGATTTTGCAGCAAATAATTAAGAAAATTTTCAAACATCTTTTAATAACTATACTTGCGACAGGCATTTAGGAAATCTTTTATAAATCGTTTTTAACGAAGAACGTAAAGAAACGTCTTGTAAGAAATGAAAAAACTATATTAATTACTCCACATAGTAAGATCTAACTATAACAGCCTATTTCCAGTGACTTTGCTAATTTGTTTAAAAATTTCTCCCGTTACATACGTCTCAGGTTCTTAATCCCTAAGTATTTTTAAACACCTATTTAGGTGCCCATCTATCAAGTCCTACAGGAATCTGAAACAAACGTCGTCAATACGCTATAAATAGAATTATTAATAATACAAACAAATAAAAGTGTGCAAAATTTTGTACTAAAATGAAACGCGATTAATCGATATTCGTTCCCTACAAAAAATTGGAAATATCTAATTCTGTATCTGATGCCCGAACTATTACTACTAAAACTGCTACTTAAGACACGGAAATTAATTATTTTCTAAATTACGTATTTTGGAAATGTCGATCGTAAGTGCATAGACACCCAGGTACTTATCGTACACAATCGAAGCGTTAATTTAAAAATCATAGATAGGTAAATAAATGTATTCTCTACGATGTTTCCATTATTTGAACATCAAATCCCAGTGACCTACATTTCTATAAGAAAAGATTATTCTGTAGGATCTATTGGAGTAAAAAAGAAAGATCTTGTTGCTCGTGATTCACCACTTGTACGAATACAAATATGTAAGTATATCGCTGGTTACCAATATATCATTGCGGGATTTGAAGGAACGTTGCAGGCACAGTTTTGTAATGGTCCCCTAGTAATCTCTTATGTGGATAATAATGACTGGAAAAGCATTGTACGTTTGCCTGTAGGCTGGAGAATTCATTTAAACTGAAGCTGCGCATAACTTACAATGGCTTAGGTGATGCTGCAAATTATTTGTCCGTGCCTTGGATTAAGCATCCTATACCTAAAATAATTATCCCCACCCTATTTTCACTGATCTTAATATTCCTATAAAAAGCATTAAAAAGTATATCTCTACTTGGTATACTTAACCCTTGCTGCCAATTAAACACAGCCCCCCTGATTATACTTGATAATAGTCTCATTTAAGAGGATGGTACAAGTTGAAATTGCGATATCTATTCGTTTATCAGAGTAATATTTTTTACTTTGTCAATTTAGCGGGCAAAGTTCGCGATTGTTAGATATTATGATAGATTATAATACATAGGATTAATTAAAAAAATTCTCAATTATAATTCATTTTATATTTAACATTAGAACCATCGAGGTATATAAAATTCGTTTTAAAAGGAGGATGGTAGAATATGTAATACGAGAGAAGAGTTTTTATCTTTGTATTTTGCAAAAAATCATTGGAATCCCTAAAAATGTGCTGTAAATATTTATAAAAAATTGTATCTTGACTAATGTCTTTTTAAAGCGCAACAGTGTCTGCTATTAGCTCGATGATATTAAGAAATTTCCTAATGTTATCTAATTACCTTCTTTAAGATCTTCGATCGTCTGAGATGTTTTTTTTATACGAGGAAGAATTTAATAAACTGTACGAAATTCAAATAAAATAGGAAATAAGGTAAATTAAAAGCACGATAGCAAACATTTGAAAAGGAGTAGGTACCTACTGTGTCTAAGTATCTCAAAGTGATTTAGTAAATTAACTTTAGTAGATTCTAAACGTCCAATCTCAGATCCTCCAACTAGTCCAACTTTAACATGTCCATGGAGAGTAAATTTTATCGCAGTCTGAACATGAGATTTATACGCACGCATTTTGTCTTAGTAAATAATATTGCGGACTGTTGACAACTTCGAAACGGGTTGAAACGATTAATACATCGGAAGTTGGATTTTTACCACTTAAAAAAAGTACTTACCTAAACACTGTCGACAGGTATGATGATTTAAGCGATCGAAAATTAGATCATAGTATTCACGGGACTCGTAGAAAGTAGCGTAATTTCGATAAACGCGCTCGCACTGCGATCGATTTTCTCCACGAACATAAACGATGATAATAAATAACTCGAACCACGTAGACAAATTTTGCAAGCTGTATTAAAAGCAACGAAAAATAGTAAATTCCAGTTTCATTCGATATTTCCCATTATTATTTGTTCCACTCTTAGGTAGATGTCAAGCTACAACCAGCAACGACTCGGAGCACACCGATTAAAGTCTGAAAGAAGTAACAGACATAAAGCATGAAATCGTAGAATGGAATGAAAGGTACGCGATTTTACGCGGGTGTTATTTAACTGGCGGCGATAAGGAAAAAAGTAAAAGAGAGTAGCGAGTCAAGCGTTACAACGATAATGTTCCTCGTGCTGAAGAATGCGAGGACATATACACACGTATTATGCAGCTATATGTGGACAGAAAGTACGTTCAAGAACCGACGTAAAGATAAGTTCCTTCCACGAAGACAGCGAAGACAAAGATTGTAAGAAGGTGTGAAACGAGCCACGTGCTGGCCTGTCATATATCACGACCCCTTCTACTTTCCTTCTCTCTCTCCCTCTCCCTCTCTCTCTCTCTCTCTCTCTCTCTCTCTCCCTTTCTCACTCTCTCTGCAAGGGACCGTGCTCTTTTTCCGATGAGGGATGCCGTTGGTTTGAGGGGGCTGAGAAGTGTAGTCTATGAATATTCTGGCTTGCCTCCGCAATGAAATGATGAACGACACCCTCCACCCCCGTCAATGCATAGTCGTCTTTCGCTGTCGCGAAAAGACGAGCGTTCATGGTTGAATTGCTCCTGCGTGGCATGCGAACCGAACCATCGGTTCCTTAAATTCTAACACCCTGCCGCGCGCCACCCTATACTCGTCATTTATCAAAATCAAGTCGTACGCCTGGCGCTCATATAATTGACCGAAAATGTAACGAATCATCCGCGGGATATTGTGGCAACGGTGAAATCCGAGGATGGAAGATCGAACCGAGAAATAGAATTGAATTTTGATCGATAGAAAACGAAAGAGATATCGGATTTAGGTAGATGAGGATTTTATTTTTTTAGGGACACTTGTAACGTACGATATAGACAGGTAGAAGTAGTGAGTTTAAGTTTGGATTTCAATCGATACCGAATCTATCGACGACTGAACCGTAAAACTTGTATCAAAGAGATCGAGATTAAAGATACGAATAATTAGTAGATAACTCAAGGAGAGAGCAACTTTTTATTCGCCTATTTTGTAAAAGATCATTCAATTTCTGTAGAATTCCTCGCTCTCGATCCACACGAAGAGTTACCAATTGGTGGTTTTGATTATTTACGGAGGGTATTTTTGGGGTAAGTTCGAGAGAGATGGATCGTTTAAGAATATTCAGAAATCGAATATTCCTAAAGTATGTACCTAAGGGTTTGAACGTAATATTTTTATAAATAAGCCGAGGAAACGAGGAAATTAAATTTTTGCTGACGGTCCATCCCTCCCTTGCTACTGCGGGTGAGATAGGCAATTTTTTGCGAAATTTATGATCACTCGTGTAATCGATCCGCAATAACCACTTTTACTGGAACCAACAATAAACATATGACTATGACAATTACTGGAATTTTCAATAAGATAATATACGACGTGATATCACAATTTTATACTAATCTTTCTTTGGATCCAAATTTTCAGGTGATTTTGGTCGACGTATGAAGAATCTTTTCGACCTAAATGTTTCAGAAAATTAAAAATAGATTCGTAATCAATAATCAATTATCGAACGCATATTTTTCCTCCGTTATAACTTTTTACGTAAATTTCATCGATACGCGGTATCTTAAAGCAAGTCCAAGAGAAAAATACGATTTTAAATAGCATTCAATTTCTTGTTAGAATTTATTTCTACATCATCAACCATTTTATCGAATTCGAAACTTGACTTGAACTTTACATTTCTCAAAAAGCTCCAAAGATTTCCAACAACNAATTTTCCCTGCTTTATAACTTTTTACGTAAATTTCATCGATACGCGGTATCTTAAAGCAAGTCCAAGAGAAAAATACGATTTTAAATAGCATTCAATTCCTTGTTAGAATTTATTTCTACATCATCAACCATTTTATCGAATTCGAAACTTGACTTGAACTTTACATTTCTCAAAAAGCTCCAAAGATTTCCAACAACGTCAAAAACGAGCAAATATTCGCCATGTTTCGTATGCGAACATAAACACGAAATTTCTTTCGAGAAACGTAGAACGTGTCAACAATCCATCATGCTTCGCTAATTTAATCGGCAATAAACCAATCCGCGGGCATTCATTATCTCTCACGAGGGAATTAACTCGTTGAGTACTTTATATTCGTCGACCATTTTGAATCGAAACGCTTCCATTTTTTCCGCTTCCTCCTTCCCTTCCTCCATTCCTTTTTTCCTTTTTTTCTTTTATATACGAAAGAAATTTGTTTCGGTATTTCTGGTTTAGCAGTGAATTTCACGTCAGTCGGCTGAATGATATCAATTCACTCGGTTCGACTCGCGCGGCTCGTCTCGACGATGAGTGACGGGCCATAAAACCTTATCGTGTGTTGTTCAGACACAAGCGAGCGGTTTCTCCCGTCGCTATCGCTTCTTTTCGGTTTACGCAAATACGAGAAACGATTAAACGTGGCCGATCTTGTCAACTTCCACACATTTTTCCACGAAAAAATCCTGCTTTGCGCCTTCGTGTGCCCCTTTTCGCCCGACATGATCCACGCTGGTCCACAAAAGAAATCTAACAATTCGATGCTTCGCCAAAAAGAATTCAACGTTCGAAGAAATCCTGATTTATTATTTTGTAGGTTCCTTAGAGTTTCTTCCAAGCAATTTCCATGATTTTGACTCGCAGTCACACACCATTACGTCGTAAGGTGATAATGTAACGATACAATTTTACATCTTAAATGCTATCACCAATAAAGCGCTGTTTTATCGTTATAGCGTTGTATTATTACTTCTGTAACCATTGTAAACGATAATTTTTCTATTTTCTGCCATAATTCAATACCCAGATATGTAATCGATTAATCGATTTATTAGACTTTCAATCACGATGGAATAAGTACATGAAATTGTTAAATCCCTGAACCTAGAAGCCTCGTTCAGATTAATCACGTTACTTACATTCAAACGACTTTAATATCAAGTAATCTGACTAATGAAGAAAAGATAGAAATTTGAATAGATACCTGCAGTCAAACGAATAACAAATTAATACTAATTAATATCTAATAACAACTTTTAATTCTGGCTATGTATTTTGTATTAAAGCATTCCGTTCTAGTCGCAAAGTGACATTAAAATAACAAATTATACTTCTCCTATAGTCTTTGTATGAGAATCCCATAGTGAGAATTCAAAATTCTCAATCATTTCAACTATTCAAAATTCTATACCGATAAACTTACATCCTGGCCCAGTCTACGATCCTTCTTTTTCCATCTTATTCTGAAAAAATTCCAAAACGCTGCGCTGACGCGCATCGCAATCCGCTTGATCGCAATCGAATGTATAATCTTATCGCTAATCGTTGTCATCTGGTTTGCAGTTGCGTGTGTGTAAAACGCACGAGGAGATTGTAAGTTGGTGAACGAGCGAAGTTTACCGCAGCACGTTCCGCAAACACCCGTGAAAAAATTTATTTGTAATGCGAAACGCGTGTGTTACCGTGAATACGATTCGCCAAAGGGCGTTCACGTGTATGTGCACGAGAAACATTTCGAAATTTCATGTAACTACCTAAAAAGAATATTGTTATCGGGTTTGTCGATCGGTGATAGGGAAGGGAAGAAAATGAAATTTATTGCTCGAGAATTAATTGGTCTCCAGTCTTATCTGATTATCCGATAATCTATAAATTAGCGTTCTTTTGGAAAAATACCTACCATATAGTTATTAACTTCAATTAGTTTTGCAATATTTCAATCGATCGAACCATACAGATTTATTTATTTCGACGCGATTAATATTATTTAAGTGACAAGATCTACAATTTATGGCATAGGATTGTCTATATGCTGTGAGACTTTATTTTAAGAGCGAATCATATTAATTATAATTTTATAATAAACGGATTATACTTATAAAGTTAACATATATTATATAAAGTTAACATTTGCTTTGACAGAACAGATTTACTAAGATGTCGCAAAATTTCGAAAAATATTAGATAATCCGTTATAAAGGATTATTAATTCATACTATCCTTCTGTTTGCTAATTTAGAATATAAATTATCAAATCAAATTACCATTTCGCTTATTTACAAAAATGGAGTCACTTTTACAGCCTCGTAGAGAGCAACGTGCGATCTTCATTTTCATTTTTATCCTTTCACACGAACGTTTCCTTCGTAATTGTATAAAATATCATCTCGATTACTTTATCGTAAGGCTGTCTCTACATATCGAATTGTTAACGCTGATTTAAATCGTCGACCGATCTTTTACAACGTCTTTTCTTTACGCAATTTTAATTTCTTGTTTAACCAGCCAGCATATCGACGATCGTAAATTCAATAATTCGAGCGTACCGCTCAAACTACTATATCCTATTCAAATTCAATATGTCCCGATCAACAATTATATCTCTATCTGTCCATAACCCTGCACATTTTCCGCATGATGTAGAACACGTATTAATGTAGCCTGATTTGTTTCACGGAGCACGAAATCGTCAGATAAGGAACTGGCAGCAACCCTCCGGATAAACGGGATAGCTTGACGTAAACGTCACTCACTTTCGTAGTGGTAATTGTAGCCTGCATGTTCTCCAGTCAAATTCGTTACATATAGGTCTATTATATCCGTTTGCGCTATATTTTCCACGCGTCTGTCTCGATGCGTATGTCAAAATCATAAAAAAAAAATAAAGGGGGAGAATTATAGCAACCCTAAATGTATCAACATATATCGGGTATTATTATAGAAACATTATTTTATAAATATCAAAGAGATTTACCAAGGATATTTGCTTATATACAAGTAAATATATATACTTTTTCGATTTTATTCACAACTATATTAGTCGTTATTTTGATACAACTTTGATATTAAATAAACGTTCGAGGCAATCATAGTTCACTCGTATATATAATTTTCCCCCCAATCAAGTAACGATAGGAAATATATTTTTAAAACTTTCGATGGAAATTTATAATTCGAGGACGCGATATTTCCAATGCTGTTTTAAAAAGTAAAAATACAAATGAAATACAAATTTCTATAAGCGTGCGCAATGTAATGATTACAGTCTGGAAATTTCACCTCGAATTTTTCTCCTTCAGGGTGGATGTCGCGTAAAAACAGTGGTCGTTCAACGTTGCAATATCTTGCGAACGTCAAGCAGAGGGCAAAAAAGTTAACAGCGACGGTCTGAGTTACAGCACAGGGGTACGAAAGGGTCGGCTGACGGGGAACAGAAACGCGTGTCCGAATTCCCACGTGACGACGTTGCAGAATCTTCGCACGAAGGGGGTCGAACGCGCCCCAGTATGTGGCCCGTACTGTCACATTTTCCACTCGTACGGATGCAAAACATATATTTGCTCACTTGGCAGTCGTAAGTGGGATGGATGGCCCAGGTAAAGGAGATTCTTGAAATTTTCAGCAAATAACCAACCCCGGGAAACGATATATCCTATTGTTTGTATGCCGATTCTAATCTGTACACAGACATGTTTTTCCTGCAATTAGGAGAAATTTCTTCGCGATGCAAGTAGACGTGCCGCTAGCATAATGGGGATTACCCGTCTGAAACGTGTTTTAGATGATGTTTACTTAGGGTTGCTTAAGCGTGCTGCTTGGTTTAGCTCGAGTAACGAAAATACGTGTCTCGATTTGATTTAAGTGGTGTCCCTTATCTCCATCGCGATAGCGGTTAGCGTTTCGGTGATTATGAATCTCTTTAATATTTCCATCTCTGGAGATTATAGTTCTCACGATGATGTGAAAATTAGAACGAATTATAACAGGGACACGGACCCCTATATTACACATGTATGATATTTAAGAGTTATTGTCAAACATATTATCATATCGTAGTTAATATCAATTTTCATCCGTCCAAATTACAATTTCTCAATCGAGAAATTCAGCACGAAGAAAGACTTTCGCCGTACATAATACATAAATACAGATGCAACGCCAAAGCCAGCCCCCAATTTTCTGTAACTTAGACGAGAAGCAGCATCATTTTTCTTGGTTCACGGTCCGTCGACGTAATTTCCAGCTGCGATGATCGACCGAAATCAATGCACGATAATCGAAATAATCTTCAAGCTCGTAACGAAAGGGGATTAGCGACCGTCTACCGAAATACTAATCCATTTGTTATACACCGAGCAGTAAAATCTATCCTGGCGAGTGATTCCAGGCTGGTGTTATTTTAGGTGATATCTGAGAGAGTGGCTGAGAGCACTAGGGAACGGAATAGCTGTATAGAGGGAGAGAGAGAGAGAGAGAGAGAGAGAGGACTCATCGTCGTCGCAGGTTGGGCCTGGCCTTAGCGAAGGGGGCGGCGAGGACCCTCGAAGGTAATCTTGGCTCGTTCGCGGAGGGTTGCATTTTGATCCCTGGAGCTTCTGCCGTGGCACGATCTCCGCGTACCTTGCCTCTGCTCACGCATTTACTATAATTAGAACTCCCTAATTAACGAGCAAACGTCGCACGAGCCTTTCGTAATCTCTGGCTTGACCTTCCACCATCGTTTAGAGGCTCTTTTCTTTTTTGTTCTCCTCTTTCGCCGTTTCATTTTTTTAATCCGGTTTCTTTCCTTTCAGCCCCGAGAGAACGAAGGAACAGAGAACTTGCGTGTGCAGGAAGTAATAGCGATAGTTAACTGTTTTTTGTGCAGGGCGATTCACCGAAATAGAACGGAAATGCGTCTGGGTGTGTAAAGGGACGGTTGTTTCGTTGGTGATGGCGATAGGAGATTAACACAGACGAATTTCATTCCGTAAAATTTCACAGCTGAATTTCGTTTATTCGTCGGTTGACGTACAATGTGAATGGATAAATAGCGAACGTTTTAAATTCAATATTACATGGAACATCGACGATAGGGAAGGTAAAATATTAGCAATTTCTTTATTATCGTTCTTTGCTGACGAGTTATTCTGTTATTCGATAGTTTAGAACGTAAATTTCAAGTTCTTGTAACTTCAATGCCGTTCTTGTACTACGAACATGCCACCATTCGGCGTAGAACATTTATTACCTTGGTGAAGAATAATTTATCGACGCTACTTGACGTTCCACGTTTAAAACGATTGTAACTTTATATTTTTAAACGGATTCTACGAGTCGCTAAGAAGTCACGCCGATCAACTTCGTAAATTGGAACGCAGAAGAAGGTGGTAACGTCACACGCATCGCTTTAAAAAATATACTTTGGAATTTGCGATCATTTGTGTAATCTCCTTATGATAAATAAATGTACGATGATAATTCAGTCGTTTTTTTAAAATACTTGTCTTACTGGATAGATACCTGAATAATGAAATTAATAGATCTACGAAAAGTGGATTTGATTAGTTTCGCTTTTGAAGCTCGCGTTATAAAAAATCTCGGATTACGTACATTTTAAAAATAAAAATGAAGAGAGTCTTGTTTATTTAAATAATAAAAGAAACGAGAGGATCGAGCGTTCTCACAGAATCAGCGATCACACGACCGTGATTTCGCTTCCCCTATTCTAATAGAAAAGACAATTGCAGCTGAAACCCCCACGGGTGGGTTGTTGGTGGCAAGTTGTCTTGAAATAACTTTAAAACGTTGGACAAACACTCGAGTGGCACGGCAACATATTGAACAGAAATTAAAAAATAAGCTTCATAAGCTACCACTCATATAGATCTGACCTCCTACAAAGAGGGTGGCTTTCTCTCTACATTAAAGGGACTGAGAAACCAGATCGACTGGAATAGAGGGTAAATTTCCAACCACGGAGCTTCTACTATTTGATTAACCACGTACCTTTCGAGCTCCTTTTGTATTTGTTCTTACGAACAGAAACGACCAAACTCAATTAAATTTTTACGATTCTATATTTCCTGAAACACAGCTCGTTCTAATTATGAGCAAAATTATTGCAATTATAATTCGTAGAATTTATAAGAAATTTACGCGGATTCTGATGTAAATTTTACATCTAAAATTTGATAAAATTCATATCCGGTTTGATCTAATTTCTACGTTTAAAAATTAATTCTTTATCCGATCTAACTCAATTTCTACGTGTATGAAACGAATGAAACGTCTATTATATAAAACATTGCGCGGAACAGATAGAATTTTCTTTTTCTCTTAAGAAATTTCTAATTTTTTCTTTTCAAAATGAACTTTTATATTCATGATCTTTCACGCGAGGTATATAATAAGTAAATAGGTATTAATAAATAAATTTTGAAGAAATTTAGTAATAGTTAGTAACCGATGATTCCGAGGATTAAAGTTATCTCTATATGCCTAAACTACCTGCACGTAAACAGCAAGCCATTATTTGTTTCCGTGCAGGTGCATATTTCGTTTCTAGAATGCTAAACGTCAAGAAAAATCACTCGTATCATTCGTTTAATACAGCCTATTTCTGGCTGTCCTTTATAACGTCGTTTGCGGCTTTGTCTTGACAGTACGTAGGTGAATAAAGTCGAGGGAGCAAAAATGGGACCGAAAGGAACGATAAAGCTCGACGGGTGGTGGCAGTGTGCACCGCGCTGATAAATATAACGTAACAAGTTCACTGGAATAACAACTTCATCCCGGAGGGATCAATGAGACTTTGCTGCGACTTTTACGCGGAATTTCCTTTCGAGTAAACGTATGCGAGCAGGAATTGGGAAGATAGCAAATCGATCATTGTTTCTGTTACCATTTATTCGTCGAACACGTTCAATAACCACGATGTTTCAAATTTACAATTAATACTTTATAGCGTAAAAGTTACATACGTCCTTGTATTAAAATCTCGTTAAATGTTATTATAAATCTAATTTTATTTATTCATCGTTGCATATTTCTACTTTATACAAGTGTTTCCTATTATCGCTTCCAACGTTAGGATAAGTCGGTCACAAGTTCATCAAGTACAACTCGACGCGTTTGTTAAAGTCTGGAATGGAATTTAAAAACTACATCTAACAAAGCGGTAAGAAGTCGTACGAACATTGCTATTTTCAAGTCACCTTGTATAAGTATAAATATATGAGTTTATTGCTGATTAAGTTTTTCAATCAAACTCATCGAATCGCTATCAACCAAACCTTTATCGATCGTTTCTGAGGTGTTTGTTAAACAGAAAACTACATTGAACGCTGCATAGTCAGTTTACTGCTGTCGTTTAAATTAATTGCGTTCGATGCACCACGGTATGATTTTGCGAATTTGCAACGGCGTAAGAATCTTCCATTTCGTTAACGGAGGCTCTGACGAAGGCAACCGTAAAAAGTAAATTAAATAAGAATTAAATACAAATAAAATCGTTCAGCCAAGTAATTGGCTGGTTACCTCGCTCGTTACCCATCACGGCCTGAGATCGCTCCACCCTTATTCTTGCCACTTTCTGTACGCCCCCTAATCGAGAAAGAAAAAGAATCCACGTCGATAGGCATTCGACGTGATGTAATCTACAGGGGGAGTTATTTGATTCGTCGTGGACGAATAATGTTTACTCGAGGGTGTAGGTTACGCTTACTCAATAGGAAAATATTTATGAATACTTACCTTTATACAACTTTACGAATTTCTCTCGTAAAATGTATAAGATTCTTTTTATAAGTACTTACAAGTGTATTGAATATCAACCGTTTATACGAATAATACCTATAGTGAAAAATATGTCTCGTAATAAACTTTACGAATTTTTCACCTTTTATCTTCTTCGTTTCATCCTGCATCTTACGTCTTACACGATCTCTTAACATCGATTAACGCAATGAAACTTTGTGAATTTTCCAATTACCAACTAATTATAAACTTCCATTTTTATTTTATTTTATTTTCTTTGCGAATCGCTCTACTCCACCAATACAACAGAATTTGAACAATTAGAAATCATGTTGCTATTCAACTAGCCCCCTCCTTAAATCTGTAGAACTCCCTACCCCATTCGAGAACCTCACAATTCACCAATTCCAGTCGTCGAAACCCTCGAAAATCTCTCGCCATAGTAGCGAAACAATAATCTCGCGGCCCGTTTCCCTTCGACTCACCTACCAATGTCGTTAAAAAGATAACGGGGTCGTGCTGATGGTGGCAGACCAAATAAAAAAGAAAAAAGAAGAGAAAACGGGTGCACGAGTCGAGGAGGAGTTTTCGTGACGAGGCGGTCGCCACGACAATCATGGCCGGATTAGGCGTATGTATAAGGACGTAGAGGGTAGTTTCTGGTGGAAGAGGGTGTCAGAGGGGTTGAACGGGTCAAACGCGGGGGCAAGATAGACGCCTGCACGGGGCGAAACATAAATGATATTCCATGAGGAGCATATGCGTGCGGAGATGACTCCACCTCCGCGACGTTATGCGGCGAGGGTGGCTGCCACCCCGTGGCAGCAGGGTGCTGGTTTATTACAAACAAGGATTACCCGAGTAATGGGACATTCTGTCCCTTCGGTTGGTCGACAGTGAGAACGCATCGTGCACTGACTCACGCTTTCGCTTCTTGTCACAGCGATGTCCAAAGGGGCGAAACCGATGCTGCACGAGTCAGATCGCTGCCAAGATTCCAAAGATACCGCATCACGACGTCGTGAGATATCTACCGAACAAATTTGCCAACATCGTTCGGGTCCGATACCATCGGCCTCGGGGTTGTCTTAAGTAAGGGGCAGTTATTGCGATGATTTGAGTTAGCTCGATAATTTTGGGATATTTTGTGCTGTTTCTTTGACATATTCGGCGTTGATAGAGTTTCTATTACATTCCATATGTTAATAAATAATTTTCTTATATACTAAATTTCTATAGTAATATATAGTATAGTTTCTCTGTTGTAAAATTCCATTTCGGGTTGTAAACGTTTGTTACTATTTCCATTAATTATACCGCGTCTTTCTTTCCAATACGAATATTTTCCAATTTACTGAAATCACCCACTTTTCTACGTAGAATTTGTCATTTTTATTGCATCGTTACATTTAACAAAACATACGTATATAAAATAATTGACATTGTATAACAATCTGAATATTACGTTGCGTGGCAATTTTCCTTTGAAATTTCACTATGATTAAGTAAATATATAAAACAAAGTGTGAAACGAAGTACTCTACTAATCGCACACGTACCGTATAGATTTATCGGCGATATTACGGTAAAATGATACGTATTCATAAACATATAGAAACGATCGACAGTGCCGATGATAATCATAAAATCGTTGATTTAATTTCCTCAAATACGATTGTTAGCACAGATTTGTCTGCCGGGTTTCCATCTCAAACACCGTACAGATCCGTGTTTAAATACTGTTTAAATACTGTAAAAAGTTCCGTCGATTTTGCGACTGTATCCGGGATTAGATTGAACCGAGTGAGGTCCGGAGATATTTAATTTCACGCTACTCGGATGGACTCGTCTCTCTGGCACCGGCCCACGATAACATTCTGCTCTTTTCACAAGCAACGAAACCGGATCTTCCTTTACTGGAATATCCGGTGTCTTGGAAACCTTAATTAATCGAAAATAAATATGAACCTCTAAATTATATTTTTTGATTGAGGAAGATGTCATCGTTAACGATTTAAAAGGTTCTTACCTTACAGATAAAAGATTTTATAAAAATATAGAATAAATTACAACGAGCGTTGTGTTTTACCTCGATTTGATTTTTTAAAACACGCCACGTTCTCTTTCCTAAAGTTTCTGGTTGCACTAGGACGTAGCTCTTGGGCACCAATGTATCTTTGCTGTGAATGTACACGGTTGTAAGCGCCAGATCCAGAGAGTCGTTCGGTACCTAACACGTTCGTAAAGTTTAGTGAAAAAGGTAATTTTGTAATTTGTAAAACGAAGTTGTAACTATTTTTCTTCACTATGCGCGATAACACGAACACACAAATGGAAGAAAAATTGGAAGAAATTGTCGTGAACTGTGAAAATAGCGGACGATTTTTAAAAAATGAAACTTTTATCAAATATAAAAGACTTTGCACTATTTTACCGTTTCGTGTTTGTCATACACCGAAAGATTACATAAAAATTCACCTAGAAGTAAATTAAATTTCAAAGTGTACATTGAAATATATTCAGAATATTTAATTATAAATTGATAATCAAAAACATATTATAGAAGCTTTTCAAAAATATACAGCTTGTAAAAATATGGAAATAAATTGCATGGAACTTAGGATACATGGGCAAAGTTAATATCTGCGTGTATATAATTAAAGTGGCATGAATATTTAGGCACGTCATAATGAAAAATACAAAACGAGATTCGATTGTACTGGATTGTGAAATAAAAAAATATTAACAAAGATTTTAGGTTAACGTATGTAGTCTTACCTGTGATCTGAGGAGCCTGTTATCTTTCCGTATACTATTTAGCGTATGATGTGCAAAGAGACGTTCGTGCGCTTTTAACTTGGCACTCCAGTCTCTGTCCTTAGGTGAAACTTTATTACCTAGTACAGGTCGTCGTAGCCACACTCCTTCACGTACTACATCCGGCACAGGATAAGGGTTTCTAATGTAACTCACTTCTGCCATTCTAACACCACCTGTAACTATAAACGTTCCTACGTTTGTAGTAAAATGCGATACAAGCGCAGCAACGCGATATGAAATAAACGTTTACTTGCTTTATGTTTCGCTATATTATAAAATTAATAAAAATAAAATTTCGTGCGATTAGCGTGAACTATGCTGTAGGACGCGGGGATTGCAATTACGTACATTGAAAAGCGTTTCGTTGAAAATGTGTTCAATAACTTTAGCGTAAAAAGAGATACTAAAATTTCCTAGTTGCCAAATTACCGATCATTTGGATTATTACATTTCCAAATTTTCAAATTATTTAATTGTCATATTCTCATTACGAATCGTCATCTCGCGTACATACAAAAGTCGCAAAATATTACAAACCATTTACATTTTAGGCGTGTAATAAATGTAAGGGATGATTCCAGTGAATATTTCATTAATATAATGGACGACCGACTGTTTAAATATTTTTCCGGTCACTGCTAGATACATACATACGTGTGCTAAATATTTTGTAATTTCCAAGTATATATTTAAATTTGCTTTAAGCCTCGTCAATACGATAACGATAATATGATCATGTTGCTAATGCAATTTTCGGAATCTGTCCTATAACATTTAACATATTTGTACAAGCGTTCAAATATTTTTGTGAATCGCTGTAATAATTTAATTAAAAATGTCACGTATCTTGAGCGAACGGAACAAGGAATTTAAATGATCAGTGCATCGTGCACGGTACAAACAGCTGACTGGTTGAATGTAAAGGAAGACAGAAAGGCGGTCGTATATGAATGGCAGCATTCGGGGAAAATCTCGGTTAAATTTCACAATAAGCTCTTTCACGACTTCTAAACGTGAAAGCGCTTGTAAGCGACTTTAGGGAGCCTTGCGAGATGCCCTTGGAAAGCAGCCTGAGCGACTGTAAAGGCGAGAACGAAGGAAAAGAGGGAATGAAACGGTCTCGATAAGTGGACACCCCGCGGAGAATGACGGAATGCAGACCGCCTGCATGAATTAAAGCCTTTCGTTTATCAATGAATCGGGATCAGAATCGAAATTCCTCCGAGTAAATGTTTCGAGGGTGACTGATCTGTTCGGTGGCGGACGCGTTCTGATCTCCCGAAATAGAAAATCGAAACCGGACGTTGATCCTTGAACGTGATGGGTTGAAAGGAAAGCAGATGAAATAATTCCGAAAATGGTTGAAAGTTTTTATCGTTGTTTTAGGATAGAAGAGAGTTTACGTTTGGAAATTAAAATCTAATGAAAATTTTCAAAATTACCCAATACAAAAGATCGTACATTTCGCGTATTACGATCTAAAGCTTAGCAAAACGCACGAGATATCCATACAATTTTCTATAGCAAATGTTCGATTACTCCAGCGAGTCGGTGAAAAGAAATTTTACGCCGTAAAAACGCATTTACAAAAACACAAAAATTATTTGTTAATATATAAAATTCGATTACCGGCGAACCTGTTGACACCTGCGATCAGCAAGAATCAAAGGAAGTTCGTTGGATGACAGAGGAGCGGGCTCGGTTGGCCGCATTTAACGTGTTTTGCTCAGGAGGTGGTCGGCTATGGCCAACGTCGACGTCCGATATTAAACCCACAGTAATTTATGTTAGCACGAGCGTGCATAATGCTGTTTGTATAAAGCGGCACAGTCACGTGTCGGCTCGTGCCGCTACGTATCACTCCTACCTCCCTTAATTCTTGCTGGTACGCAGGCAATGCGCGTGGACGCGTTATGCGATTTTAAATGTTCTCCAACTATGCGCCAGAGATGTGGTACATTGTGTTCCGACGTTCTTTCTGATTTATGGCGTTACTTTAAAATTCGACGACGTTTCTTGCGTACAATAATACCGTATTATTCGTACGATATAGCATTTAATATTAGAGCTAGCGACCTGTAGCTTCTACCTGTACCGAGTCATGAAATTATTGGAGATTTCTTTACGACTGTAACGAAACGCGAATGTCGTAATCATCTCTGTTGGTCTTTGAAACCAATCTGAAAATGTGTATGGAATTTACTTGATATTTATTACCAATGAAGAATTATATTTTTATATGCTACTTGAAAACACAAGTACTTTTTAGAGAAAGAACGAATTTGAAGAAGAAAATGGAAAGCGATGATATTACAAATTTCTGATGTAGTATGCGTGATTTTTTGTTTCCATCTCATTGTAAAGTTTTTCTCGGAAGCTCAAAAATCTTTTTGGCATGAAAATTCGAGGTCCAAGACAGAGTTAATTGAAGTTTCTAGTGGAACATGACCGTGTATTCTATAAATCGTCGTTAAGTTTTCCACGTCTGTACAACTTCGCATATTTTTATGGATTAACTTAAATATTGCAATAAATTCTATATTTTAGATTATTTTATACGTTTTCGCACACACTTTCTATACGTTAAGACGCAATTTTGTACCTTTAATTTCCCATAAATGCGTAAAAATTCAAAGCTCATTCGTAAATTCGTGTAAAAAAAAAAAGAAGGACACGAAATTTCCAACTTAAAACGAGAAAATCGAACTCGAAGCATTTTCTTCTTTATTTGGATGTAGGTAAAGAAAAAAAATGTTCCGTGTCATCGATGACACGTAGGGTATCATTCGCGGACCTCTCCTTGGATGGGCCAACTAGGGTACAGAAACCGACACACGTAATCGCGTAATCGCATAATCGCGGCGCGTGCTGAAGTTCGGGTTGCGGGAGCTTTACGTACGTCTACATCGGCGCACGTGCGATGTTCAACGCACTGAATCAACAACGATCGCGAATCGCAGACCTATCCGTGAATACGAACGGCAAACCCCTTGCCAACCGTTTTACGAGATAATTGTTCCGACGATCTGATCTCCGGTAACGGCGAGCGACCAGATAACAAGCTACCGTTTAAATGGAAGAAACTTAAATTGTTGAACCTGTGATTCGAAGGGTGACAATGATTATCAGGTTAGTGTTAATTGAGCAGCGGTCAAAAGTCACGTTGCTCCACAAGTCGAAAACACGACTTCGTATGTAGAGAAAAAGCCTCGACTCGATAAAATTTATCTTGCAATTTAAGATCATTTGTATCGTTATTTTATAATAAATACACTTGCGGATTATTTATTTTTTGAACATCGGTTCGTTCAGTTTCGACATAGATTCAATCGTACCATAAGATTTAGATTAATTTAAACGAGAGACATCATTCATTAGCTGATGTGCATTGGTTTGGGTATTAAGAATTGGGTATCGAGAAAGAGACCAAACGAATTTGAGAGAAGCCGAAATAAGTTATAAAGTCTTCTGTTATATCTACGCGTTATTAATTCCTTTTATCATTCTTTGGCGTACTTTTCTAATAAATAAGTCAATAAATGATACGAACAAACGTCTAAGCAAAAACCATATATTCCCGATCCCTCGCTTCATAAACATTATTTCTTTCTCTTCGAGCCAACCTAACGGAACACGTCACAATAAAAAGTCAGGCGAGCAACAACAATGCGACAGAAGAAAAAGACTGGAAGGTTGTTGTTAAAGTCGCCTGTCCTTCGATATCGAAGAGCTAGCAGCGAACATACGGCGGTGGAAAAAAGAAAGAAAAGGGAGAATGGATCCCTTCTAGATAGATAGGTGCGGTCACTGTCAGGAGGGTTGACAAAGGCTGACCAGGGGTAGAAACATTCAAATGGTAATCGGCGCGCGTCTAACATATACCGACCCTCCGACCCCCGTGCTCGCGCTTAAGGGGGTGCGAGCACCCCCTTGGCATACACCCTGCACATTCGCACCAGAATCAAACCAAATATTGGCAATATCATCCACGGCATTGCTCTCTCCGCGACCTGCCTCCTACACTCGCTGGGAAACGATGTCCATTTGAATGCACGATTCCATTACCGACGACGATATATCGGTTCGAGGATATTATGGGATTAGGATTTCAAGCGAAACCTGAAAGAACGCTATGAAACTCGGTCACATACCGAAGGTGCGATGCGTTTCTGCAGTTTAACGATTCTGCTGATTGTAAAATATTGGACTCGTTTTATGTGGCTTTCTCTTATTTAAATGACGCGTTTGGAATGTACGACCGAGCGTGAGATAGTATTTCTATAATATCCAAGGGAAACGTTTATCAAGTGTATAGAAATTTGGAAGAAGTTAGCTGAGAATATCGTTACTTTTAGGAAATAATTTTGTAAAGTCTATCGTAATAATTTACGATTACTGATTTCAAAGTTAGGAGTTAAAACGAAGTTTCAGAATTTTGTTGAACACGTACGGACTAAAAATTCATTGTTCATTTATTTATTATAATGACAACTTGGATGGAAATAAACTGCTCGAACGAAAAGCTTCTGGCTAGCCACAACAAACGTTGGAAACGTTGCACACGATATTTGAAGGGTGCAAAGAATGTATAGATCTCACGCCATACGACCACAGAAACGAAAGAAATATTGATACAGCTTTGTTCGAAAACGTCCAAACAGCAAAGTACAAGCGACACGCCCCTGGTTTTCGTCCTTTCATGAATTCTAGAGAAAGAAACATTCTACATAGGGTCACCGAATACCAGGTAATGTTGCTTGTGCTGTATCACTATGCCCTGTGAAGATTCCTTTTTTGAAATAAACGCAACATCAAGTCTTGATATAATATTCATATTCACAAAATTTTAATCGTCGATTATTAAAATGAAAAAAAATGTAATAATAAATTTGTAATTGACTGTAGAAAACGAGACGATGTAAAGGTAATGTAGAAATTCATATGAATTTTCATTTAAAAATATTCACTTTTTTTTGTATTAAAACGTTACTTTAAAATATATAGCTAATATAAAAATGGAGAAAACTTAAAAACACTTTTTCAGCAAATTCCATTTAATCAAGCGTTGCAGGAAACGTATTCAAGGAGCAGTGGTTACAAGAATTATTTATACCCCATTATATTTGTTATACCATTTATCTACCAATTAATTCGATTCAAATATATTAAGTTTCATTTAATAGTACCTACGTGCTTTCATATAATTAGAAAAATGTAATGCTATGAAAATGAAACGCAGAACCTAATAAACAGACATTTCCTTGAAAATAACGTTTCTTGCATAACTTGTATTATACAAATGTTTCTTGTGTTCGCTGTATATTCATATCGAACAACATGTATTACGCAAATATTTTTTCAATACTTTTCTCAGTCCACCGCACATCGCAAGAAACACTTTTTATCGTAGGAAAAATTCTCGTAGGAAAATACAGTCTGAGAAATAATACTCGTGTCTTCGTGGAGCCCCCGTGACCCTTCGCGTAGAATAATGTCTTACACCCTGCGTGTCGAATTCGACGAAACCAATGGGGTGGGTAGGACAGCAGTGCGACAGGTGGCCCGTGAAATCAGTGCACGAGTGCGCCGTTCCATCGAGCCTGCCGTTCGATACGGTTCATTAGGAAATTAAGTGTATAATAATTAGAATTGGGGTGCTGATGGGACACGTTAAACAGAAGTCTTTTTTCGTTCCACGGCCATCGACACGAGCAGAGAGTAGCTAAACGCGTGGACGACGAATTTCATATGAGTATACTGCGGACGTTTATTGGTCCAGTCGATACAGCCATTGGGATGAATTTGATCTGATTTAACGAGGACATTTTTAACATAAACCGGTGCCGAATATAGTAGAAAATGAATATTTGCGGTTGCGTCACTTGAAAAGATTCGTGGAAATTCCATATTCTTCTTTAACGCGTTTCTTAAAATATCTCCTCTGAAAAAGCATCTTTGTAAAAAGAGTTACATATACTTTTCGTTCATTTTGAAACGCCGTCGAAGCAACCCCTGAACACGACGTGACCTTCGCAAATGAGCACGATAAATAATTACGTAGATGAAGAATAAGAAGGAAGCGACACAGACGATGAAGAACCACGCGTTCCTTTAAAAAGACCAAGGACTAGATGAAGTTTGTTTCTTACGTACTTCGCAAAGAATATATCGTGGCTCTTGGTACAAAAATCTTGTCTGGTCTTCCACGGTATATCGAATTGAAAAAAAAATCATCTTTCTCGGTGCTACGGTTAGCGAGAAAACGAGCGTTAAAAATCGAGTGAGAAGCGCGCTCTTGGAATTGTCTTTTCCGTAGGAACAGTTAATGTCACGTTTGTGAAAAATGATGCGCTGAAACTACTAGAAGCTCCCTGTCAGAATATACCTTTTAATGTTCCATTTCTTATGATATTTAACAGCGATTTATCTAAAAGAAGCCTGCTAAATCGGATAAAATTCACCCTAATAGCTCTATTGACCGGACTATACGCATTTGTGAGGAACGTAAATGTACGGAGTGCACGTAATATACGAAAATATACAAAATATTCAAATTAAAGTACTTGTTAAAATATTACGGAGCGTGGAGCAAATCTCTACATATTTAGTTTCCATAATTGTAGGTACTATTGTTAGAAGGATATTATAATTCATATCACTTATCAAGATACCTCTCTCTGTAAGCTACAGATTTTTGCATCAAGCGAGAAATTCATTTTTTAGTGGAATGGATTAGAACGAAACAATAAAGTTTTATCTATCAAAATATTTAATCTAATCAAATATACCAAAAATCTAATTTAGTTAAAAATATCGTCAAGGTATTCTATCTATCAACCGTACAAAATATTAAGAGAGAAAATAAGAGAAAAAATAATTGCGAAACTGCTCCTATCGATAACATGTAACATAAATTGAACGAGTTAAGAACTCGAGATCAATTTCACTGAAAAACACACGTTATCGTTAATTAATAAAATGTTAGAGTAGGACGTTGGCTATGAAAGGATTAATTATACAAAAACGAATAACTCTCTCCCGCCACGTTCCGTACGATAATTTATAATTTCCAAATTACAGCTCGTTAATTCCATCCCTCCTCCTAAATCATTGATCAAGGAGAAAAATATTCAGCCAATCAAAAAATACCAGTGCTCTTTACTTAATCACCAAAGCACGAACTGACGAAAGGCAAACGGAACGAAGCAATCTAGCAACAAAAATGATCTTTCCCTGATCCAATCCCTTCGCACGAAATATTTTCCGGACGAAACGCTGTGCACACACGTGTATGCCCGTGCACGCTATTTGCATACCGATGATCGAGCACTCGAGAGGCGGTTGCACATTTTCGCGCGCGTTGCGCCGAGAGGCACGGCTCTGGTTGGCTGGCAGAGGCGGAGAGTCGTCGGTGTATTTTAGCATTTCACGTTTGTTTCCATTTAAATGGTAATCGAGTTCATAATGTAATTGTATTCACCGCGTAAGCCGGGTCTCACCACAGCGCTTCGGCCCCGCCATTGTTTGCATTGTTCTCCTCGCAGTGCGAACAATCCGCGCGCGCGCGCGCGCGATCTCGCTCACCGTCGGCCTTTCAGCCTCGCGTTTCGCCGAAATCTAAACCCCTCGCGCCCTGCCAGCAGCACCAGAGGTGATATTTTGCTGCGATACAACCAGCCAGTTTATGCGATACTGATGGATATCGGTGTAGAACGCGTACCGATACCTCCAATCGGACGCACAGCATGGAAAGTCGATGTGTCACGCGTTCGATACCACGAGGACAGCATGGTTCCGCGTTATTTTAACCGAACCTTTTTTCCTCTCCTCTTTTTTGAATTTAGTTTTCCAGAATATTGGAAATGAACATTTTTAGACAGTTCTCAGTTATGCTCGATACTGTTCTATCTTCTTTGAATTTAGTTTTCGGAAATAATAGAAACACGATTTTTGGGATTATGGTACATTTTGTTTTATTCTCTTTTGGATTTAATTTCGAAGACGAATGGAGGTTGGATTTTTTTTGGGAAATTTTCCAACTACCCTTAATTTTGTTCTATCTTCTTTGGATTTATTTGCGAGAAACACTGAAAATGGAATGTTTTAGAATATTTGGAACTACGATCAACGTTAGAACTATCGATCTTTCATCTGTATTTAAACAGACAGCAAAATGTAACAATTTGTACGTGTGTTATTCCATAGTACGATACTATGGCTGTTTAATTCTTGAAATAAACTTCTCGAAATAAATTTCTACTAATATATACCGCGTATATATTATGATGCTGTACCGGTCATATGCGTCAATATCAGTGAATATGCTACCAGGTCACCAAACACATAGGTTAAAATCAACTGCGCTACTTCTTCCTACATTCGCTACTAATCCATCAATATCAAAGCTAGATCCCAAGATTGCAGTCATCGGTACACTTGACGCGTTTGTCATTGCTCGGCATATTTTAACGAAATTCGTCAGTAAATGTAAACCCGTGTATGCACGGGACCCGCGTAAATCATAATGGATGGCCGTGGGTCGACGTTCGTTTCGTAACAAAAATTTTTACCCGAAAACGCATTGTTATACAGCTCACGGAAGAGTCGCAGAATCCGTAGAGGCGAAGCATAGAGAAAACGAGAGAAAAAGAGAGAAAAAAATAGAGAGAGGGAGAGGAAAAGAGAGAAAGAGGGAGAAAGAGCTATCACAGGCTTGAAACGAGCTATGCGAAGGGGGTTGGCCGCGTTATTGTAACACAGGGGATGCTGGCTGTGTGTACGTGTTAGCGGAGTTGGTTGCCTTTCTCTCATACATATTCATCAAACGCTAATTAATCATCGCCAGGCACACCCACTGCGAGCCACCCTCTTGGCAGCAGGCGAAGCCTGGTGAAAAAAAAAAAATACGATATCCGCAACGCAGACACCTCTATATATTACGGGGCGCATCCAGATGTCGAAACCGGCGAGATTTTTAAATGGAATTGACAACATCGGAAACGATCGCGGTGAATAACAAAAATTTATCGTTGCCTGAAATTGCGCCTGTCTGGATTACCGGGAAAATTACGAAGCCTAGATCACCGGAGACGAAATTTTCGAGCTTTGAGGCACGAGTTCACCAGCTTTCGTTTGACGTCGCAAGAAATTAGCATACGATTAATTACAGGTTTGTAATTAATGTATTAATGTGTTGCTATTAATATATTTAGGAATTTCGTAAAATTAATGCAACGTTGTATCGTGAACATTACGATTCGTTCGATCAAAATCGTACATTCAGTTTTCTGCACTTTCATTATAAATACGAAATTGACACGAATACCGTGATCCTCGATAGGTAGTGTTCCCTATATTAAAAGACATTTATACTCTGTTTAATCGCGTTTAAGAAAATTCTCAACGTAATATAAATAATACGATACAACAAACTACATCTTAAACATCGACTACAAACTATATCTCGTACGAATTACGGAACAGTGAAATGTGAAACGCAGATGATTCTCAGTATCTTTGTTCGATAGATTCTTAACTTAGATCTTCACAAAAAAAACCTTTAATAAGAAAAATATTAACGAAGAAAATAATCACAAAGGAATATTACATGAAAGAATAATAAACAGAAAGTTCGTCTGCAACGACTGATTTCTTGCCTCGTAAAGCACAAAGATCACAGAACTTCTGCTTCCAATCAAGTACTAATTCCATCAGGGATCAGTTTCTCAAGAAATGCATCTTTCACGCTATTGACTTTATCCTGCCTCTTAAATGCACGGTATATAGCAAGTTGCCGCTTGTACAGAGGCAGTCGCGCACGGACAATCAATCTAAATTGTAATTTCGTAATCCCATTAAGCAGGAGACCACCTTCGTACGCACTTGCTCCGGGTTCGGCTTTCACGCGGACGGGACGCGTATAATTAGGTATCGTTTATTTTACACCGAGGCACAGCAGCTAGGGTGACACTTCCAGCGTATAATATATACTCTGTGGGGTTCTAAGCGAGCATAGACGGTGGCCACGACGGTAGTCGCTCATAGAACGCTCCGTTGCTAATGCGATGCGATCATCGCCATCCACCTCTATCGTCCATTGATATTATACGACGCGGCTAATCTCCCTTTTTTTTCAACCAACGTAGGTATTTTTTGACGGTGAAACTTCTGTTTCGCTTCTTTTCGTGAATGCATTTCGGTTTCTTTATTTTTTTTTTTTTTTTTTTTAATTTTCTTTCCATTTTCTTTCGATTACTATTTACTTTCTGCTTTCTGCAAGCTATGCTTACCGATTAACATTTAACGAGTATGGTTCGTTCGACACGTGGGTAGTTGTAAGTAAACGCACGTAACGATTAGACGAGACAGAGTTCTAATTTGTGGTTTGTCAGGTTTTGAAGTATTTTGAAAGAGAGAGCTATTTTTCTCAAGATTGATTCATTCGTTATATCGTTGGAATTATTTGTTATCGCGTTTAATGGCGACATTTCACACTAGAACTACTACACCGGTCATATTGACTGGTTTTACAATTTTATTTTCAAATTTCTACTTTATGTTATATCTTTTTAATGCAATCATGTAATGACTTTCGATATTGATAATATAACGAATTTTATTTTGTTTTTTATGTATTCAAACTGAAAATAATTTTGTATCGAGGCTACTTATATCAACACCAGTCAAAATGGTTGGTACTTGTCAAAGTGTAAAAGGGTGCTGCAATCTGTTTATCGAACCCCAATTTTAACCAGTTTCCTCGTTTTCTACAACTTCCTACGCGTTTTTCAAATTTTTACCGCGTATCGTTCGATATGACGATATCGGATATCAGGAAAATTCCGGATCGATCGCTAGATCGCTAGATGCTAACGCTAGAAACACCACAGCAATCAAGACGACTGATTCTACAATTTTATAAATGTGTCAACCCTCGTTTAGGGATCCCAGCTGGATTAATAATACGAAAAATGTACTACGTAACATGGAATTGCTTCTGTAAGAAAGTAATAAATCAATAAATATAAAAATATTCTATTATTACGTATTTTTTAAAGATCAGTCATTTTCAATAGTTGTGGTAGAAACAGCTTCGTGTTAACTATCGATAGTTCTAGTGTTAATTTCGATAGAATGTAGCATGTCCCGCGTAGAGTAATTTTCTGTTTCTATTATTATACAGTGTAGTACATATTATTATGTCGTATCGAAGATTAAAAATGTGATAAAGAGTGAAACAGAAAATGACACCTGTAATTGCTATAGTTATTTTATTCAGAAATACCTCTGTCTCTATAGCGATCTATAACTAATGTTTCTCGTAATTAAACTTTAGAAAATATTGAAATTCAAGCAGTGATTTGTTTAATTCTCTTAGTAATATTATAAAGAAGCATATTTTTATACATTTTGCGTATTCCGTATAATTTTGCGCCTTAGAATTTCCTCTAAGTGCACGAACATCCGTAGTCTGCTAATCGAGTTTCGTTGAAACATCCAATTTAACAAGATTCTGTGTTCGTCGTTATCGACGAACAACACCGCGTAATTGCGATCTCTCGCGTTAAAAGAAACGTTAGATGGCGGGAAAATCGCACGCATGTTTTGACTGCCGGCATCAAATCGCGACAATGGCAGATTCCGTGCTGACAAATGAGCGTCCCGCCACGGGACGCGATCCACGCACGAGACATATGGCCCTATAAAAAAAAAAAGCGGCAGAGATACAAGAGATGGCCTGCAGTAACCATCCAGTCGATCCGATATTAATGGAGACCAAACACCGCACATTCTGTGTCGCCGCTGTCCCCGTTGTGTGTACACATTGGTGCGCCATTATGTCCCTGTTATAATGTGTACACACACCCCCTTTTGATACAATAGAATGATCTATGATCGTGCCAAACATAGATCGCCAAGTCAATTTTTCGCCCTTCTGCTATCTTTTCCTTTTTTTTTTTTTCTCTATTCGTGTACCAGCTCGTTCCGAGCTTTTCTTACTCCTATTTAGGAAAAAATTATTTCTTTTTTCATTTTTCTTTCATCGTTGTCACGTTAGTTTTTTGTTAAAAGAATAGTTTTCAATTTTTCAATTAAATATCCTGTTTCTTGTTCGAGAAGCATTTGAATCGTTATTTATGTTACAACGTTTAAAAAATTATAGATATATATCTTGGGATAATATACTATATAATAGAATATATTACCGTGCTTTTCTAAAAAAAAAAGAAAAAAATTATTCAACTGGGAAAACAAACAAATCGATGAAAAATATCGAACAGCCACTAGAAACTGTTTAATCGATAGAATTTTTACCACCTATATATATATCTACATTCTAGATATTATATCAACAACTTTTATTTCGCTAGTCAAAAATATCGGATGGTTCTTCAAAGACCATAAACGTTCTAATCTTACATAGATCACACTACGTTCTAATCTGATATAGATTACACCACGCCCATGAGAAATCTGTTCCATAGAAACTTAATATTAATCAAACACTCGAGGCAGAAAATGAATATTCCTTCTCGGATCTTTTTAATGATTACGACACGCTTAAATTAGCCGAAATCGAGTCGACGGAACGATTTACGCTTCACGGTCGGAATCGAGTAATTCCGGCTTTCCTGAGCGTGCAAACAATAAAATTGGATTTAGCGACCCTCGTGGCACGTACGTGGCGTGCGACTCGAAGGGTGAGTTTTCGGAAGGTGGACAAGCACGCCGGTTCCGGGGGGTTGTTGCGAGATCAAAGACGCCCTCCGGCCAATTCCGTAGTTTCCACGTGACATATTAGTTAGAAATTGACGGTGACAGCCTCCAGCAACGACGTGCTCGGTAAACTTTGATCATTTCACCTGTGGGACTTGTTTCGTGAATATTATTATCGCGATAGGCTCGTATTCGCAACACGTCATTACATTGCCACGTTCCACGGTAATACGGGAAGAACAAGATATCGAATTGTCTTATTGTTATTGACACGACGATCGTGTTTCCAAAGATGGCTACAATTCGTCCATTTGCTCTGTTACGACGCGCAACGCGAAAATTCTACCATAGATCGCTGATATCTTTAATAAATCAGTATCGGCGAATTCCTTTTTCTGTTATTTTAGTTCGAATTTATCGACGAAGAAGCTGATCGTTTGACAACACTCGTGAACGAGTCTTGAGAAAATTGTTTCATAAAAATCATTTCTATCGACAATTTCTTATTATCTTGCTTTTGTCTCGTTGTAGCTAATAATTGTAATTGTTACGCATATGTACATTTATCAGTTTCGAATGTGAAAATATGTAACTAACAAGTTGTACTTCAATTGCAATCGTGGTTCGTTCGTTTTGGTTCAATAGGTTAAATGAAAAATAAAGTGGATAGGTAGAGTACATATAGCAATACGTTATAATTGTGCAACTATGTTGATGAAGTTTGTTCTAGTATTTCTTGTACTACACAATGTCGCTTTATGCGCTTTGTAAATTATAGAAGAAACAATCAAAAAAGGTCTACTAAAATGTCACGGTGAATTATATGATTGATACGTACCTTTTACGAACAAAGAGTATTCCACTTGGCAAAATGCACAGTAAAGAGCGATAAACAGCTAGTTGAATCTGCTTAGCAACTGGCTACTAAGGCAGTATTTGATATAAACTTATAAGAAGTGAAATTAAGTCAATAGCGTTCCATGGAAACAGTATTACTGAACTTGTTACTACGAATTAACATATTTTAAACGATCAGCGACATCTATGATAAAAGGAATATATTAAATTAATACTTACAGCAAGTAAATGAGATATTCTTAAATAAAGTTATTTCTTAATGTTATAAAGTATCATATTGAAGATATTCCTAGACAGAGGGAAAATTATAATCTACAATATTATATTAAATAAATCTATATAACATCTAATACATTATTATATCAGTTACAATATTATCAACTACACAGAATAAGATTACGACACACCTAGCGGATAAAAGTGGAACTAAGTACGATCACTCTTATTTTAGGTTGGATCGACAACATTGCGAGTGATGAGGATATGGTATATGACGATATGACACATTTATAAATAAATTATTGTATATGTATCAAACAAATGGAATTTATTTGAAAATTTATTTGATAGAAATTGCAGGTATGGATATGTAAAAATTCCTAACACAGATTCCTAAATATGTTTCTATACTTTGTATTGTTGCAAGGTTTATAAATATTCGTAGAAATATTTAAAAATAGACTGCTAAAATCACAGATATACGTCTATGGTTAAAATATTGTGACCTATTTTCTTATTATAGAAAATATTGCTTGAAGAAAAAAAGAAATGTTTCCGCCCGGGATCGAACCGGGGACCTTCCGCGTGTTAGGCGGATGTGATAACCACTACACCACGGAAACAATTGGAAGTTATTTTTTTCATAAATTATTTAAGGACACCTTTAAACTTAAAATTTAAAAGAAATAAGTATAATATTCAATATTATATTACGTAATATACATAATTCTTAAATTACGCGAAAAAATTCAATTTTAATAATAAAAAGCTAAAATCTATAAAGATTATTCGGAACATCAATTATATCTTGTGAAGAATAAAAGTGAAATGCTCCTCCTATACTTTTGTGTATACATATGCAGGATGTCCAGCGATAAGTAAGGTTTGTAATGCTATAAAAGTATATACTATTTAACCTTGCTTACGAGACATAACAAGCTTTATATTCTGTAATTTGTTATCTGGTTACCTACACAGGAAATGTTCAGAATTACTATACCTTATACTACAAGGTATGTAGGCGCCTTGTTATTGATCTTTTGTTACTCTTCAATAATTCCTGGTATTAGTCGAAGTTCTTGAAAATTATATTTAATTCTCTAATGCATTCTGTGCATACTCATTTAAATGTTTACCTCGACCGGTATTACGCATACGACGAATTTCAGCTATGTTGACAAGTAGAAATAAGATATATAAATCTAAACTCGAAACTTCCACAGTTGACTAATATTGATATTGACTAGCTGACTAATATAATTTACATGTGATATTTTTAATTATCTCATATGATAATTTAATTATCTGATAATATTTCCTATAATAGAATATTTAATCATTTGTTTAGAAAATCAATATAACTTACATCTGTTACACTCACATAAGAAAACGCCTAATTGAAGAATTTTCAACTATTCCAACTCATACGTTATATTAAGCTCATATTTATTATCATCTTATCACTTGCATGTCATTTCGGACATGTCCTATCAAAGTACTCAGGTTTACAGAACTCAAAAAGTATTATATATCGAGAACAAGGTCAAATAGAAACTATCATTGATAATGACATAATTAAAAAAATACATCTTTTTTTAATTATTAATCGCAATTATAATTTATAGTTACTAATCATTGACCGATTTATTTAATTGCATCGATAACAGTAGCATAGTCAGGTGATATTGGCCTTAAATTAAATTGGCGAATAGTCATCGATTCCATCAAATACAACGTAGCAAAGTGACGCGATATTAAATGAAATTACAAAATGAAAAACATGTAAATTCAATCTGTGCTGTATTTGTAGTCTTGAATTAAAGAGATAGGGACAATAGACTTTAACTTTTCAACTAAATTATATAATTTTTATTTCTTTAGAAATGTCTCTTTACATACGGCTTTATCACAGGAAGTTTTTAAAACCTTTCGAGATAGCGATGCGTCAAAACGGCACTACTGTTTAGAGTCTTTTTACACATTCGTATTACGCTCTATCTACAGCAAATTGATATCCTTCGACTCTCAAACACGACTGAACTTTGACTTCTGATTTGTAATTAGAGTACTTTCTTGATTGTGTCAAAATTCGAAAATAAAATGCGTTGTATAAAATTGATCGCTTTCGCCTGAAGCGCCTGAAGCGCTTGAAGCGCCTGAAGCGCTTGATTCTATGTTTGACAGTATCGACAGTAATAATAACGATGTTCGCTAAATTGAACTTGCGTATTGCTATTAAAACAAACGATGACTTAATACACATCGAATATAGATGATTCGATTGGTTCATCTCAAAATTGACTACTGATTTTTACGAATTAGATACGCGAAAGCATGAAGCATACTTATGCGTGGCATACATGTGGCATATGCTATGGCAAAACTATTACAATGGTTAATAATAAACGCTCATATGATATTACTATATCAGTGAACATTATTTTTCAATACCAATGACTGTCACAACCAAGACAAAGTGTGAACCGATAATGCGAACATAAGAACTTTAATGTTGTAATATAATACACTCTTATCTTCGGTTGAATTGTTTTTTTGCTTTAACGGGAATTTACGAAATGAACCTAAAAATAGTTATATAAATTTGGAAATGTCATGAGTTTCGTAATTTCGAGGTAGTGACTGCTTAATAATTAAAATATTGATAACGTATCAATATAACCAATTAACACATAGTAATGTAATAGTATTTCATATCTACTACATATTTGAATATTTAATATTTATATTTAATTAGAGATATTAATAATCACAGTATTAATATGATAAGATAAATTAATTAAAATTTGCGCGAAATATTTAATTAAACTTATGGTCCTTATTATGATTATTATGATATACAATAAAAGTAGCGACTGCGATATGTACCTACATATGTACATCGAATATACGTACAGTGATTCACCAAAGTATTCGGACAGAAAACTTTCTTGCCTCAGAAAATTTGTTATAAATGTACATATATATTATATGCATTGTACTTTTGGAACTTTTTGAAATTTCGTTAGCACTGTAGTAAGACACAATTATCGTGATTATAATAGTAAAATTTGAAATCAATCCGAAAATATATATGTATATATAAAAGTTACAAGACACTCGTTGCAAACACTTAATGAAACATTTTTATAGCTCGTGCAATTGAAAAAAAGAAATAAGAGATTGAAAAGCAAAATCGTGATTTTGTGTACATTGGCGTTATTTCGCCACAAAGGAATATCAAATCCGCCATCGATCAAAATGTCGGTATTTTATCTAGAATTCGTTTACGTATCCGTTATCGACGTATGCTATACATACATCATACATAATTGCAAGTTGATATAAACATTTTTTTATATATTGTAGGAAACGATTCTCTTGTTTTAGTCCATTTTATCTTTCTACTATGAAATAAATTATACTAATCATTAAATAATTGCTGTTTTTTATCTAAGAATCAATAATATTCTGATAGCACAATCAAAACGACTTTTATTCTCATACCGTACACTTTTTATATACATACCGACAGACGACACCATGAACGCCGTCCGCTTCAGTTAAAATCAATTCAACGATTAATTAGCGAGGGAACATAGTTGCTCTAATCGTTTGATTGAAAAATGGTCATGCATAATTTTATTTTTAATTCGACGAAATTTTTAAAGATGTCTCACATTTTAAGAATGCAACAGCATAAACTATCAAGTTCCTTGTATGCAATGAGTAAGAAAGGAGATTCATATCACGTGATGGAAACGGTGGCTCTAGATACAGAGTTCTTATTGGCTGTTTAGCGACATGGAAAGAGAGGGAGAGAGAATACCAATCAGTCAAAGAATGCGTAGCTGCGAATCTTTATACCTATAAGCGCTAGAAACAGTCACTTGACAGCAGCGCCTGGTGTCCGACTGTTAAACAATTTGTCGATATTTTCTGCAACTACGTTGTTACAAGGGTAATTGCACGTCACCGCTGAACATTATCGTGAAGAAGAAAGCAACAAAGAAGTAACGCGATTAAATCGGGAACTTTTCTTACTAGTACCCTTGTCGCAAACAAATTGGAAAGTTACACAGCAAAGATGAAGATTTTGATCGCGCTTTGCGCGATCCTTGCTGGTAAGCATCTCGATTATTCTGCATTTAATTTGTTCATTTCCTTTGTTCAACCGCACCGTAATTGAACGTTAAATTTTTTTCCTGCGTTATATTCTTATTTGTTTTACCTTTTCGAAACGTATTTTTTACGCCTTAATTGTTGAAGTCTTATCGAAAACACGCAATATTTTTAATGTACCTTGGAACCATAATACTATGATTATTTTGTAAAGGCACCGTTTATTAGATATTTAATATCTACCACTTGAGAAATAACATTAATTTGGTTCCTCTGTTACATCCTATAATCGCATTATTATTACGCACAAAAGACAGAGTTTGCTTATTCAGATGAATGAGATGAGTCAGTACTTAACAATTACTGAGGAATAGTTCATGATTAACAAGAAACTTCCATGTATTTTCAACCTGCTAAATATATATTCTTTGTTAGATGTGTTGTTCTAGATAAAGATGTTGAATATATTGTTTTTATATTTATTTTTAAAATAATATAACCTGGGAAACAAAAGTTTGATTTCTTTACTTAATTCATTCCCATAGACATATTGTGAATATTATAGATAATGTTTTATATAATAATATAACATTAAAAATAAATAAATATAATATTTGGATATATATTTTATTATGTTCAATAATTATTATATCTATTTTAGTATCTACAGCAAGGGTAGTTATTAATGCTGCGGATCCAGCAAATCTTTACCTTTTGGGTCAACAGGAATGTACATGGGGACCTTCGTACTGGTGCGAAAATATCAAGTGCGTTCAATAAAATGTAGTATAATAAGGAATATAAAATATCGTCACTAATACTATTACATTATCATAGATATTTGTATAAGAAAAATATCCATTGCACGTTATTTTAGAGTGCATGATAAATTTTGCAGTAGTACATACTTTATTAGTTCTGATGTTATATATTTTGCTTTATCTCACTTTACAAGTTTATAGTTATCATTATTTTTGTGTATGTGTGTATAGCTGCGTTCTGTATTTGAAACATAATAAAAACTTTCATATTCATAAAATTCGCATTAAATATAACATCATTAAGAATTAAAATAGTACTAAAACATTTTATTTTATATAAATGTAGAACTGCAGCAGGCTGTAATGCAACTGCACATTGTATCAAAACGATATGGAAGGATATGAAAGTACCAAAAGATAATGATAGTGTATGTAATGTTTGTATGGACATGGTTCGGCAAGCTCGTGACCAACTAGAGAGCAATCAAACCCAAGAGGATTTAAAAACTGTTTTCGAAGGAAGCTGTAGGCTTATTCACCTAAATGTAATTGTGAAAGAATGTATAACAATTGTAGATCAATTTATCCCAGAGCTTGTTGAAACATTAGCGTCTGAAATGAATCCATCTATTGTTTGTTCTGTTGCGGGACTTTGTAATTCTGCTCATATGGACAAATTGTTAGTGGAATATGGACAACTTGAATCTAAGGTAATTAACAATGCAAACTATTTCCCTATATTAATTATTTATACTAAAAGATATCCTTATTGTTTTAAATATATTATATTTTAGACTAAGGAAGTAAAATCTCGATCTTTGGAAAAAGATGAATATGAACCTGATGAATGTTCAAAATGTTACACAGTAGCAGCTCATATGGAACATAAATTAAATAACACTCCTCGTGATAAAGTGTTACAACAAATGCTTAATGTATGTGCAGAACTTGGTACTTACTCAGATGCTTGTTCAGCTACAATCTTAACTTACTTTGACACAATATATGCTCAATTGCAAGAAAGTTTTAATGCTCAAAATGTTTGTCATCTGTCTGGTCAGTGTAGTGGTAAATTCCACAAACATGAAGATGCTGATAAAGTGAGTTTAGAAAGTAATATAATGTAACAACTTTGAGATATTATGATTATGTTACTTACGAAAATTGCATTTTAGACTTTGAAAGTAGAAATTAGACCACTTTCAAGCGTGGGTATGGTCGATGTAAATGACGATCTTCCCTGCAAATTGTGTGAACAACTAGTAGGACATTTAAGAGATCTTTTAGTAGCTAATACTACAGAAGCAGAGTTTAAAGAAGTTCTGAAAGGATTATGTAAACAAACCAAATCATTTTCTGCTGAGGTAAGTATTGCAATATTTGTCAATTGTAGAAATATTCTACAGAATATCTCAAATTATTAATCATGTATCTTTATTTCTTTTATTTAAGTGTCTGGCTATAGTTGATGAATATTATCCAGAAATATATGAATATCTTATAAAAGGTTTAAATTCTAATATTGTTTGTCAAATGGGTGGGATATGTCCTACTCCAGACAAAGAATTGCAGGTTTATATCTTTCTTTTTTTAATTATACACATGCTTCTAACATAACTGCTATTTCTGAATTGTCATTAATGAAAATACTTTATATTATGTAGAATGAGCCAATTTGGCCTTTAGTACCTAAATCTGCGGCTGCAATAGGAACACGTATTTTCCAAAATGCAAACAAGGCCATGGAAGCTGATAATAGTGAACATCTGAGTAAATCAGAAGTTGAAGCAATGCAATTGCCTATTGAAAGATTGGTACCATTCTATCAATTACAGGGTCTGTCAGATGCTAAGAATATAGAAGGTGATAGTAACGAACAGCTGAGTAAATCAGAAGTCGAAGCAATGCAATTGCCTATTGAAAGAACAGTACTATTCCCTGTATCAGAAGGTTTATTAGATACCAAAGGGACAGAAACATGTGCGTTATGCGAATATATATTACATTTTGTACAAGAAGCTATAACGAATCCTACTACAGAGGTAATAATTACGATAATATTTTACATAACGCGGTATTGATAAAAAAATATGTAAGTATAAATTATATCAAGGTGCTATTGATTATTATTTTCAGGATAAAGTAAAGGAAGCATTAGGAAAAGTATGTAAGAAATTACCTGAATCTATAGAAAATCAATGTACACAGTTCGTCGATCTTTATGGAGATGCTATTGTAGCTATTTTGGTTCAAGAAATTGATCCATCTCAAGTTAGTGTAGAAGTTCATCGTGTATTGATTATTTAATAAATGCAGTGTATCATGAAGTATTAATTACAGATATGTCCAATGTTACACCTGTGCCCAGATGCAAAGTTGATGGCATTGTGGCATAGTGTTCCAGCAAAATATATGCTTGAAGAAGAAAAGAGCAAACCTAGTTGTCCACTATGTTTACTTGCTGTGTCACAAATTTATGAAGTTATAAAAGATAATAAGACCGAGGTTACAAGCAAACTGCATTTATATGCTTTAACATATTTAAAAATATAATATCATTAAATACATCATAATATTACAGGCAAACATAGAAGCTCAACTGGATAAGCTATGTATTCATTTGCCACAGAGTTTGATGGAAGAATGTACAGATTTGGTTAAAGGTTATAGTAAAGAACTTATAGAGTTATTGCTGGCTGATTTAACACCTCAAGAAGTATGTGTTTATATTAAATTGTGCAATGTTTCAACGAATCCTGGTCCAAAAGATGATTTTATTACGGATAAAGATGGAGAAATTTGTATGTATATACATATATTTATTGAGCGCTTTGCTTAAAAATTTCTTATAAGTTGTTCCTTTGACCTTTAATATTTATTTTCCTAATCTCCTTTCCAAAAATTCTCTATTATCTTAAGTATTTTATTTGAAATGTGTTTCAAAGACAGCTGTAGATAGGAACCAATTTGAAGTTTCTTTCCTGTTTTCTGTATTTAGTTTCTTTTCTTCCCCCCGGGCATTTTTCTATTGAAGCTAACTGCATAATTTTAGCAATATGTTTATCCTTATGATTGCAGAAATATGAAATGTGGTTTTCAATTTAGTCATTCATTGTCATCACTTGTTTCTGGTCTTCCTAATTTGGCTGTTGATACTCGCAAATCATAGATAAATTCTAACACGCTCTCCCGAACTCTCTTGTGAGTTAAACCTGCAATTTAAAAATGTCGAGTGTGACTCGACATAAGAGTATCTCTGAACGCTCGACAAAGGAGTTCAAAGAGTTAATAAAAATGCAATATCTATAAAATTTCTGGGGTATTTCAAAAATATATTTCATGTTTCAGTAACAAATGAAATACCTAATTCTCCAGCAAGTACTGAAGTATCAGAAAATATACAAGGGTCATATTGTGTAATCTGTGAATTCGCTATGTATTATATTGACAAAGTACTTGGTAATGAAAAGGACAAAGATAAAATTGAAAAAGCAATGCTTGGAGTATGTAATCATCTTCCAAAGTCTGTTTCTCAAGAATGTAACCAATTTGTCAGTAAATACGCTTCTGCTATAATTGATGCCCTCACAAAAGATGTCAAACCAAAGCAAGTTTGCACTATGCTTGGATTTTGTTTATTATCCGTACAGGAAATGAAAGGTGGCTAAGAAATATTTAAGATATTAATTACTTATTAAAATATCAGTTTTAACGTATGTTCGTAACGGAAATTTGTTGTATTAATAGCTTCTGTAACAGAATGCGCTTTGTGCAAATCTATTATATCAGTAATAGATGAAATTTTGGACGTACAAGATGTTGATAACAGCATTACGAAAGTGTTGTCTAAAGTATGTAAACATTTACCAGAAGACAAAGAACATAAGGTAATTTGGTTAGATCTTTTGTCAACTTGTTTAAAAGTTTTTATAAAATAATAACATTTACTCATTTTTAGTGTACTACGCTTATTAATTCCTATGGGCAAAGCATAATAAATATTGTCAAGAAGCGCGAAAATATTTACAAAATATGTAGCAAAATAGGTCTTTGTGCACCCAATGATTATTCAATAGTAACTTTGGAAAATTCGCGAATTAAACGATCGTACGAAAAAAATCGTATAAAGCACTGTACATGGGGCCCCGTCTACTGGTGTTCTACTAATGAAACAGCTCGCGAATGTAAGGTAAGTAAACGTAATTAAATTTGTTACATATTAGAAATTTTATGTTGTCAGTTTCATTGCATTGTTCCATATATAATACAAGCGGGTAGCGATGAAGGTTCAGTACAAAATGCCATAAAATATATGTAAAGTATATTATGTTGTAGTAAAGCATTTAAAGCTATCTTATTCATCTCGTAATATTTTAGGTAGAATTTTCGCTGTTACACGTATGTGTTAGTGTAAAATAATGTAAAGTAATTCAGTGAAATTACATATACATATATGATATAATAAATATTTTTATGTTTCTTTTTTAAGGCTGTTGAACATTGCAAAGAAAACGTATGGAAGGCCGATTTCGCTCCTCCTAAACAAATCACTTTGAGCGAGACAGAACCTAATGTTTAAATTTGAAATGAAAAATAAATTGACCTATTCAATTAACAATTCATGTAACAATTTTATGTTTCTTTACGATATTACATTGATGATACTAGAAATTTAATGATAATTATTAGCGTTATATTGCACGACTTTTTAAGGATATAATATTGTGATGGCACGATTAAGATCTTCCAAGACAATGTCCAATTAAAATTTATGCGTAATGTAGAAAATTTAGTAATAAATCTATAAATAAGCTTTTTACACTATCACAAGTATATTGTCTTTCAACAATGTTAAGTTCATATCTTATAACAGTTGTATGTAAACTATAATATTGAAAATATAACTATGATTTCAAGTGTATACAGACCATAATTGTCAATATACATATTATTATTATTACAAATCCATTGCATTAATGTCAACTGTGATAATAAAACAAAATGGAAATAGTAATTGTTTATTTCTTGCTACTAGATTACTGCTGCATTTATTAATCTATTTAAGTATTACTATGTCCTTCGAGGGATATATGATTTTTAAAATCTTACTACAACTAAGAAAGTAATGGTAACTATTATTTTAAGTAGGTAATGTAATCAGAAATTTAATGAGATTAATTCATATTTGAGGGTATATTACAATTAAATACATTGATATTGAAGCCAATTACTATGATTACATGTATTTCTGTCTGGCTGTGAAATACATCAAGTACACTTCTATAAATAATCTATACAACAAATTTATAAGTAATGAATATCAATCATTTATCACAAAAAATTATGCAGTATGTTACATTATTGATTGCCGTTGTTTATAATAATGACATGTCATTCAAGATATAAGATACAAAAAATACAATTAAGCATTTTTTTTCTGTATTTTACATTTTTGGAACAATTTCAATACAACAACAATAGGAATATTTCAAGAAATATTTTCTCTTTAAATTTGTGGAAACATTGTTTTTATCATCCTGCTTAACTCTTGAATCATAATAGTATACGTTAACCAATATGTAATATAAATATGATTCAATTAATACATAATATAATATATCCTTATATGTATTTTGTATTATACAAATAATTCTTTCGATTATTTAAAAAAATGTAGACTTTCAGAACCATGTATATTCTATAGTATCGATAATTCAAGATATCGTTGGTTATTCATTCGATTTTAATCGATATGTTTTGGTTTAAAATAATTCATTCAAATCGATTATATTTATGTAACGTACTTTTGACCAGTGTAATGACCAAGATTTCAAAACATGTTTCGAAAGAAATATTTCGTGTAATATTGTAGCATTATAATGTCAAACGAATGTAGTAATAAGCTATAGTTTAGTGTTTTTAATTAACTGTAAGTGAGATTAATTGTTTGGATATAATTTAACGTGTTCTTGCTAATCTTCTAATAGTGAGGTGAAATAACGCGAGAAATATAAGTCATAATGAGAGGAGGCGACCTTCCTTGTCGTGGGTGAGTCATTTTTTTTATTTTTTTGATCACTAAAATAGTTATTACAAGTATCGATGAATAATATCGCTATAGCTTAATCATTCGTAAGTTTTCTTCAAATTAAAGTTACATTTTCTTCATTTAATACCTATTATACGTATAAAGAACTTTTTATTTTAATTTACTGTAAATATCTATATCTACAAAGAATGTTCTGGCCAGAAAAAAATACTTAAAAGATACGTATTACAATAAGATACAAACAGGATGTACATATTACTAAAATCATATGTTTTTTAATACATTAATGGTTATGTTGTTAGGCTTTAAAAAAAAGTATTAACTTATCTGTATCAAAAGATCATCAGTTTGTGAGGTATTTGAGTTTCAATACTGGAAAGGGACATTACTAGTCAATGTTGTAACATTTGAAACAGTTGGAACTGAAACTAAATATAAAAGTAAAAGACAGTTGCGATTATAGCCAATTAGTTCATATTATTTACAATCTAGTTTATAATTGTATTATGACTATTAACTACAATCCTGGACAAAATGTTTTTAAGCAAACGCGATAATACGAAATTTTTTATCGAAAATTTTTAATCAGATTAATCAGTGATACAGTTAGTAATTATATATCGAATAATAAAGTTGGCGCGTCTTTTTACGGTTAAGGATAGTACATAGTTATTCACCAAATAATTTACATAGTTTCATTAATTTTAATTTCAATCACTAATAACGTAGTAATATTATTCTCAAGAGCTAGGACGATCCTCTACATCGATAACAATGCTTTTCAATTTTCTTATCAGAAGAGAGAATTGCTAATGATAGATACATATTATAAGTTATCGAATGTTCATCCTATGATTTATCGGTAAAAACATTCAATAGTAAAAATCATTGAGTAAAGTACAGTAGACAATGTAGTGATCCAGCGATATTCATCACTCGTGTATCAGCAATGTATCGATGCACCTACTACATTGTTGCAGCTGTAGATGGCGCTGCAATTCATTTCATAATGCACTTTCTACCTTACAAACAGGTATCATCAATTCTTTCTAGTTTTTCTAACCTGGCTCCCTTTTTTGCATTACAAATTTAATGGTAAACATTGTACACAAATAACCTTATCAAATTACCAATAAAAATCGTCGACTCTCTAATTCATATACGCGTACATATATACGTTTTTCATTGGCAATAAAAGCTCCAATAAATATAACTGCACCATTGTTTTGCAACGATGCGTGATATCTGAAGTGAAAAAGCATTTAATGTTACTTTCACAAAGAAATTTCGCGTGGGTGTTAAACTTGTCTCTGGTGAGAGAAACTCGTCGTGTAAGCCTGGATTTTACCGTGATCCTCCTTGTTCGTTCTTTAAATTTATTCGGGCTCCAACCTAGCGTTGTTTGTAGCGATGTTACTACGATATCGTAACGACAATACCGTTGGCATTGCACATCGTTTCGACCGTATAGGCCGCTGCTGTACTTGTTCCCGTCTTCCAAGGATAAAATAGTTTTCGAATAATTTAATTTGTCGCGGCACAGATCGTGCATTATTGTTCGCTTCGATTCCTACGCCGATAGGAAACTCGCAGATCGTAATCGATTTTTGGAGACCAGGAAACATTAAAGAGTTTCTACTTTCGTAGAACGAGACATAATCGTTGAACTTTCTTGCGCCAGATTTCTGGCATTTTAAAGGAATTAATGTGATCAATTAATGGCACCGTTTATCGTAGACATCTTACAAGAAGTTTAACGAATTGCTTTATTATATTAAGTCTTAATTGATATACGACATAGATGGCGCTGATATTAGCAACAAAAAAAGAGTTGTAGAAGTATGGAATTTCATTGATGTAAACGATACAAAAGAATTAGTTCGTACTATGAAATATCGATTTAGAGATACTATTACAACGAAAAGTGAACGAACTAAATATCAATATAACATAATATGTAGAAATGGTAAATAGAAACGAATAATAGTATATTAAAATATATAATTAAAGAATACATTTCAATGATTCTCGTAGTTGATTTTAATTCGATATCCATTATTTTACTAAACAATTCAATACTAATCTCTGTGACACATAATGATTATTCTTTTTGTATATTTTGATTAAATGCAACTTTTTAAGCCAAACGTACCAGTGAAATATAACATTTTCATATTTCGGCTCTTGATATCCATCTGATGTTCCAAATAATCAAAGAACATCCGTCACGTCGGTGTTATCAAGCGACGAAATTGGGAGCTACAATTATTAAAGTTGAAAATACTATACGACCTCCGTGCGCCCATGTACGCTTATAGAATTTTCCTCTGGTCAAATGTAAAATGTTCTCATTCTCCAACTCTTAATACTTATCCGAAGCTTTCAAATAAAATTAATTTTAAACAACGGAATGGAAAAGTAAAATTAAAATCAGACGTGTTTTAGGAGTTCCGTTTTTCTGTCTATAGAATCGTTCTGGTATTGCATTATCGTCGCGTATAGTAATTAGCTGGTAATCAGTCGCACGGTATTCAGAAAATATACGACGTACATGTGAGCATAAGTTTGAAATTTGTTTCGCCTTGTTCTCTTCTTCCGGTGGAAACTGACAAAACGAGGAAGAGAAAGACGAGAGGGGGAAGGTCAGGTTGTCTCGTTCAGCACGTAGAGGCGTGACGAGCGAAGACATAAACCTGCCGGTCATGAAGGAAGGCGGCTGGTTGTTACTCGAATATGTATGCCCTGAAGAAAATACGATGCTTGCGCCTTATTCGATGATTGGCCAGTATTTATGAGCTCATTATCACCCAAAGAACAATAGGGATAGGCGAAAGAAAACAACGAAAAGCGTGCACCGGTGGTTCATGCGAATATGCGACGACCAGTCACCATCTACTTTACAATTAAATGCTAATCTCTCTATTCAATTTGTAACTAGGAATTATTTTTATGAATCGGAAATAGTTTACGATATTGTATCGGACAATGTCGATGCGTAACTCCGATATTGCCATTGTATTCTGTCGTATCGTGCGTTCGTTTCCATTCCTTAACGTTTCTTATCTAGATCTAAAACGTTCTATGACGTTCGATGTGAGACCAACCCTGTCAAAATTAGATTTTTCTTCTTACAATTTACGACGTAATCGTTGTTAGAGTCGAAGTACGTAGAATCGTCGTTGTCTTTAACCAGCGTTGTATTCAAATTTCAGAAGCTAGGTTCGATCTTTTACGATGTTATTACTCGACGACTTGATTACTTACGACACCTTACCTTGCGTAACTTCTCTTCCACGTGTTATCACTGAAACCAATTACAACGAGTGAAAATTATAATTACATTAAAATCATCTCGAAAAATTCAGTTCTCTCGTAATCTCTCGATTACAAGTTCCATCAAATGGAGATCACATATCGAGACCAAGCCTTTCCATTATTCCCTTAAGTTACGTTTACGAAAATATAAAATTACTCAAATATCTATAGTAATCGTACCTTCCTCTTACTTTTCGTACTTTCGACTCGCAACGTTTGTCAATGATTTCCACGGTCCGTTACAAAAACACCATATTGTTCTTAATTCTCACCTATCGCTCTTCGCTATATATCGCTCTATACTTTAATTAAATATAATACAAGAACGAATAAAACAACGCTTCGGCTTACGTTATCTCCAATCGATACAAACGTTTTATACGTTTGTTTATCTTATCGACTTTTCGAAATATCGAATTGCAAATGGGAAACGTCTATATCGCGCATTTGATCTTTCGAGCAAATTAACCAAATCTTTCTATCACGCGTTAATCCATTCTCCATGCTCTGTTCCGCTATTCCGTCAATATAAAAAATGAAGGAACTCAATGGAGCGGCTAGAGTAGGAGGTGACGAGCGCGTCTCGTATGTTTGGTCTCGAGGCGATCTCGCGTTCAGCTTTCAATGGCAGATAAATATCTGGAGGTCCTTGCACCTCCTCTAGCTGCGTTGGAGGAACGTTCGAGTTTTCTTCGAAGTTGCGTGCGCCAGGACGTGCGGGTGTTTGCCCACGCACGTACGGAGTGTGCCCACGCGATTCCTAATACGAGCCGCGTCAGCTGCGTAAAGAGCCGTAGGCCAGCTCTCGCCGCGTACCTACTTACGTGTGGGATAGCCGCGTACACCCCCGTAGCCTTTGTCCACCAGGATAATTGTCCACGCGGCCGAGTATCGGTGTGATATTGGTGTCGGATTCCGCCACACCTTCGTCCATTGTAAATCAATCGGGACTCCTCGACGTAGAAGGATCGACCAAGTACCACAAGCCTTTCATCTCCTTTTTTCTACCCTTTTCTTTGGCACCTTTCTGTGCCTTTGCCGTGTTTTTACCACTTTTTTTAACGCTTTTTCAATGTCTTTTTCCCGCTGCTTTCTCTCGCCATTTTTCCGTTTCTTCTACGCCTTTCTCGCGCTTTTTGTTCATCTTCCCTGCATCTTTCACTATACGTTTCTTCGTATTTTATTTGCCTGCTTTTTGTAGCTTTTTTTGCACATTCTTTACGCCTTTCCGCGTCCCCTCTGTACTTCTTGCGACTTTTCTACGTCTTTTCTGCATTTCGTTTGCCAACTTTTTGTATCTTCGCACCTTTCTTGTCTTTCCTCTGTCTTCCGCCATTGTTGCACGAATCTTCTATGCGTTTTCTACGTCTTCCCAGCGACTCTTTTGCGTTTCTTTTTACCGCTTTTGTCACTTTCCCTACGTCTGTTTTGAATATTTTAACCACTTTTCTCCGTCAGTTTGTACTTTATCGTACCTTCGTTATCATCTTTTCTTCCTCAACTTTGAATTTCTTTACGCTCTTTTTGCGTCGTTTCTGTGCTTGATACAATCGCCACAGAAAGTATTTGCACATACTCTTATTTTCCGTTCACGGTATCTAATTTGTTACGCTTAATATACTTGATATATTTCGATCTAATCAACTAGGACGTAAATGCTATAAACAAGTACAACCATGTGCACATAGTTTTCGTGGCCACTGTATCGACATACTCGCTATGATTTTGTTACGACGTTCCTCCACCTTTTCCGAGCCCTCACTCTGTCTTTTTAAACTTATTCCTCGTTTTTACTACGCGACATTTTTATATTTTCTCCTACCAAGTCAGCGCATCCCTTAGAACGATTAGAACGAGAAAGTAAGCTAAATTTTACGCAAACAAATGTTCCACGATATGCGTGGTTTTTAGATGAAATTGTCAAAGAAAAAGCGCGCAAATACGATACAACATTTTGCAGCGGTTCGATCTTGCATCTCGATGCGTTGCTGGCTGCCAAGGTAAAATATATTAAGTTGTCGTGGCAATGAGCGTGCTACGGACTAACTACGTCTCATAATGCTCGACAAATTCGATTATTCCGTGTAGAGTTCAAGATTGAATTTTAAAAATTCTAGCTTCAGAAGCTAAAGCTTATGTGACTGAAATAACGTAGATATACCACGGAATCAATCGACGACTCTGTTCCGCCTATCTGAACTCATTCGAGTTCGATGTTTACATACTCTGCCTTAGGTGTATACCGATCTTTGACCGTTGTAAGGAAATTGCGGGATATTTCGTGTAAATGTTGAACGATTGGAGGTTTCTCGAGGGATTTTATTAGCGTCGAGAGAGATACCGAGCGAGCGTTTCACGGAACGATAAACTTTGGAAGTTTCGGGCAAATAAAGGTTAACGTTGCATCGACGTTGGTGCTTGAGTAGGTGTCTTTCGTGTTTCGTGGCTGTTATCTTGTTGGGTCAAGCGAAGGGATCGTTGAATAAGTAAGTCTGCGGTTTCGCGTGAAAGGAGAGACCCGGTTGCGTTCGTTCGTGGAATTTTTATGCGGCTTATTAGTTTCAGCAGCATTTTCAGTAACGACAACAATTAAGCTCGTTATTATGCTAAGGCTAAGGCTCTAGCTCCACCTATAACTTATATCTTTTCCGATTTTTTTTCTCCTTTCCGTAATAAACTTTTACGAGGTAGAGTGTCTTTTGATACGCTTAAACGATTTTAGTTTACCATTACAGACGATAAGCGGGTTCTTATAATTTCTTCCTCCATTCAAATTCATATCTTTACAGATATTTACAATTAAAAAGATGGAGCTTGAGTAAAAAAAAAATAGACATCGTGTTACAAGTCGAGTAATATACGCGTATCGGGTGTTTTATATATTTCTCTATATTATATACATTCTATGTATTTCTGCACTTTCGGACGTCTCACGGCCCATAATCAACGATATCCCGAAAAGAATAATATCGAATCGCTATCTAACACCGCAAGCCATCCTTTACTTTTCTATAATTCATCGAGCTCGAACATCCATACGGGAACCCATTTTTCCGTAACACTGTTCTCTCATTTCACCCTGCACATTTATTCCCGAATGACACAAGCATCCAATTAACAGCCTTTCCGCGCCAAGTCATATCCGCTGCGCGATAAATTCAACGGCTCGATCGTCTTGACAGTGGAACGCATCCATCAGCTGGTTTCACGCGATGCGACAGTTCGTCAGCGAGCGGCGAATCCCGTCGAATTACACGGAGAACGCCAGTAAACAGGACCGCCAGGGGGTGGCGAGTTTCAGCTTCAGAAGGCCCATAAAACTCCGTCAACGGCGCGCATCGGAAACCGCCGATTTACGAGCGTGGCGGCGTGCCGCGTGCTCGAAAAGTTTCGCGAGATTTTATCAGGAATTTTTCCCCGTATCATCCGTACGTCACGAGTTTAATGCAACTTTTTCCCTTCGTCCGATATATTCGCTCGTGTATCGTCCGGTCTCTGGTAATTTGAAGGTTAACCCGACCGCGAACGTTTCGTTTCCTTCATCCCCTTTCGTGCTTTCTTTTAATTCTCTGTTACCTTACGTGTAACGCTCCGATTCACCGATGTAACGCTCATTTCGAAAGTTGCGACGAACGCTGTCCTCGATGGATGTCCGACTTCTTTCGTTAGCTTCTTTTGTTCGAAGTTCAGTTTGTTGGAAGTCGGGAAACTCGAGTATTTTCATCAAAATTAATATTCGCTGGTATCCTGTCAGCTTCGTTATGTTGCCTTCAAATGTAATTTTCAAGTTTATGTTCTCTGCAAGTGTATGTTTCTTGGGATTATTATCGAAAAGTTAGTTTACGCGTTGTCGATTCGCTGTGCTGTTAATTAATTAACTTTCATTCGAAATATTCTTCTTTCGATCGAAGCCGGTCGTAATATGCAAGGTGCGTTAAAATGGCCAATAAATTATAGATCTGTTAAATTACAGATCATCGACTGTAAGGTAACGGAATATGATTCAAAGGATTAAAGCGTCAGGTTTATCGATACGACGGACAATTGACTGTTTAAATACTTTTGCGAGTTCTACGAAATGTACGTAGATATTTGCGCCAAATATGTCGGAGCTTCTATAGAGGCTACGAAAAATATTTTGCGCGTACTCTCGATCTGCAACGAAGCGATTTTTCGCCATGTTCTACGTTTCATCTTTGCAATATCGAGATATGATATAAAAATAGTGCTATAAATAATAATAATTTAATACACCTGGACTTAATTGTTTAGCATATAAATGGCCTGATAGATACAATGGTGTGCAAATATAATTTCCGTAGCCAGGGTATGTACATTTTCAGATTCGTTTCAAACATCACGAATACGATGACGATAGTCGAGATTCGTTACGGCGCTAGCGAAATTTCAAAATGTTCTATTATTTCGACTTGTCTACGAACGTCCGAATATTTTCGCGAGGCCGTGTACGTCTTCGCTGTAAACGCTCGCCTCTTCCTTTTATGGGAAATCTCGCTTTTACAGGACATAACCGGTGAAACCGCAGGACGGTGGTGCATATGTAATTAATTTTTCGCGTTAAGCGGCTCTGTGTCCCTCTCGAGGCGTGCGCGCGCGCGTTCCTCTATAAACATCGATGCGGCCGGATCTTCACCGGCAACCATTTCATCGTATCGAGGGCCGTGTTTCGCGTTCACCGGAGAAACTCGAAATTGGAAAACGGCCGGTCTAGAACCAGCGAAATTAATTGAAGTCTGAGTGGCGAGCGATGAAGGGGCTGAGGCAACGGGCCGCCCGTACAGAAAGAGGTAAACCCGGAAGCAGAGTAGAAACAGAGCGAGCCAGCCTCCGGTTACGATTGGGGCGGGCAAAGGGAGGGAAAAGAGCACTCCTCGCGTGAGGAACAGAGCATCCGTGTCGTGAGTGAGACGGAAAAAGAGAGGACCGATTGCAGAACTTGGCGCAGACAGGCTGGACACGGTGCTCGTTGCTGGAACCGGGTCGTCTAATAACCGATACCCTCCTTCTAAGTGGACGCAGCCTTATGTCCTGCCGAAAACAGCTGGTTCCGGTTATTGGGGAAAATCGAAATTCTTCTTTTTTCTTTCTTCGTTGGTGTAATTTCAGGCTTATTCGGTTCCGACGATTCGTTTTCTAGATGATTGGTGGGAGGTTTTGGGTGGTTGATCGTTTTCGTCGCAGTGCAAGGTGGTTGGGAAATCGACTGAAGTTTGCGAAGAAGTAAAGAAGTTTTTGAAAATGGTTTCAGTGGAGATTCGGAAATATTGAATGAATGGCGTGATTGAAATTAAATCGAGGGAATGTTAACGGTAGGCGACAAGGAATTATTAGCTGTAATAGTCGAGAATCAGATATTCTTTTGAACGATATTGACAATATAGTTTTATATGAACCAGTAGCTTTGATTAGGGAAAAGACGCGTCACGAGTTTCATTTTTATCGTAGTATTTTTTATTCTTTTGAAATAGCGCAATATTTTCTTTTTACAAACAAAAATCTCAACTTATTTTTCTATAACTTCTTTTCTCTTTTTTATATAATCTGTATATTTTGAAGAAATTATTACTGGAAACAAGCGTCTGAGAAAAATGATCACGAAACTATCCCTTAAATAAAAAAATCGTCTAAAGTAAACAGCATTTGTACCATTTGGTAAAATACTAATTCTATAAAAATATGTAATATATACGTGTTATTTTGAAATTTTCTTCAAATTTCATTAGAAATATTTCAGAAAATAATCCAATACGTAACATTACGTGCCGCGTGAAAAATTGAAGGTCTGTGAGAGAGAATAGGATTTTGGATGGTTGCTTGACAGACAGCAAACACCGATAGGCAATTCGCGAAGGACACGACAGAGGAAGTGGAGAATCGCGTAAATGTGTGGGTGGTCGCGCATACACGTGCCAATGCACACCTCCCATTTGTGGAACTGCATTTCCTATAATCTGCGAGCAATCACTTGATAATTGGCTGGCTCCACTACATGTACGTGTGCCTTCCTATCGACGCGCATGTCCTCAGACGGCCATTCGATTTGAAGGATGAAAATTACTCGGTCTCCGAACATCTTGTTATTTCCGTTTCGTTTAATTTTTATTGCTCTCTGCGCACAGACGTATTTTGGCCTTTCAAAACGCTCGTATCGTATCGCTGCATTGAACGTTGAAATTGTTTCGTCGAAAGATGATCATTACTTATCGCGTGCACGCATTGACGTTTCAACCAAATGAAAACTGGACAGAAATGAACATGGAATATTCTCCGTTTTATACGAATTTTAAAGGATATGTAATAAAACGTATTATACGGAGAATAGATAACTTCGTTTCAATATTTGAGTATACTTTCGACGTTTTACAGAAGGATCGTAGCATATTCATTGAAAGGAAAGATCAAATTTTGATGAAAATATTTTCTAACATAAAATTCCTAGCTTTCTCTTTTTAAATTCGCAGATTTTATAGGAACCGCAGTGATTCTAAATTTCATACCTCTGATGTACACGCGCCCTCTTAAGAGATTTTCTTTATTTTTTCGTCTATCTATCCATCAGACAAAATTCGATATATCATTGCAACATCGTTTTCCGTTTCAATTCCTCGATTCGCAAGACGCTATCGATTATCTCAAGCAGCGAAACGTATACTTTCTCAAATTTGTTCCCTTGAATTTTGCAAGTTCTCATTTTCCATCGCACGACGAAGAGCAAATCTCCGAGAAACAATAAAACGGACGCTTGTTGCTCGGTTCTTGCCTGGTTCCCCGATACCGGCGTCGGCTGCCGGTGCACCAGGTCGCTCGCGCAAGTTTTCCTAGCCGTATTATACGCCGAATTTATTGCACTTTCTTCCACTTCTGATGCCAACCGAAAGGGAATTCCCCGAGTGTGGTGTGGCGGCCGCGCAACTTGTACATACATTTACACGCAAATGCTCTTACAAATAGAAGTTGCGAGTGCGAGCACGCCCGCGCGCCGGTTTGCCTACGAGCAGCTTCGTGTATGCTGGTAAATTGCTTCTGCGTCGGAGACGAGTTTATTCTAGTAACACAGTTTCGGCTGTTGGTGAACGAGTTTGTTTGGGTCCATCTCGCTTAAGAGTGGGCGGTCCTGAGAAGGATGCGGGGTTGATATTGCTAGAACCACCGGGTTGGACGATCCACTCTCGTACCACTCTTACCCCTCGTCTTCGCTCCCCTTGCTTCATACTTTCTCCATATTTATGGAGTATGGTATAACTCTTGCAGCCAAGAGCGCAGCGAATCTTTCGACGGTCCCTTAGATCGTTTCGTGTTAATTTTTACCAGGAAATACTTTCGCTTCGTTAGCATGGTTATCTTAGGCGTGGCTGGTAATGCTACTCGTTATTTTGCACGTTAGTCGAATTTCATTTTTCATCTTTTTCGTTGATCAATTATTTTGGTTCGCACGCGATGCGCTCATCCTTCGTTTCACCAAGAATTTGACGAAGAATTTAGAAGCAACGATTTGGAAACTATAGCGCATAATTGTTCGTTCTCAAAATTGTATAGCGGACAGGTAAGGCTTCAAAGTATCATATGCATGAATCGACGATAATAAGCAGCGATTCAGTCGAAATCATATAAGTTGAGTTTCATAATTTTTGTTGTTTTTTTTTTAATTTCAGCAGCTGTAACGTTCGATCGGAGATATTAAAATTACAGTAAAAGGAATGTTTTTTCAAGAAGCTGCGTAATTTCGATGAGATTGTCAGAAGTAGTCGTTTATTTATAAATAATAATAATAATCTTTGAAGAAAAAGATATAGGTACACGCCATAATATTCGACTTTGCTATCGTCGGTTCGTTATTAAGAAATTGTTGAAATTTTATTCTTCGCGAGTTAAATATAAGTCGATTAAAAGTTTTGACCTAACTTGCGTTTTTTTTAACATGGAGTAACGTCAATTGTCGTTTGTGTCGAAACACACTCAGAGAATATCTTCAATAAAATATGTATTGGGAGAATGAATTGTTAAAAGCACGAGGACGGAGGTACCGTTTCATAGAAAAGGGACAATGTTGTAATCAAATATATTTATTCGCAGCTGTGCTCGCTCGCGCTATCGTGCGAGTAACAATTATGCTTTGTCTTTGCAAAGCTGCTATTAAATAACAGCGACGTGTGCTGCAAAATATTGCAACAACGTAATGTCTTATTCTGTGAATTCGACCAATATTCGCTTTGAAATCATTTTTAAATATTATATTTGTTAATTACACGAATATTTTAAATCATATTAGTAAGGAAAGTCGAGAATATTTTTTACAAGTTTTCTCTTTCGTTAATGACAATTTTTTCAAAGTAAAATATATTTTTGCATTTATCAACGATATTCCACGAGTTTCTTACGATAATGTATTTAGGAGGTAATGAAAGTCTTTTTTAAGAAAATAACATTTCAGGAAAATAAGGCATGTCTTTTCGATTATGTCATTTTATTGTTAGGTAAATTATAAATTCTTAACGTTTATATAGTTCACTTAGAAGATTTTCTGAATGAAATTATGCTTAATGGAGAAATAGTTGAAGCATTTCATATGTGATTTTTTTCAATTATACATGTCCAAAGGAAAAAAATTGAATTTTAACTCAGAATAAAAGTAGTAACATTTGTCTAATTTCGATGTAAAAATCGTGTACCTAATTAATTATCCAAAACGTACGCAAATAAATATCTATCTTTTAAGTTCCCACGAGGCTAAGATTTACAACTAACCATTCTTACCCTTTCTCTTCTTCGTCCTTAATCCTTTGAATTTTTTCTCATCCGAGCGGTTCCTTGCAAAGATAAGTTAATACTCGAAATGGCTATTTAGTCTTTCAACGAATATTTCGCACAGCCTCTAATTACCACAGTGTCGTGTTCCTAAAAATATATTCAAAACTACCGTTTTCTTTTTCCTGATCGCCTTTACGTATCGTACTACTATCGCAACATGTAATAATCCGAAGAAACCAAGATGTTAGTCAATATCCATGGAATCGAATTAGATTCTCCTCAAGGGAGATAAAAAACGAAAAGAAAAGAATAGATATAATCCAATACCAAACAGATGTAATTTCTTCGAGGAAGTTTAAAGGGTCCGGGTCATCGTTGAGAAAGAATTACGTTCGGGTAGAACTTGTAGTACGACCGAAATCCCTCATTGCTCTAATTCATTGCAATTCCCTTATCGCCGATTTCGTTGTCGGTGCTCATGGAGAACGATGGCAAGTTGGCCGCGTGGCAGTTGGGAATGCTAGGGAATAAAGAAGAGAAGAAGGAAGAACGGAAAAATCAAAGTAAGGAAGAAAGAAGGCAAAGGAAGAGGAGAATAGGAGAAAAGAAAAGGGAAGGGTAGTAAGGCTGGCTGAAGGACGAATTTACTTCCACGGGCGTAAGTTACGTTTTCGTAGGCGAGCGCGGGTGATTCTACGGCGTTGCTCACCAAGGGGGTTGTTGGTTCGTCGACGGCTAGGTTAAGGGTTGGAAACGGAAGTGCGGCAAGACGGTGCCGGCGGTGGAAGGCAACGGACGTTGTAGGGGCGCGGGTGGGCCGAACGGCTACGAAGGAAGGCAGAGGCAGGCTCGTCGAGGGGTTGAAACGTAGAGAGGGGCAGGAGGAGGCTGGGATGGAAGGGTGAGAGAGAAAGAGCGAGCGAGCGAGAGAGAGAGAGAGGCAGAGAGAGAGGCAGAGAGAGAGAGAGAGAGAGAGTGGGTGGAGAGGGTTGAAACCGGCGGTTGAGACGTGGGGGATGAGAAGGCAAGCAAGACCACCACCGCCTCACCTCGCCTCTTTGCTACGCCACGCCTCGCCTCACAATGCACCGGATTAGCGATTGTATTGATCCGCCCTCGCGCTAGTCCCTAGAACCCCCCTCGGTCGTCGTCGTCCTCGTCCTCGTCCTCGTCCTCGTCCTCGTCCTCGTCCTCAGCGTCCTGCGAGAAGGAGCCACATTTTGGACCGCGCTCCACTCACCCTGTCCACCCACTTCTGCTTTGTCACGCCGACACCGACGACGACAACGTTAGGAGAGAGGAACGTTACCGGAACCGGAGGAAGAAAAGGTATGACGCTGACGGTTACACCGCACACCAAAAAGTTCTAGACTCACCGAGAGGAGGGACCAAGCTTTTTTTTATCGATTGCATCGATCCACCTCGTCGCTCACTCAGTTGTCGTCCTCTCTCTCCCTCCCTCTCTCTCTTTATCTATCTATCTCTCCGTCTATCCGCCTTTCTCTGTCCCTTCTCTCATACGTTCGTCATTATCTTCTAGCCGTCGTCTTACGTAATTCGATCGCCTAGGATGCGACGCGGCGTAGCTCTATTCTATTACATCACGCGCTCCTTTCGGATATAGAGCTCCTCTCTGATCGTTTCTCTTATCCAACGGTATAGCTTACGGGAATGATATTATCGCACATCGAAGAGAAACTGGTCGAGATTTTTCTTTTTTCTCTTTCCTCCAACTGTGAATGTAATAACGAGACGCGAACGTATTGATGAATTAGTTGCACTGTTCTCGATTGAATTGCAGATGTAATCAGTCTTCGGATCTGGAATTGCATCGCGTTACAGAATGCATGCAAATAAATGTAATTGAATCGTCGGGGGTGAGAGCGGTGTAAATTAATTTCACGTGATTTCGCGAGATTAAGATGTAAAACGTGTGGTTAGTACAAGCAACGAATCTTATTTCCCGACTTACGTCATTTTACGTTCTTTCGCAGACTCGATTATGACGGCTAATTGATCATGCCCTGCGAATCCTTCTCGTTGGTTTCGTTTTAATTGTCCGCTCATTGCTTTCATCTATTTAGTTCACCTGGTGTAAATTATTCGCATCCAGCGGATGACAGTAAAATAGGAAGAGAAAAGGGGACAAAGAGCTTATAACATTAAAACGTCGCAGCCGCAGGCAGGGTTTGTTCTAAGCCTTAAATCCTTTGCAATCTCCCTCCTTTTTGACTTGTTGTCCTAGAATTATACATGTTGCCGTAAAAACCATAAAGCAGATATAATATTTTGCTTTATGTAATGCTCGTTCCTTGTTGCTCTTATTCCATTGTTTTCGAAACAAGAACGGCAAAACATTCTTTTCCAAACTGTTCTTTGATGTTCTCGGATGAGATTAGGATTTCGTTCAATTTCTTTGAACCACTTTGGTAACCGCCTTTCCCTTCTTTCTCATTATCGTTCTACTTTCGTTTCCTTCCTCTCCCATTATCCCCTTCTTCAAATCTCAATCGTAAACACGATTCGCTCATTTTTAAACGAGATTCAACCAATACATAAAATCATGCTACCAGTTAATTTCTGTGTGTAGGTGAAAGACGATGTAGGCGATAGTCACATTTTTCGTACAATAGGACAGTTTAAAAATTCGATATTTCGTCAATCAATCGCACGTCGGTTCATTATCTTCCATTGAATTTTTTTTCCCGGCCTTTTTATACATTGGACAAATCATAATAACATTAGTTATACACATGAATATCTATTAAATTAAATTATAGAAAAGATCGTAGATGAACTATTCCGTTCTATTTTCAATCGGTTTACGTACGTCTTCGAATCTATCAGGTTACTCCTTTTCCCAGTTGTTTCGTGTTAAAGTAATTCGTCTTGATCACGTCAGAAGCGACGCAAGAGTTTTTCTCCTATGTAATTTTCGTATTCTAGTCGATCGATCGATAAACATTACTTTTCGACTATTCGTCGAAATTAATGATACAACAAATAAATAAGTTTCTACGGTGTTACGAGCTTGACGATTTATTTTCTTATTTCCTTTTTGATACCGTCGTAAAACTAGGTATGAATTATCCTTACACGTAATACGAAATTTAAATGTTTTTCACATCTTCGCTCGCGTTCAACGTTCCTGTAGGAAAATGTAGAAAACGTCCTTCGACAGATCGGTTTTTTTACACCAATCGTAGAGAGAAAAGTACCTTATAGGAACATCCAATTCGGTTCGCACTGCATTTATGCATACCTCTCTTTTAGACCATAGTCACTCCGTCATGCAGAAAATAGCAGTGCCACGGGAAAAGGAAGAAGCTGTGGTTCTCGAGACAGTTACCAAGTGCCAAGAAGTACGAAATCTATGACAATTCTCTTTTCCACTTATTTTATTCACTTTGTTCCCTTGTCTTTTCGCAATACGTCACATCGAGCTCCGTTTTATTCGCAATTCAAACACTCGTTCTACGGTAGATTTGACGCAAGAAGGAACGTTCATCGAAAACCTGGAATATCCTTTCAAAATACGATATTGTGGAAAGCAAAAAAAGAAAGAAAAAAAAAAGAAAAAAGGGAGAAAAATATCGTGAACGATTTCGCGATATTTCTTCAAAGTAGTACTCCACTTTCGTTCAAATATTCTCGTTTTTACAATGATTCTCAGATACGACATATGCATGAAAGTAAAGCTCGTGTCTACAAAAATTTTATAGAAATTTGTTTTTTCCTTTCTTTGACACGTGGCTGGGATTTGTTTGTACCTTGTAAAACTTATTCCGTGCTATATTTTCCGCAAACCGCGTTCCCGATACGTTTCGCATCCCCTTTCGCCCTTCCAAACCGTTAACACTTTTGCAAAGATCGGCGAAATACGCTGACAACCGTTCGTCGCGCCAAGAAATCCGAAATTCTGCCACAAATTCCTTTTTCACGGCACGTAACGCCAGCGACATCCCCATCCACTCTGGAAAGTCGACGACGAGGGCGACGATGAGGCGCGAGGAGAATCGAGGTCGCGAGAGAAATCGTCTTCGCGCACTTTACAACGCGTTATCCGCGCCGCGAAAGTCGAGCCAAATGGGAAAATCAATTTTTTCAGGAGCGAACGAGCGCGTAAATCCCGCGTTGATTCAACGAGAGTTCAAGGCCGTGATCTTATTTAGAACCCGTGATCTCCATATATCGCTTTGAAGGGACCTTGATCTTATCCTCACAGGATCATCCCACTTTTCTATAAAAGATAAACTACCGAAATAAAACGAAATTTCTTTCTTTCCCGATAATTATATACGCTCTGCGAAAAGATAGCCACGGGATGATAACGCATCGTATACCGATAATAGAATTATAATTGCACCACGGATAGCCGTAAGACCCTGAATTGGTACTATTACATCGCTTGGTCACTTTAATCCGTTTAAGATCTGCCAGTCATAAACTATCAGCAACCACGCAAAGTCTCGAATAGCTATACTATTTTCAAAAACATGAAAGAAGAAAACCGACTCGAATCACGAAGACGCTTGAATTACTGGCGCCGATCGTTGAAGATAAATCTGACCGATTTGTTTGTTACTTTCTTTTTTTTCTTTTGCCCGAAAAAAAATCAGATAGACGTTAAGAGGGCAGAAGGTCAGGTGGCCATTTTGCAGCGAAGATACTATGGCAGTATGATTGCCAATGGGGTTCGAGAGAGGGACGACGGAGGCGGTTGAAAGGGTCTAGAAGTAGCGCGAGTGCGGAACAGGCTGAGAGTGGTAGGGTCCGAGGGGTGGCATCAGAGGAAGAAGGGCTCCTTTCCAGTGCGAGGCAGTGCCCTTTGAATGTGGGCAGGAGCCTGGAGCAGAGGGTGTTACATGCCTAGAGCTCCTGGCGAACGGGAGGAGAAATTGAGGGGAAGTTAAAAGGGGGTTGACGTGGGCACGAAGAGAGAAGGTATAGGTTGGCACGGGGATGGTGAAACGGGGGAGGGTGGTGGTCGATGTACTTACCATCCTTCCTTCGGACGCCATGTCTCCGTGTCTCGTTTAGTCAATGTCGAAAACCGACTTACCGACCCGCTCTTGCTTCCACCGTCTCTCGTTCTCTCCCTTTGCCACTTCCGTTTGTCCCGGCCTCTTTCTCTTTCACTCACTCACTCTCTCTCTCTCTCTCTCTCTCTCTCTCTTTCTCTTCTCTCCGTTCCGACTTTCACGGCGCCACCACTTTGGTCCGTGAAAACTTTTTGGTCGTGACCGTAGACTGCTGATAAGTTGGCCTCGTTTATCATCTTCCGGGCTCGTATTAACGAGACGCCACTCGACCCGCAGAATCCACTGGATTCGCATCGCCGGAGATGCTCCAAATACTTGGCTGGAATTTATGCGACGGGATCGCGTATACGGCAAACGCTGCACTTTATACATAAATTAACTTGTTGCGAAACGATGAATAAGAATTGTCTTTGGGATAACTCACGAGGCCCGTGATAATTGAGCGTAACAAGATTTTACATTCCGCTACATCTCATGTATGTGTCTGTGATGTTTGCAGTTTTGTCATCGAGCGACGTATAACATCCGTGACGCGTTTTCTCGAATACACGTTGATGGTATAATCGAGTACCGATTTCCTTTTCTTCCATTTGTAGTTTTTTCTTTTTTTTTTTTTTCTAAATCGTTGATATTACGACTACCGGCGTAGTCGATACGACTAGTTCAGAATTTTCCATGGAAAATTTGTTCGGTTAATTCATGGGAAAATTCGCGATAACCGAGTGTGAGAAAATGTACCGATGTTACGTTTGTAAATAGATTATCGTCATATGATACGTAATTTTTGTTTCATTAATTTCATTTTGGATCATTGATACTGGAACTGTTAGACTGATCAAATAACCAATTTACAATTTTTGATAGAAATTTTATAAATCTACAACGGCGAATTCGACTAGTATAGGGGTTTGAATGGTCTTTTTGCAAAATATATGAATAAAAGATTATTTCCGTTGCATTGCATTTTTTTCTTTCTTTTAGTACAAATCGTATGCTTCGATCGACGATAGTTGAAGCGTTAAGAACAACTATATGTTAAATCGAAACAGTCTTTGCTTTAACATCGTTGTATTCTCTTCTCGTTGGTTGTCGTTTATAATTATAATCGATTAATGAATTATACACTTCGTTATTTAAGCTCGTTAGAGAAAAAAATTGTGTTCGTGTAAAGAGCGTTCAAAGAACGAAATTGGATACCGCAAACTGGTCGGTTAAACGTTATTTAAGATCGTTAAAACTCTACTATCTTCCCGTCTGTCAGCGAACAACTTTACAACCGTAACTTAGAGTGCCACGATGAAACTAAAAAGTGAGGGCAAAAGAGAGAAAAGAGGGAAAGAAAAAAAGAAGAGGGAGAGAGAACGGCAGTAGTCTACGAAAGTTTTTAGTCTTAATGGAGCAGGTCAGGTTCTCTTATCAATTTATAGTTAGCCGCGTCTCGTGATCCATTAATAGCCCACGGCGAGACAGCACTGTCCCCGGCCATTTCGCTCGCTTTACTGCCGTCTGGATCTAGTTTATGGTCGCAAAACTAAACTCTGTATTAATTCCATGAAAACACACCTAAAATCCCCTATAAACTTAGCTATGTCGGCGCGAACTGAATTTCAGTTATTGTTGCATTCCCCGTCTACGTCTCCAGCGCGAAAAGGTTATAAGTTGTACTTTTGTGTCTGGCGAAGCTCAAGATTACTATACTGAAAAATTCGAGGCTTTACTTACGAAAAAAGTACGCGTATCGCGTAATACGATTAATCGGATAAGTTCTTGCAAGCTCGCCGAGTGTAAGGAGATTTTTAAATTTTTCAAGGATTAATTTAAAAATTAATATAATTTTTTTATCGATCTTTCTTCTGGAAAAGTCGTAATCGCCAAGTATGAGATTTCTGTTCTTCGATATCGATGCGGTCTCTTTCGTAAGTTCGCTCGTTTCTCAGGCGAAGAAAACCAAATCGCTGATAAATACTTTTCCCCGACGTTGATAAGCTTAACAAGTATATCGTTCGCGATATTGAAAGTTCGCTGGTAGTCCGATAAAGCAGACCGTGCACGTCCCTAGATGCAAAGGGACGTAGCCAGGAAGTGAGAAGATTGCCGTTTAACCGTTGGCGGCCTGATAATTCTGGACATGGACTCGAACAATTTCGTCGAAACGAATTCGTAATCCGACCGCTCACGGGGCTGAAAACGGCGGAAAGAGAAAGGGGTTGGTCGGTTGGCGCGCGATACCACCGGCGGTGTCGATGGAATTACGTCCTTCCCCTATACCTCTTACGAGAGATGGTATATACATAGGTGGAGCGGGACAGGGACACGTTCGTACGGTGGCGCACACCTGTGCGATAGACGCGTGTGTAATACGTGTCTATATCCATCGAGCACGGTAGCGATGGCGTGCGTGCGTGTCAGACAGACGATGAGAAAGAGCTGGTGCATTCGAGGTATCCGCGCGCGAGGTTGAAGGTAGCCGCGCGCGGGGGGTTAGATAGCGGTGGAAGCAGGCTGGTCGGACAAGAGCGTGAGAGAGGGTGGAACGAGAATCGAGGGACAGAGAGCAAGAGCAAGAGCAAGAGCAAGAGCAAGAGCAAGAGCAAGTGCAAAAGTAAGAGTTGGAGGGAGGTGGAAAACGAACGAGACAAACAGAGAAGGTAGGCAGAGAGCAGGGTGCAGGTTTACGACTTCGGTGTGTGCTAGTCTGGCCAAAGGGGGTGGAAGGTCGTATAAGCGGGTGGTCCACCCCCATGGGAGGACGAAGGGTGGTCGTCGGGTGGATGGTAGGACCCCGGCACTGCCGGAAAGGGGGTGGATAGCCTGGGGGCGGCTAGACTTCCGAAACAGTAAAACCACGCCGGTGTGTGCGTCCCCGTAACCACCATCCTACTCTAACCCATCCTACCATTTGCCAACCAATCCCATCCCCTTCTTTCCTCTTTCCCTTCCTATCTGCGTTTCTCTTGCACGCTCGTCCTCTTTCACCATCTTCCTCTTGCCACTTGTCCGCCCTTTCCTCTTACCCCTCATCATGCCTCTGGCAACCCTATAAACCCTGGTCGTCCGCTGGCGCTAGCTCGTTCACTCGAGCGATGTATCCAGACGTAAGCGAAGGTCGTAATTTCGCGAGTGTCTGCGTGTTGCTTTTCTCTTTCTCACTCTCGCTCCCTCCTGTCTCTTGTTCTCCCCTCGTTCCTTCTACACTCTGCTCTCTTCCTCTCTCGATTTTCCGTTCTTGCAAGGTCCGTGAGAACATGTGTGCGAGAGTGGCCGATGCATGTGCCGCGTACGTGTGCACGATGGTACACGTGCGTCATTCCGGGGCACACGTACGGAGGAAAATTCGGTCTGCCGGGATGTTAGGCGGCTACGTGTCCGAAAGATATCCCTCGATGAAAGTATCCCGATCAATCGAAGGCAACGGATACCTTTTGTCCGTGTACAAGTGTGAGTTTGTTTGGATTACCAGGCGAGACGGATCGTGCGAAATTCGCAGGATCTCGTTGGTATTTTCGTTGTTATGTCTACCAACCGGAAAGGATACTATGCGTAGCAAGGAAATTGTCTTGGGGCAACGTTTCTGTTAGCTTACGTCAGCCCTTTTTTCCTAACCCCAAACCTTTCGCGAGAGGCAAAATGGGGAAGAATGAAATTCTGTCTCGTAATCTCTGCTGTTCTACACATACGCTAAAATAATACGGTTACCTGCAAACCCGTTATTTCGAATAAATTTTCGTCGAATTATAATATAATACACGGATATGTTTCACATTTTAATAAATATTCGAATGATATTAGATACTAGGTATGTTACTTATCTACAACTTAAAAATTAAACATATTCTAGGGTAATATCTCTGTATTATGTATAAGTATACGAGAATAAATTAACAGAGAACAATAGAGAATAAATAAATCGACGATCAGGATGAAACTCATTTACGATACGCCGTATCAAAGTAACAAATTCTTTTTAAAGAAATGCTTACTAAAAAAACGTGATTAAAAAGAAATCTAACGTATAACGTCAAGTATTAAATTATTCGTGTATTTTAGGTAATTAATTTACGAAGGTTTTATCATGAAAATCTTTGGAATGTTCTTTACCCGTGCGCGCAATCAACTGTTTCTCTATGTAGCGAGTATATTCTTTTGTGATTTTATAGCATCGTTCATAGGAGACCAGGCAGGCCTGGTAGACTCGCGATATTTCGCATATCAATAGCGGATGGCAGGCACCGGGCCGCTTCATTTGAATTTCAAAACCTTAAATACAAGGCTGTAGGTATAAGATAAAACAGCCGATATACCGTTTTAATAAAGCCCATAGCTACTGTGTATGCCGGGCCGACGCGGCAGGAACCACTTGCAGGTGGACGTAAGCAGACTAGCATCGAAGTTGACAATAAAAAATCACTCTTGCCACGCTGCTTTTTTTCCTTTTCTTTTGCATTTGCATCGACTCGTGCTTGACGGTTTATCTTCTTTCGTAAGCCGCCGCTCATCCATTACGTGCATTAGATGGGATGGCTTCTTTGCATAACGTTTCAACGACTTGTAAACACTCCAAATTTTAATTTAATAAGTAACGAGTGCTACTTATTCTTTTCCAGGTCGATGTCTTTTATTGTGTAATTTAATCGTTGTAATTTTTATCTCGATTGTCCACGTTATATCGCAGCGAGAAAAAATGAATACGACGCGAGGAAAGATATTATCGTTCAAATAATTTTACACGTTTATCTTTGTTTTCGCTAAACGATATAAAAGAAACGAAAGAAAGTTAACGTATGTGCAAGAGGTTGAAGACTAAATGATTTTACACCGGCTTTTACATTTCCGCTTAACGTAATAAAATATAGAATATGTATATGTAAGATCAATGATATCGTAGGAGTAGATTTCCACGAACCAGATACGAATTCTCAAACGTAGAGGAAATTTCAATTTTCTTAAAATATTCAAAGTCGAAATATCGTTGTACTATTTTATTTATATAATTAATAAACGGAAGAGTAATAGACGATCATAAGCATCGAAACAAATTTCGAATAAACCTTTCTTCTGAAACAATAAACATCGAACATCAAGCATCGAAAACAATAGACACGAACCACGCGGAGACCATTTACCACGAAACACATAACTTCCGGAAAGAGATATTAAAATTCCACTGAAACGTAGCATCGTCTCATTCAATTTTCATGAACACGTGTATCGCGTAATTTACGGCGGGACGAGAAGAATCGCGAGGCGTTACAACGATTACACCCGGTCGAAGGTAAATCCGTAGCCGGGCACGGGTTGGCTTGGGTATACTCGTATTCGGCCGTAGTACATCATAAACCTGACCTAGCCCAACTCAATAACTCTTGGCTGGTATCGCGGTCGCGAGTCGGCGTTGGAGAAGAAGAAGAAGAGGAGAAAGAAGAAGAAGAGGAAGAGGCAGAGGAAGAAGAAGAAGAAGAAGAGGAGGAAGAAGAAGAAGAAGAAGAAGAAGAAGAAGAAGAAGGAGCAGGTAGTAGTACAAAACCAGGGACCGAAAGCCCGGAAGCTCTCATCCCCCAATCATCTCGCGTCGTTCTTGGCCGTCCCCGACGAAAGTTTTTAATCTGCTTTTCATTATGCTCGTAGAAGCTATCCCAGCGGTGCGGTGGCGGCAGCCGCGCCAGTCGTTGGTAGTAATCGTTTTCTTGGTGTCGGTGAGTCGGCCGCGCACACAGCAAAACGCACGTCTTCGCGCTTGTTGGGGTTTACGGCCCGTATCTTTATGCGCGTGTACGTGTTCGAGAGTAGGTGGCGCGGCATTAACGGCGAAAGGAGAGGGTGCTCGGGGGCAGACGGGGGAGGAACGGGATAGGGCAGTAAATCTTTGGCCGTGTGAGTGAGGCGGAATGACTATGGATGCGTGTCGGTGAGCGGTGGACTGATAGAGAGCCAAAGAGAGAAAGAGAGAGAGAGTGTGCGTCTAGACTGGGGAGAGACTGCGTCACAACCCTGGCCCCGTATCGCGGGGGTTCTGTTTAACGACAGACTATCGAGGGATGGGAATTTACCTGCCCGTGTGCCACCGCTCCCCCTTCTCTCCGCGTTTACTACGTCTCTTTACCACCCACGCTCTTTACGACAGCCGCTGCAGCGTTAACTGCCTTGTTGCCGCCGATATTTCGCTCCCTTTAAACTTACGTACGCGCAAGCCTAGGGAAAACCGAAACTGCCCTCCTACGAGCACACTCTCCCAGATTTGACGACCGTCGCCTGAAATAATGGCTACCACTTCATCGTAACGCTTTTATATTACCAACCGTCGGATGTGGTGCTGGTGGAAGGGTTGAATGTTTCTGTTTGAAGGAAATTATTCGGTCGCGTTCGTGCCTCTCGCGGATCGACCTTGTCCTATTTTCTTTTTTCCTTCGCTTCTTTTCTGCCCCCCACCCCATTTTTTTTTCTTCTTTCTCTCGCTTTGCTTCTGTGTTTTACGCTTGCTGGTGGATTACAGCGCGCCGCGCGAAACCGCGGGAAAAGTTTGACAACGCGCAATAAGCTATCGCGAGGATGAAGTAGCTCGTTTGACGGCGCCCCGGGTGAAAAACGGAAGGCTGCCGCGCAAATAGTTCGCAAGTCTCTTTGCACCTCTTTATGCGATACATTTGTCGGACGTCTGTTTTACTGGCAGTGGTGATTTTGTTATCGGTCGTAATTAATCTTTTCGTTTTATTTTTTTTTTCAAGCTCCGTTGAAAGTTGGTAACTTAACGCGACCAACCGTTGACCCAAATCTCCTCCGTCCCTTTTAATACGGTTACATGCATAATACGTTAACAATTACGCTTTGCCTTCGCGAATCGTCTGTCCTTTTGAATTTATGCTAAATAATAATTCAAAGTGGTGGGACTCTGTTTTGCGATGTGCTTCGAAGCTGAGTAGATAGGTACTAACCCGCGGAACTCAACAAGGCAATATGATATGACGTGTCTGTATATGGGATAAAATGGATGAACAGGCTGCAATGGCCATTATATGTATTTGTTCTGTACTCGTGTAACCGTGCAGTTAAACGCGTAACGGTGGCTGTAACGTTTACCCCGCAATTAGCGTGGTACTGATTATCTTACATAATACAGAAAGTGTGTCTAGACCACGGAGAGACTGCGTTGTGAAGCTAGAGAGCCCGATGCAACGGAGGAGAATACTCATTTAACCGCAATCTTAAAGGGAGAGATTTATCTGGCCTTTAACTCTCTGGCTCTTCTCGCTCGCGATTCAATTATCCCTCTTTTCACAATAACCGAACTCAATGTTGAGCATTTTGTCGTCAAAGGCACTTTGTTCCCTTTAAATTCCAAGCTGAGAGAGGGCCGACAAGGAAAAGGGGATGAGAGAGAGAGAGAGAGAGAGAGAAAGGTTTCAATAAAGCTCAATTATTACGAATTGTTGCACCGGCAATGTACAATAGTCTGAAGCAGACCGCATTCATCGATGGCTACCGGGGTGTCATTAGTCAATTGAAATTCGCGTGTAACTGCCACGCACCTTGTTATTTACGCCGACCGAATTGTTTAACGCGACCTCGCGTACAATTCCCATTGTTCCTAACGATGTCAATATTTAAATGAAGTTTACGCGCAACTATTATCTACGATATCATTTACTTTTCGAACGTGTAACGATTTCTGTGTGTGTAGGCCGCGTGTGTCGTTGCAAATGGCGTTGATGTTTAATCGCGTGCCGCTTTGCTAATTCTCTATGATAGCGTCAGGAGCAAGAGCCACAAATAGGCCAGATATTTGCTAACGATCGTGAAATATGCGTCGAACGAGAGGACGTTATTCCATGTATGTACGTCGTTCGTGACGCATTAACGAAGTTTCTTCTTCCTTCGTGAGGAAGAATAAACTGTCGTAATTCCATTGGATAAAAGCCCGTCGCAAGAATCGTGACTGCCGCGATACGTTTCGGTCTGATAATTCCGGATTGGTCGATATCAAGAGTACAACGTCGATACTTTTGCATGATGAATACCCGCGATACGTAACAGTGCGTGCATAGATACTCGAACACATATGAATGCGCCGCTAGTCATCGCGTAAATACACCGCGTGCGTTATATAAAGCTACGCACCTGTGTGCACGTCGAAGAGGCGAAACTTATGTTCGCGTATAGGTGTTTGCACTTCCGCGGACGTGTGCGTGCTTCGTGCGCACTCTTGAAGATACACTCGCGCGTGCAATGTTTCCGCGTATTACGATTACGCGATTAAAACCGTGGACAGTGATTTAGGAGGAAGAAATATCTCATTGAAAAGAATTATTTTCTGCATAATTATTGATTTCTTGTGATTTAAATTTACGTATTTTTACCTATCCTGTCTGTCGTAAATGAACGGTTCGAGAAGATAAATCGTTCTTTTTAAAAATCTGGTGGTTTCTTAAAAGTCTCGATTCTAGTATCAATTTCCGGTAATGTAGATTACCAGATAGGTAGAATAATTATTAGATTTGTAGACGGTAGAAAAATCTAAAAATGCAAGCTTCATACTTGTCATCTTGACATTCACATACAAAATACAGGGTAATAAAATCGTCTATCCATTAGATGCTCTTTCTGCTTATGCTATACTATTCGATCATTTTTCATAAACTTTGTGTTCTTTTTTTTCAAAAGACATAAAACTGCGCACAAACACTATGATTTGACACAACAATGTATTCTACTCTGCTCTTAATCACCCTTATTTGAAAACAAACATTTTATTCCTATGCCCTAAAATCTTTTTACGGTTAATATTTGCACCTATCGACTAGTATCTCTGGATCGTAAATGATCACAAGAATTTCAGTTACGCGTAGATCAGATTACTTGATCTTCTTGTATTTCATATTTTTAATCCCTCATTTTAATTTAATGTTTTTAATCCCTCAATCTATTATCAATAAACATAAGCCAATCTATTGAACCCACTGGTACCGATAGCTCAACGGTACCGATTCGGAATTAAAAACCGAAACTGTCATTTGATGGGTAAAGATTAAATATCGAGTAAAAGACCATTTGACTAAAAAAACAACGTAGTCTTGACAAATAAGAAGCAATACTCCATTAGAAATATACAATGAAAAAGAAAAGACAGAATTTATGAAACGATTTAACATGTCCCGCAGACGCACACTGATGCGTGTAGAACTCATAACTTATAACGTAGAAGGTGTACGGTTGTGCGTGCACGTAGACGCGCGAACGGAAGGCAAGACGGTGCAGTGTGGTAGTGGGGCAGCACGGCGGATGGCGGCGGGTGGCGATGTGGCGGCGTTAGAGAGCGGCGTGGGGCAGGTCCGGAGCGGTCGATACCACCGTCTGTGCGCGCCTCCTTCCACAGACTTCCACTTCCCTTCCGTTACGCCACCTAGGTCCGGGTCCGGCTGGCGTCATCAGCCTCCCAGTCTTCGACGATTCCCTATCTTAAATGTAAGGCGTAAGACATCGAGCGAGTTCCTGATGCACTCGAGAATTTTCCAGGCTCCACGGACTTTGTATAGGGTGAAAGTAAATTGCAGGTTCGAACCGTAGGGGTTGATGTTGTTGGTCGAAGGGACGGAAAATAGTGTCGCTAAAGATGATTAGTTGTAATTTGTAAATCGATAGTCGTGAGACTGTAGAGAGGTAATTTAGTCTGTGAACAAGTAACAGTTGATTTTAATTATCGGTTATTAGCATGTAAAAGTCTAGGTTCGCTAGATTGATCGATTTAAATGTTTGTCGTAATACACTGTACACATTGTACAGCTTACGATATATCGTTGGATCAAGTTAGAGAAACGAACATGGTTAGAGGTATCGATTTTGGAAGATTCTTATGATTCTCGTGTTTGGATGAATTCTATTAGCTGATTAGGTTGCACGCTTATTCGCAGGTTAATATTAATTCCCTTAGAGAAGAATCGAACGAACGAATAATAGGAGGAAGCGTCTCGAGTATAAGGTTTTTGCTTCAATTCTAAAAGGTTTATTATTCTATCATTAAACGTAACTGTGTGCACTCTTGAATCTTTTCGAGTTTCAGACTGATACGGTTTAACATCCTGCAGCGTTTCTTCTCTTAAGCTTATTCTCATGAAAATTCGCGGATATTGCGTTTCTTGAAAACGCGTTTCTCTTGGCCAGCTGCTTAGTACCCTGCATTATCGCTTTACTCTCTTGTTGAATAATAAAAGCGTTACTCGACGGCTCGTCCATCAACGAGAAGGTACTGATACCATTACACTCATACCATTACACTGATACACGTTACCACCTTACGGCCGAGGCTTTCGATCTTTTCTTCTCGATCTCGTGCGTTTCATCGAACGTTTACGAACGTGATTTCATCCGGGCCCCTCGGTAGAAAGAGGTGAATAAATATGTAATACGATTTATCGGGTCGCGCAGGGCATCTTCTTTGCATTTTTTTCAGTTTCTCGTGATTCGACAAGCAAGACCTGTGCTACGAGAAACGCACGAGATACGCGTGTCGAAACACTCGAACGCACTTGAGCGGATCGACCGATCACGAGGAGCGCAGCCAATCGATTTCTTCATGCAGTTCTCGCCGACGTGCAACATGCGGTTCTTTATTCGATGGCCTCGAAACGTGCTGAATGATCCTCCGATTCTTCTCTACGTCGATCCTTAAGTTTCCATTAGAAAATGGTAATCAATTTTCCATGATTATTTCACGGAACGTATTTCTCGTATCGGAGCGTCGATGAAGATGGTGGTAAATCAAGAATAACGCGAGTATAATTGTGATTTTCTAACGTTCATAGATTTTATGGACCCTGGAACAGTTTTTGGAAAAATTTCTCTATCAGTTCTAATTTTCCCATAATTGTTACATAGTTTCGTTTATGACAAAGGATCAATTCAAATATGCTTGTCATTCTTTCGAAAGGATGACTTTTAAGCAATTTTATTATATTCTGTGATTTTGCACTTTATTCAGTATTCTTTAGAGTGGGTAATTATACCTTGGAAAACATCGCAAAGATTCGAACATGTCTGTATTAAACAGATGTATATATATATAAAGAAATCTAGATTTCAAATAAAATGTTCATAATAATTTCTTTCAAACTTACAAGTAAACCGAAAAATCAAAATTTTTAAATTATATATATTATATATTTATGTAGGATGATATTTAAATGAAGTTTAACGATAAAGAAAATAGGAATTTTAAATAAAGGAATCATAATCTTACATTATTTAATCTCAACCTTCTAACAAATTTCCATCTTTTTGCTTTTTTTCGAATCGAATCATATACTCTTTCAAATCATATATTTCGATTTACGCTATCCACGACTCTTTACAAACAAATAATACCAAAAACATTTCAAAGATAGAAGCTTCAAAAGGTATTATAAAAATAGATGTAGCCGTCTAATATCTTGTATCTTAACTAAAAACTACGCTAATTAGAATATACGTATATTCGAAAGGATGCATCTTTCATTTCCAACGGGAATCGTAATGTCTCTATCGAGAAGAGGGTATCGGGTAGAACAATTCGCTACGGGTAAATTGTTCTCGTAGTTCCCGTAAATATCCCGGTTCGTTTTAGGGACATGGTATTCTTAAACCCCTAGCCAGCCGTAGAATGCACAATCGCTGCCCGCTTGCACGATGAAGATGGCAAGTTCTGCTTTCTACTCCGTGTTACGTGATCCTGCGTGTATTTCTATGCGACTGGTCAATGTGTAAGTGTATTCACGGGCGATGCATACATATGCTGACAGGAGGAGAAGAAAAGAGTAGAAGAGGAGGGAAAGAGGCGTCCACGGGGGTTGATTGTGGCGCACGAGTAGATTACGCAATTATCTTATGAACGCGGCGCGTACAAGTGCTTACGCTGCTTTACGTAGAAGATGATAGCTCCCGCACGAGTTATATATAGGTATGTGCCGGGGCTATCCGTGTACTTACACAGGCTCGTATCGTTGCCGTTCACAGGTATAAAAATGTTTCTTCAAATTGGAGGCATTACGCAATTATCTCGTCTTGACCGGCCCATGTTCTAACCTCCTGTAACCCCGTGAGGCTCTTGTAAATAGGTATACACCCGTGATTGCGTATCGTACGCATAGCTCTTCTTTCTACTTGCCGATTCACTCCCAATCGATTCCCTTCCCATCTTCATAATTGCGCAGCTTTTTTTCGCGTGTGCACGCTCGTTTTGTGAAATTCGCGATCGAGAACGCGTAGTCACGAATGCATGCGTGAGAAACTTGCCAGTTTAGACATTGGAAATGTTAGCAGCGGGTGATTAATTTTAATAACATAATACGCGGTTTAAAATGTTTACGGTAAACTCCTTCCGCGACGAAATACGATATATTAAATTAGTTCTTATGGATAATTCTTCACAGCGTTTCGCTATGGTACATTGAAACGTCATTTGTACTTTTACACGTGTCACTGAAACGAACGCTTCTGTATTCTCCACTCGCAATTAAATCGTTATATAAGCGCTGTGTCACTTCATTATTACAATTTCAGTTTTCGGATATGCGGATTCAGTTATTCAAATATTTATAACGATTTTACTCATGGACAATTTAATTTTATGGCTGTTTTACATATCATTATTTGTATAGCGAAACGTTTAGTGAGATATCATAATTACGAATATATATATATATATATATATATATATATATATACTTTTAAAAATTGCTCATATCCTACTAATACTACGAAACAATTTTGTAAAATCATTCTGTAAAGGGATTCACCCGTAAAGAAACTACGTTTCTTCTATACGTTTCATTTTCACGGTGTCAGATTTCTCTAGTGATATAGAATACTATTAAATAACACGAAATTTACCGTACTTGCACCTAATTATTTAGCACGTAAATGATATAATAAATGCAATGGTGCGCAAATACGTTTTGCAGCGAGTGTTCATACCAGAAAATGTGTTCCATTAGATATAATAGACGAGTACCGATATTTCTCAGAGGGTAAAAAGAATTCGATTCCGAAGGGATTAAAATTAAGTAACCAAGCCCAAACCTAATTCAAACTTTATCATGGCCATCGATAACTCGATGATACCAGTCGTGAATTCAGAACCAGAGGAATATTAAAAATGAATTCTAAATTTATGGTTACCAGTCCCGTATCATCAATCTCAAACCTATTTTTATCATATGTAGCACAATTTCTTCGTGCAGTCCTTCGATATTTACCGAAACGATTCAGTTCCTCTGTCTACGATGGTTCCGGCTGCTCACGTTCGCACACGTATTTAGATATTCACGCAGCCACGCACACGCTAGACGACATTGGAGAGTAGCGTGCGCCGCTTGCAACCACCCCTTCTCCCCTTTTTCGCATTGTAATAGAATTGTCTCCATTATTAATGAGCCTAGACTCGGCCTCAGTTGGCTCTCTCTCTCTCTCTCTCTTTCTCTCTTACTCTCTTTCTCTCTTTCTCTCGCCAGCACTGATATATATACACGTACAACGGACTATCTATACCCTCCTCCCCTCGTCTCTGCGTATACAGCAATGCACTGGACACGCAGTTGTGTATCCATGCTGTTGACTTATTCACGTGTGGGAGAACCTCCAACGACGAAACGGTAGGCGGAAGTTTCCTTCTGCTGTGACCAAGGAACGAGATACGCGCGCGTACATACGTACATACAGTACTGTGCAAAAATCTTAGACCATCTGTATTACTGGCCTCGTAATGCTAATTAAACGTATCTTTGGGAAATATTCTCACATACTGCAACATGGAAATGACTTGTTAGATAAGCTTCCAGTGCTGCTATTTATTTGTGGATTTTTTAGCATTTCTTCTTCGATATCGGTAGCATTTCTTACGATAATACGCATTACGCTTGTTTCGCTTTATTGGTCTAAAAACAATTTATTAAGATGTCGTTTTATACGATCTACGACAGAGAACGGCTTATTTTCCAAGCATTCTTTTATCAGATTCCACGTTTCATTTTCACAGTAGCAAGTTTTTGTAGTCGTATGAAAGTGCAATTAAATGGTACGAAATTTAATATACATGGATCTAATTAAGTGAAATGTAAATGCTAATAAATACAATAATATGCAAATATTTCCTATAACCATTGTATACGGTAACAACACCAACTATGAGTTAAAACAGCATTAAATATTCGTAAAGACGTCGAATCAATTTTATACGTATATTTTCATATATTCACGAAATCAATTAGAAAATGACAAAACGTTTTCTTCTGACGAATGATCTAAAACTTTTGCACGGAACTGTATGTATACGTGTACTCGTTGAGCATGCTTTTCTTTCTGGTCCCACGGCCCCCTTTTACGAGTTGCTTTCCTCGCGGTGACTTAAAAATTGATCGCGTTTTGTGTATTAAATACGTAGCAGGTTTCGAGAATGCCGCGTGTCCGGTAACGTTAGGCGTGCGATCGCGCCTCCACAGTATTTCACTTATTCAGACTTGGCACTGCTCCCGTTGCTTTGAAACAGCGGAAACATCCTTTTTTGAGGTATGTACCGAAAATTGGGTTATACATTCGTAACGCAGTTTTGCCCGCGAAATTTTTTACCTCAGAACTATGGGTCAACGTCTAGCAACGTCGGCTGTATACACATGTATACGTATGTATGCGGCGCACTTTAAATTTATAAATACGAAAGGCATAGGCGGTGTCGTTTCGGTAACATCGTGTCCAGAACGTTGTTCATTTATTCACACGCGGAAGAACTTTCAACCTTGAAGTGGCAGATGGAAACGTAGCGACCTAAACGTGGGTGTAGACTGTCTACGGCCGTGCTATGCATAATTTTGATCTTCAAGCGGTTCGCTCGCAGACTGTCCTTTCCGTTGAATGCTCGGTATAGTTGATTTTAAAAGGAACACGCCAACCCTTGCCGGACTCCGTTACACGACGCTTACTCGTAGAAGAAGGTCGTGTAATTCTATTAAAAACGCCAACTACTTCGATAGATTCCTTTCGTTCATCTCTTTACCATCTCCGTGTGCATATCGAACGTTTCAATAATTTTCCAACCAAGTGGAAGCTCCGAGTAACTCCTTGCGTATTATAGATGCCGTGAACGTGGCTGCGTGAAACTGTCTTGGCTCGGCTACGGAGAAGTAGAGAACTTGTAGTGGCCTCGTTCTAAAAAAACCGTCACGTGTCGTTACCAGTACAACGATCACCTTTTCATACGTTATGCCAGTACGATGCTAATATAGCATCGCGAGCGAGTTAGTGTGCTGAATGCGAGGTAGTTAAAGAGTCGTGGAAAGGGGCTAGCAGCATTGGCCGGTCGTTGTTTCGAGTGAACCGCGTTGGCGGTCTGCCTGTGCGCTTCTGCAGTTACAAAAGAACTGGATGAGGCCGAAGAAGGTGAAGGTGGGAAGGGCGGTCGCGCGGACGGCTGAGAGAGAAATATAGATTACCCCTGTAGAGACCGTAATTGTCTTTAATATCACGGATTCTCTGTCGGACATAATCAAAGATCGACCGACATACCTTGGCGGGCTCTTTTTCCTTCTCCTCGTTCTTTCCTCGACGAACAGAGACCCGTAGATGGATAACAATATATATACTTGTATACGTATACGTGTGTCCACGAACACGAAGGGTGTGTGCCTGTGTGTATACTTTCTTTCTCGCTGTAGATCTCGAGGAATCGAACGGAAGCGGAATAGAGCGTGTACCTGGTTGCACCTGTACCCGCCGAGCCGGAACAATCGAAGCCGAGACGATAATGAGAACGACGAACCGGGTTCGCCGACTTCCCCTTTACCCTCGCTCGTAATTCTTTTCCCCTTTTTTCCCCTTCGTTCTTCTTCTTACTCTTTCGCTGGTGCTCGTTCTTCACTCTGGAACAGAGGGCTTCGCCCCTATCGACTGAGATAAAGATGTCCTTTTCGTAAGGACACCGAGGTAAAAGGAACGGGTGAAAAGCATAGCTTTCCCTTGTGTATAGATCTACACGTACACACTGGAACAATGGTCGTCCGTGTCTCTTGCGTGCAGTGACGTAACCAGGGACAGTTTTGACCGCTCGGTGTATGTATCTTCATTTTCAACACTGGTTCGCTCTAACGATTGTTTGGTGCCGTGCGTTTGGACGGTGAACTGGGATTATGTAACCGTTCTATTCGGAAATTGACGCCACATCCAGAGAAGAATTGTAAATGTTTTTGATGTAACTTCCGTGGATCGATCGTTATCGCATTATTGGCGGAGCTAGGTAGATGTAATTGTTGAGAACAAAATGAAACGTACGGACGCTGATGCGAGGTATAGATAGTCAGATACCGAGAACGCTTTAACTTGAAACTCTGACACATATTCTTTGCTTTCTTTTACGAGAAAGCTCGCCTTGATCAGACAGACGCGAAGCGAAGACCGCCCAAAAATTTGCCATCTTGTTACACTACTGCATACGTGTGTATACCCGGTGGTATGGTGTGCGTGCGTGCGTTGGCGAGTGTGTGTGCGTAGAAAGCACCGCACAAAACCCTCATCCTCCGTCCCATGAGGTTAGATCCTAGCCACTTCTATGACCCAGCACTACCGCCGGGGAAGTGAGAGCGAGACAGAGAACGAGAAAAGGACAGAAATAGAACGTAGAAGGAGGAACAGAGGACAGAGAAACAGGGAGGACAGGAAAGAGAAAGAAAGAAACGCGGACGAAGAAAGACAGAAAGTCGACGGCCTTCCTCTTCCCTCTTCTCCTTCGTCTCCGACTCCACCCTCGGCCTTTCCAACCTCTCTTCTTCCCGCTACCGTCCTACTACCATCGTCGGCCGCACCACCGAGCAGCTTTGAGCTTCCAGCTTTTTGCGGGGGTTCAACCACCTCGCGTCGGAGCGACGCACGCAGAGGCCTCGTCGGCTCTCACGCAACCCTGCCGAAACGGTACCTAACGTGGCCCGCCGTCTCATACCGCTCCCCGTAGGCCCCTCGTCCTATCCTAACCATGCCATTTCAGCCCCTTTCCACCCCCGTCCCCTTCTTGTCGCCCTTCCTCTTCCTCCGCCGCCGCCACCGCCGCCGCCTCTTTCTCTTGGAGTCGACGATACGACGCGCGGTCGGCACGAAAGACGTTACGAGTGGGCTGCATCGACCACGCGAGAAAATTGCACGGTTGTGTTTTAAACGTTACGAAAGCGGCGACGGGTTGAGGCGGCCGTAAAACGACGGATAGTCTCGCGTCTGTCCGTTCGTACGTTGCAAGCAACGCCGATATAGGTCATGCGATCGTGGATCCGAGACAGTCGGAACGATCGTTGAAAGGACGGTTGTTCGAGGGGAGAAACAGGAAGAGTTTTCGAGAGAATACGAAGGGTCTATGAAGTAGGTGTCTTTTAGGCGCCAACGCTGACGCAACTGGCGGTTTCCGACTTTCGAGGGGAGGCTAGGTGTCTCGTTTAAGCGTAAGTTAACAGAGGGGTGTTTGCGCTATCGTAAACTCGATATTTTAAGGATTTAGGATGTTTCGTAACTGGAAACAGAAAATATAATTCTCTAATTATTTTATTTTGCAATGTTTCTTTTTGCAATTTGCGATTAAAGATCGAAACGTTTCGATATACTGTTTAAATGGCGAGAGAATTAAAAATTACATTTTTCGTAGGCAAGGGTGGAAATTCTAAACGGAACACAACTCGTATATTTAACTATTTGCATCCGTTACAAGATACAGCTATGACCGCAAATTCCAACTAGATTGTAGTTCGAGAAAAGTGACGAGTAAATTTAACTCATCTGATACATTTTTATTCTTTATTCTATTGTTAGATCTGTAAAAGTAACAAAAGTTAAAGGTCCATCGCGTTCGAGTGACAAATGATGCAAATGCTAAAATGAACAGAAATACGTTCTGTCGAAAATCTTCGTTGCTGGCATTTACATAGTTTTCCACTTCAACTTCTCAATTCGACTGCTGAATATTCTGAATGCTCCAGTAAATATAAGACAGATCAAAAGATAATGGGATCGTCGGTGACTCAATCAGTTGAATCAAATTCACGAACGGTACGGTTCACTCTGTACTACAAAAAGTACAATTTTCTAACATCCATATCTCTGAAAGAATAATTATACGTTTCCACTGATAGCAACAGGAACGAAGTAAAAGTAAACAAAGGAGACCGAAGACGAGGTAGTAGTAGTCATCGACAATAAATTGTTCACCTCGTGCGAACGAAAATACTTGGCGCGGCGGGACAAAGGTAGAGCGACAGCTTGTTAGGAAAAATTGTGCAGGTGCATCGAGAGCGCGACGTTAGCAACTTGCATCGCGTCGGATCATTAACGGGCGTTCGTATAAAGTTTGTTTTGGTAAGGTTGATGGAGTAGACGAAGGTGATGGATTCGACACAAAATGAGGGATAACGTAGATCGACCGCAGGGCTGCGGAGGAAGGGAAGGGATGTGTGCATGGTGCAAACCGGATATGCACACGTGCGTCGCTCCGCTTTCACGAGAGAGGGTGAAAGAGAGAGAGAGAGAGAGAGAGAGAGAAAGAGAGAGAGAGAGAGAAGGAGAGAGAGAGAGAGAGGAGACGGTAAACAGAATTTGCATGGAAACAGTGTGCCAGTGGGTCGCGTGGAGCTGTGGGTATTTAACGCTGTTCTCTCTGCCCCTTTTCCCTTTTCCCTCTTCCTATCCACCTACGTTCTACCCCCATCTTCAACGAGTCCCTCGTACACTCTCTTTTCTTCTCTGTCTTTCTAACGGTATCTCGTTTCGTTTCTTTTCTCGCAGTCTGTCCAACGTACTACTGGGAAACTGCTCTTTTTAAACAGTAGCATAATTCTTCCACGGCTGACGTGGTAAACGCATTACGGTCGCGGCATTATGCATGTAAACGTGGCATTCACGGGGATGAATGGACGCGTGTCCAACTCTCTCCCTGGCCGGCTTTCGTGGATGCTGCGATGCGCGCGTGCTGTACTCGTAACGTAACCCTTTTTAAAGTTGTTTCAACAGCGGAGAAAGTTGGGAAGGTTTTGACGGCGGTGGTGGAAACGGAGGGCGGGAAAGTTTACACAGGAGTATAGTTCCCGGAAATACATTCCTGGTTTGGGAGGAAACGCGAAATTGAGACAAATCGACGACGTGCGCCGGAGATTTCTCCGCGAGAGCGCAGGTATGTTCGAAGTTTGCAACATTAATGCCGCTTAAAACATCGTCTTGCGAGCGACGGAACACGAGCCATCTCGAGGTCGAGCTCTCGCACAATAGGCGACAGGTTTACACAGGGGCCCACTTTTCCCAATTTGCAACGATAAAATATAGATTTTAAACGTGCTGTTTTAATACCGTGCGAACAGAGTCAGTCATTCAAGAGAATAAATTCGACTAATATCCCCTGCTATTTTCAGAGCACGGAACGAGATTTTACAAATTAAATAACGAGAGTATGGTTGAATTAGAGGAATTTGTGAAAGTATCTGGAAAGTATATCGTGTGGTTCGTCGGTCAGTAGAGAAGCGAAGAATTTTGCAAGGCGTCGTTAAACCGTAGGGATTTGTTGAAATTACCTTCGTAAAAGTGGGATGAACAGAACGGAAAGCTTTTGCAACGTAACAGCCGATTACAACGCCTAATAACCTTGCTACTTGACTGATATACACTACTTACTGCAGAGTGGAAAGTTGCGAGTTTGAAAGCTACTTTGACTATAGAGTGTTAGGGAAGGAGAGCAAGTGGCGCTAGGAGGAAGGGGTGTAACGAAGTTCCTTAACGAGGCTACCCATTTTGTCGACTTAACTTGATCGATAACTACGTGCCTACACCCTGCTTTTCAAGCACGAAGGCCGACACGTCGTCACGCGGATGCGAGGCATGTATTATTCTCTTCTTCTGTTGCCAAATGACGGTCACGATAATCATTCATATAGACTGACAAAGAAGGCCGGGCTACCATCTCGTGTCACTACATCTTTGATCGTAGATTTCGTTCCGTAATGTTGGAAAGTTTCCTAATAATTTTCATTTCGTACGAAATTGATTTTATATGATATTTTTCTCTTTCGAATAATTTTAAATAAGGGCGCAACGTGCAAAACGATTTTCGTACGGGTCAAAGATAAATATGTATCAACTGTAAGGTATAAAACATATGGCAGTGGTAAATAAGCATTTGAGGCTCTCAGGTTTCGGCTTTTTCCCAGATGTGGCAAGTACACACGTTTCACCCTTCAGGGAAGCAAGAGAGCGGAAGAAGTGGTGGTTAAGAGTTAACATAGACTAGAAATGAAGCGATCAACTGCACGTGTAATTTCTGGATTTAAAACAAACATTTTGTAGGGGGAATATTTCTGTGCTTCATGCAGCCAGGAAGCCAGTTGAAAGTTAAATTTTTCGTTGAATACGGTTAATGAGTTGAACTGCGCCTTGTTGTTTACATTTAAATAGATTTATCAGGATCTTATCGGCGAATGTCGAGTACACGACAGGGGACAAGGGGTTGAATAAATGGTTGAACAGCGTGTACTATCTTTAAAGGTATTAAAGTGCATGCAATCATTCACGGTGAATGCATATCATTGCGTACACGCACCACGTCTAGTCTCGAGTCTAGACCTCTCTTTCCACTTTCCTGGCCAACCGTAGCAGTATTGTTAACAAGCAACGTCAAAAAGAAACGAGAAAAAATTATGTGTAACATCAANAGCGGTCGTTTAATTCTTTTTTTTTTTTCTTCAAAGGAATCTGCACGGATGAACTCGGAAAACAGGCAGTTTTAAACTTTGTGCGCGACACGTAATTACGTAAATGACTTGCGCTCCTGCATAATGCAATATTGTCCTCGAAAAAAAAAAAAAAAAAAAAAAAAAAAAAAAAAAAAAAAAAAAAAAAAAAAAAAAAAAAAAAAAAGAAAGAAAGAAAGAAAGAGATGTAAATCTCGTCACGTCATTCGAATTACTTAAACTCTACCGACATTCGATCACGATTCGTTTCGAATCGAATCGTATCAACAAACGTACCGCTAAAAAACTTGTAATAATAATATCTTAGAAAAAGATCGCAAACTATCCATTAACCGGACCGAATATCGAAGCGGCTGGTCGAGCGCAACGGCGAGACAAAAAGGTAAAAACCGTTAAAACGCGAAAACGGTAACGCGGGCCGCGTCGCGTTATCTCTATCCCGCGAGACAGACGTGGCGTAGGTAGGTACGTCGGGTCTCTCGCCACGGCGCGGCAGGAAATACCTGAACTTAGCGTGTTTCACATGCTCCGGGAGGGTGTTGGTGCGTACACATCCATTCAGGCCGGATGCGTACACGCACTTAGCCTCGCCCTACGCTTCCCACCACCCCCTCCCCCTTCTGTAGCACCATCCTGAAGAGCGTGTAGTCGGTGGTGGTGGCGGCAGCGACGGCGGCGGACACATCAATAATTACCCATGGCAGCGAAGGGATGGCAAGACGCGAAGGGGGACGTCAGGGGTGGATGAAGCTAGAGGGAACCGCGGGCGGGGAGGGGGGATGACGGTAGGTAGGATGGTGGAGGAAGAAGAGGAGGTGGAGGAAGAGGAAAGAGGAGTCTCGGGTCAACCGGGGTCAAGTCGCGCTACCAGACGCAACCCGCTCTCCCACCCGCCCCCTCCCCCGTCCAACCCCTCTCATCCAGACGACCCTGCCAACCCCCTGCTTCGTCCTCCTCATCCTCTTCCTTCTCTACGTCCTATCCAAACCTCTGCCCACTTCTCTACCTTTGCCTCCTTCTCTCTACCCGCAGGGGGTGGCTGGTGGTCACCCATCCAGCGAAGCTTTCACGCACACACTGCGAAAGGTGCGTCCCCATCCACGGTTCGTATGGTCGGCCGCGACTTATCGCCGGTTTTCACCCTCTCCTTCTCCCCCTGCTTCTTGCCCCTACCGTTCTCCTTTTCGGCGGTGGTCAGCGCCGATTTATTTCGAGCTGATCGCTCGTTTGTCGGTAGTTATTGATTCACACCGCGGACCCTTGGTTTCGATCGTGGCAGCATTACAACTACGGGGGTTACTTTGGTAACTCGATGTGATAGGACGATAAGAAGGAATTACGTAATAACGCAAACAAAGATTTTCAATTTTCCGTAGAATGTTTTTCAGGTTGTTGCTGCAAAATATTGCGATTTTGATGAAGAATGTACACCGTTGGCCATACGCATTGAAGATACCCAGGCCTCCTTTTATACTAATTTATTAACTGAAAGTATCGATAATTGACAAATTACGTTGGTAATCGACAGGTGCTAGGATTCTCTTTTATCATTTTACGATGTAGAACAAGATATTCGGTGAAATTGTAATTTCTAAAGTTTACGCGTGGAACTTTGTTTTATCAACGAAATTGTTACTGGCGTGGAAGAGAATTTTTCAATAGATACTTTTTACGTGTTTGTATTTCCTACTTCAGCTTTTTATAAATCTATCATTTCGAGGATCAAATGTACATTGCGATGTAAAAATTAGGGTTACCTATTAAATGCGAAGATTAGTTCTAATACTTATGACCAGCAGTGTACGTACGTAGGTACCTACGTATATTACGTAGTTGGCTATATCGTAGAAACAACGCAGACTCTTTTATTCGTTCGCCACGATTACCTAAGTAATCATATTTTCCCAGGAAGCAGTTAATGACATTAATTGCTTCCAAGACGTCGTGTCGCAGTTTGCAACGAGTTTCCACCGCTTTTGATTTTTATCGGATTCTTCGTTACCCGGTCTGGCGTTCTTTATATCGCGGTTGCCCACTCGCTGCGACTTCTTACATGCGCACCGAGCATGTATGACAAACGGCTCCCGATTCTATTTCACGAGTTTTTCCCCTTGGCTTACATTACAGACGATATTTTATACCGACTGTATTATCATGAAAACGTATTTATTATTTAAACGGTTCAATGTATCAAACGCACGAGAGCGATTTAATTTTGACGAATGGTTTGAACGCCATTCACGTCCCTATACCTTTTTTCAACCTTATAAATAGCTCTTGACACACCGTTGAAGGGCCACTATAGAAAATTCTCTTGCAGCACTTTCGAACTTACGTTTCTTCGCGCATTACCACGAAGTTTCGCGTTATTGAGAAGTTTTCAATTTTTCTGCAGACAGTGTATTTGTTTATATTCTTCCACTTCGCTAACTTTTATGTCCGGTTTTATGCCGTCTAAATCTCGGTCCATCTCGCGTTCGCCGTGTTACCTTGGATCCTCCTACTTGTCTGAGAAAGAGTGAGAAGTTGCAGGTAGCGCAATCCCGAGGGTTTCACGCACGCACCATGGATACGCGTTCGCCAAGCAAGCTCTCAACTTTGTTCGCACAGCACGTTGTCCGTAAACGGAATTTTCTTGGAGCTTTCGCGAAGCTTCGAGAACGGACAACACACACGCGCGCGAGCGCACGCACACACACACACACTTACGTACACGTAAGTAGATATACTGGTGTCGGCCGAGAAATAAAACGCGCCACGTTTTTCGCTTTTTATCGTTCGTCCACTATGGCCGCTCGAGCGTGTCCAGAATTCAGTTCCTGAACGTAAGTCCTCAGGCGGTGTCAGGAATCGAGGATGGAATAAGTCGACCCTTTTGTTCGTATTATTATCGCGATGTCTTGTCAATCTTGCATTTTTCCTTCGTCTTTTCTACACATCCCTTCGAATAACAAAACAGCTAACTTTTCTCATAGGCGCGGTGTTGAGACAAGTAGAAATAGTTCGATTTTGAATCATTTTCTTATTCGTTGTGGATTGTTAGACGCATGCAACATATTTGTCTTTTTTATTCATTTATATTACGCATGTTAATTCGATGGTATAACTCGCGACTATTGTTTACCGATCGACTTCTGAGATCGCTTTCTTCCCTTGTATTTCATTTGTGTAACTCATTTTTGTAACGCGTGATAACATCTGACTCGCATATGTTTAACTGTAAATTATTTTAATCCTCTACTGCGAGAATCCTTTGTCTTTACGGGGGAGGAAATTCTGATCGATTATAGTTAACCGATTGTCTAATCTCTTTACGTTATATCTTATTATTATATAAGAGAAATATCCGTAATAAGAAGCGAACAATCTCATTCAACGAACAATGTTTCTTCCCTGCAATAACTTTATTTTCATCAATATGTTTTCCATACAACGCTCTTAAGAACCGTCAAAAATATTTCCAGCACAAATATGCCGTTCATTCACCTTTCCGTCTCTCCGCACTTTTAATGCCAATAGAAGAAAATGATTATCCTTGCAACTATCAATCATTCTACGTATTATAACACACGATTCTACACAGTGTCAAACTGGAAAGAACGGGTCGGCATATTTAGGATTCGTTAAAGCGACATGAAATCGAGTTGCTCCGTCGACGCGTCTGTCGATATTGTTTTCCACCCTCTCTGGAGGATCGCGCTCACGTCTCTGGTCAATTACTGTCCGTATCGTCTCGTGCGGAGCACGGTGTTCGCGGAAGAGAGAGATGATATAATTACAATAATTAATCCAGAGTGCCCGAGCCTTTGTCAGGCTGGCGCAAGAGGTCGAATTCTGTCGACAAACGCAACTCATCCTCGCCAGGGCCGTTTCTCTCCTTCCGTCTGTCGTCCCATCAACCCCTCCTTGGGGACACGGTGCACGCACGACGCCGAATATCCGTCTGGCTGCCCAACTTTACTACCCAGAAGCCGGGGGATAGCGGCGGTTTCAAGAGGGACTGGCAAGGGGAGGGACAACCCCCGAACTAGAGTTCGTTCACACCGGCCTCGTCAGACAACGGACTCGAGGAACGATAATATTCGGGATCGAGCGTAAAACTTTGCCCCAGGAAAAGAGATAATTGGCCCCTCAGAAATTCTCCTGGATGTCGCCGTCGCCGACGCCATCGACGTTGATATCTACGTCTTCGATCCCATAGACGTCCTTGTCATCGTCTTCTTTGCGATTATCGCTTTTGCGTTTGTTACGATTTACGACTGGCGTATATTGATATCGTGACACGAAGATTGAAAGCAACGCGCTGACGTTATTAACGAGCAGCTTGAAACGTGTTTATACCGATGTCCCTTTTCCGATGTTCTTCAATCGAGTAGAGTTTTGATAATTAAGAAGAATGCGGAGCAATAGGTCACTGGATTTTGGCATTTTTAAACAGCTTGCAGAATGAGACGAGTCGCGAAGAATAGACTTATTCTTTTATCTATCCGGTATCGATACGTCATAGCGATCGTAAGTTGCGGATTTCTCAGTGTGTCGTACTTGAAAATTTCAAGTTCTAATTAACGAAGGGCAACTGGTTGTTTAGGTAGAATATTAATTAAATTGATGGATAAACTCGAATGAGTGTATACGTCGCAACGAGTAAATTATACATTACAAAATCCAAGTTGTTACGTAACAAAGATCAGATTTGATGTGTAAGCTGCACCTGCACAGACAAGGATCATAAGGAACCAAATGGATGTATACTCGCAAAGTCTAGAGAGATATTCATGGCAAGAAACTTTGATGCAGGTATACGTATGTCGTATAGATTTGAGAGATTATAAAAATCAGCCTGAAACGTATCATGCAGAGACCCGAGAGGTTATGATAATCAGTTTGAGCATAGACTTGTTTGGTGCGTATATAGCAAAGACTTGAGAAGCTATAAAAACCAGTTTGAAGCGTACTAAGCCAAGGCTTAAGAGGTTATGAATCTCAGTTTAAAATATTCTTCGCAAAAACTTGAGAGACTACGAAAACCAGTTTGAAATGTATATTGGAAAAATTAACAGAGCTTTAAGCAGCAGAAAGAAAAATTTGAAAATTTCAGGATACTCCGTCCGATGAACATGATTCCGAATATTAAATTAATGGTTTCCTTTGTTAAATGTTAAATATCAAACATTCAACTAGCCACTATCTAATCATTTCTGTGATAATGTTAGTTTCTTCTTCTTCGCTATTAATTTTTCCGTTATCACGCTTTCAACGGAATATTTCCCTGAATGCTTAGACCTTCGCGGAATTCTTTCGCGTTATATCTGTCTTCAGATCTTTTATTAGTGCACAAGGTGTCGCTATCAGATTTTACACGAGGCACATGCAAATCCCTTTCACACTATATTTTTAAAAGCGGCATATACGCGAAATAATGGTTTTGGCATTAATGCTTTGATGTTCATCAGAGGGTTGTACCTTAATAAATCACTGTATACAACTGCCGATTTTGTACCAGTCACGCAGATTTTTGCCAATGCATTCATTTATCCGCACGTAACGTACAAAGTAATCTCGAAACGTCAAATATCTTGTCGTTTTCATTTCCGTCGCAAAAACTGCAAAGAATTACAGTCGCTAAGCATGGAACAAATTTGGCTGATAATACCAACTCAAGCTGATAATCCGATGGCTTTACTATGTCAGCGTAATTTCGTTGAAATAAAAACTAAACACGTACTTCTCTCCAAATTGTTTTTTCTTTAACATATAAGAGCAGTCGGAACCATTTTTTACATTACATAATTGTATACTTAAAAGTAACAAAAATTTTATAAAAGTTTCAGAATATTTTTAAATGTTACTTCTTAAAAGTCAATAAATAGTTGAAATTAAATTCGAACCTTCTCGCCACGAAGAATGTATATTTGAGTATTGAATAATTATTTGCCAAAAAAAGACGTACGTATACGTTTGATATAATATTGGAATCGCTTCTAGTTCCATCTGTCTGCTATAATTGATACAGCACTATAATTACATCTATAGATTCATCAACGTATCTTTCTTTGGTAACAACACGGTTTCAACTTACGTGCAAGCTATTCCTCCGTATGAAAATTAATCCTGAAAATCTAAGCAAAAACACCTTCATTCTAACGACTTCTAAATATAATTCTACTTCTAAATTTCTTCATGAACATAACGTTTAAAAAATTCCAAAATATCGACCAATTACAATGCCAATCTTTAAAGATTACTAATTATCCTACAATTATCTTTTTTCTTACCTGACGATAAGATGCACCGCCAACACGGAGGTTCCGTGTTTCCAAGGGAAAGGAGAGTTCGAATCAAAATTAATAATCAAGCGGCGATCCTTCCTTCTTAATCCAGCGCTCGTCTTGCCCAAGAATTCGTTAATTTACGTCTTTGTCCGTTTGCCGAGAGGGCCATAATGCCTCGACAAGTGAAGCGTGAGGAGGAAGAAGCGAAGAAGAGAGAAGGAGATGAAGCAAGGGGTGGATTGCCGGTTGGTTTGGAACACGGAATGAGGGAGGGGGGGGGGTGGAAGTTGAAGGGATGGCGACGGGTCGTTGCCCGAAAACGCGGCTCTGTTATTGTCCCCCTACTCCCTTTTCCGTTGCCCCTAACTCCGACTTCGATACACGCACACACCGACACACGCACACGTGGCCAAGAATCCCAGGCATACACGCGGCAAACACACACTGGAACGAATTTATGCACGCACGCAACGCAGCGTATTCACGATCGCACACGCGAGAGCAGACGTATGCACGTTTTGTCTGATGCAGTGACACGCACACGTAATCTGCACGCAGTCCTCGAGCGTCGTTTTGACGTACCATTCGGTTGACAACGAGGACGAAATAGCTGGTTAAGGGCCTGTTGGATTACCCCGTTAAATCGTCCTCTGTAATCTTTTCTTGAGATTGATAACCTAGCACTTAGGTAAGAAGATTGTTGTCCAACGGTGGAATACCAAATCATGCAAAACGATGGGTTCCAGGTACTTTGCTTTTCCAATATACTAGACGCGTGCAGAGGTTTTTAGCAAAAGTAACGTTGAGTTTTATTGGAGCAGAAACTTGATTATTTTCAATTAGCGGGATATTAATGTCGGATTTTCGCTGGTAATAGTTTCAAATGAATCATATGCAAGAAGTTGGCTTTTAACTGCAGATGTTTAAACTAGTTAAAATAACAGGCAGGCTTTCAGATATCTTGTTCTTGTAATGTACCAAAAATATGCAGTATAATCTGTCAATGGATTCTAATCGACCGTGTATAGTATATTCAGATGCATATTAAGAATCGGTAATTTCTAACGTTAACTTCTGAGAAGTTTTTCACTTTCGTTTGATCTCCTTTTTATCTTCAAACGAGAAAGGTTGTATTATATCGAGATCTGTGAAGAAACTTTGAATTGTTTCTGTCATTTAATTTTAGAGCGTTATCAGGTTTTATGACTCTTATTCCCAGTAAATGTAATATCGTTATTGAAATGTAACGAAACGATGCAGTAGATTTTGTGCGCATTAGATCAAGTTTTCAGGTACTTACTTGATCAAAGGGTAAAGCACGTTGATCGATTTAATTACAATGTCTTTCGGAATGGCGGAATGGAAAGAGCAGGTTTCGTATTTCAATAGCTTTGTAGAAAGTCGAATTCGTTGTTGCAACACAAATAGTTCAATTTCCGTCGTAGGACCGAAGGGTTTAGAAAATGTTGAGGAGAATTCTAGGTATCGAATGAACGGAAACAAGATTGAATTCACACGATGGCGTGAATACCATAGATAGGAACAGAATTCATTTGCTTTGACTACGTTTAGCATTAATTTGTCGCGCATGACATACGATAGATACAAATATTATTTGTTAACTAAATGGGAAAAAATTATTTGCGCTAAATATATAAATAATCACATGTCATAATCCGATGTATACTTAATTTATTTGTCATCTGGTCAATTTTTGCGATTGTACTAATTAGTAAAATTTTTCAAATCGAAATTTACGAGTTATCAGACCTAATAATAAGTTCTTTTGTATAAGAGTAACGAGTTTGATAAGTCAAAAGTCAAAAAAATAGAAGCAAAAATCTACTAGTTTACGAAGCTTTTACAGAAATTACTAGTCGATCGACTGTCCTATTAAACATTTTTATTATAAATTATACGTAGCAATAGCCGAGCGATCGATGAAAAATTGTTGATCAATACTTCTTCTAGTATTCCTATTACATTGATTTGAAACACAAAATTGCGCACGGACAAACCAAGAAATTTGTCCTTACTTTAAAATACAATTTCCATAAACGCTTACAATCTGCTCAGAAGTGGTTGCAACTTTGTAACAAGAACACCCGTAATCTTTGATCTCACGGAATTCCAAAGAAACCCATTTAAAACTGGAGACGAACGTAGCCCCTAGACGATCTTAAAAACGTGTAAAAGCTGAACGAGTAATAGAAAGAGAGACGATAAACCGATTCATTAGACGACATTTCCATTCGATGTCGTAAAGATAGGTGGAAGAGGGTCGGTTTCGCGAGTAGAACAAGATTGAACACGGCGGTGTTTCACGGGGTAAAATGGTGAATAAAAGGGGACAGGAGCAGTCGTGATAAGGTAGACAAGATGCAACGAGCCGCGAATCTGAGGGGGTTGAAGGGGGTTGTTGGTAGGTGTCCTCGTTGTAGAATGGGCAAGGACACGTGGATTTGTCGACGAGCGCAAACCACTGACGGCGGAGTTACGTCGACGTCTCGTTGCACAGGCCCGATGCAGTCGGTAATGCAGCACTTTGCATTGTTGGCGGGTAGCAAGCGGCAACGTTTACTACCGTCGACGTGTCAATCCGTCCCAGGGTTTTACGAGCACTGCGTAAATTCCACGGCCTTGCTACGGGCGTCGTAGTCGCGGACGACCAACATTGGCCGGGCTCGTGCATCGTCAACGACAACAAATGCATTAGACTTTATGGCGGCTGGCTCGTTAACTCTCCTCATCCCATTCTCGGCCAGCTTCACCTATACACCGGCCAGACTCTGAAAATGTCCAGACTCTAGCCAGACGTGCCTCCGCCCTGCATCTGCATCCAATCGCGCACATCCGTCGTTTTAGATCTTCCTAACTCGTACACGAGCTTTCCACCCCGACTGAAAACTGGCCAGAAAGCTTCAGCTCTACAGTGCACATCGCTGGCCATAAGTATCAGAATATCCGTTGTTATTTGGTATTTATGAAGACGCTTTTCTTCTTTAGATCTAGGAAAGGTATTATTTCGATACGCTGAATCTTGCAGGTTAAAAACAGGAAAAGTTCAACAAGTGTAACCCGTCTTCATGAAAATCGGGAAAAATTTGCAAGATTTAAAGCTCCGTATGACGACTTAAATCCTCCTAATATTAAGCGAACTACGTCATATTTCACTCTGAAAAGAATCTCCTTTGCGAAGAGTATTTTGTTACAAATCCGTTATTTTGCTCGTGGCTGTTAGAAATTCTTAAGCTCTTCTCATTCTACAAATTACTTATCTTTATCTTTCTCAATTTTTGAGTTACGAGTCAGATCGATATGGGTCTTTTAAACTTATAGAAAGACATCTAATATTGATACAAACAATTTCAATAATCAATATTGATACGTATATACAGCAAAGAGTGAAATATATAATATAAATATATCATATCGTTCTTTAATAGATAATTTACGTTTATAGTGGATAGATCAGATTACATTTTCGTAGACGTATAGATTTATGGATTAGCTGTATGAAGTAGATGCTGCCTGTAATTATTACTAGTTCGTCGTTAATTTGTATATTATATTTTGATAAAATTCATGTACTATCGTTGCTACAAGTCGACCAAAGAGTCCGGACACATACTTACGAACGGTATTATAAACAGAGAGGAATACATTCGTAGGGAAAGCATTTTCCTTAACTAGACGCAGTTTGTTCCATTGTCTTCGGGGCTGTAACTAATTTCGGAGTGCCGGTTTGACTAATCAGATGCTTTGTTGCGAGACAAGATTTCGGCTGACTTTAACCGACTTCGCGCGTGGAAACGCGCGTGAAACGTGTTGTAACGATATAGTCGTCTACAAGTTAATTAACGTCAATAACGAACTGTGACGAGAAACTGCACCGGAAGGAGTACTCTTGGAGAACGATGTACGAGGGAAATGTACGGTTATGTTTGGAAAGGGGGTAACGATGAGTGACGTTGATTTTATTAGTTCGAATGCCAGGGCGGAGGATATCTTTCGATTGATTCGTCCTGTTGTTGATGAATCGACTAGATGCCGCGCAAGAATTTCCGATTCATTGTCCTATACATTCGTCCTCGCTTCTCTGAAAGTTTAATTCACCGTTACGCGATAGTCACGTTTATAAATTCACCGAATGGATATCATTCATGTGTCTCGAATAGATTTTCTGTGAGACGTACCTATCGATATTATCGAACTCGTCGAAGTGGAGGACAGAGGTTCGGAATATAAAACGTGAAACAGAAATATGAAGATACGCATACACACGTAGATACGCTTCGGTTCTTCCATCTTCGATCAAACGGGATAATAGACATAAATACACGTGTTCCGTCTTTTTGACTAACCACAAGAAAGCTTCTTTACGATCTTTTTAATATCTTCTCTATCAATGTTCAAAGATATAAATTAAGCAAAAATAACAGACGCCCGGTAATCTGTAAACGCTGTTAGTCGACGATATATTTCGCTTCTAAACAATTTCGCGCAAGAAGGTCTATCTAGCGAGGATCTAACGCAACACAGCTAGGTCATTTAGATGACATGGGCATGTTTAAATCGGCAGGATGGACGGTGGCTTGTAGCGAACAGGCAAAAAGCATCGGGGCACCTCAACTGATGCTGCTGTTGGCTAGCTGTCGGACGAAAAAAGAAGTAGGGGAAGGTTTCGTCGCGTCCGGAAATTGTTCGACTCTCGCAAAGTAGCGGAAGCGCCGGGAAAAACTCGGTAGAAAGGGGGCAGACATAGAGAACACCCTGTGATTAGGCGGTAAGAAAAATGCAGCCGACATTAATAGACCCTCTTTAAGGAGCTTCGAGATACCCGTCGCGTCTCTGTTTTTCCCGTCTTCCTGGCTCCTAACAAATGGCGAGCTAGCCCGTCACGGCCTCCCTCCCTTTCTCTGATCGATAGATTATTGTCTTGGCTTTTGTCGACTTTCTAATAGTCCTCCTAAAAATCCTTGTCGTTGACTTATCACTTCCACTTCGACCTGGACCAAGAAAACATTGAGAAATGACCGTTCGTGGCTGAATTATTGCGGCGTATCAGGTTGCCACCGGAAATCGAGCGCTATCTCGATCCCGTTTCCTTTTATTTTACGACCGAGTTTTCGGAAACTTTGCGCCGATCGATGTGGCAAACAGATCTACGTAGATTCGGAAATCGAGTTTGCTTCTTGTTTGCGACTTCTTGACTTTATGGCGCGAATAAAAGTGTTTGTCGAGGAGGCTTTATATACGAAAAAATGATCGGTAACCGTTGGATCGTATGATGTTACCAAAAAAAAAAAGATGGAAAATTAAAAATACGAATATTATTAGTTCGCAACGTGTATACATCCTGCTACCATCGTTCGGCGGTATATCGTTTCCTCGATCCTTTATCAGTTTCACGCTCATTTAAAAAATTATATTTTAGATTAACGGAAATCAGGAAGGAATTTTTCAATCATTCTCCGCATTTTTCAATACGTGTCCCTGGTCGGCACAGGGGAAACGAACACAGTATACGATGTTTCGACGCGCAAGAGATATATTTCAACGTTGATCCAAAAAATTAGTACGTAGAATCAAGCAGTAAATATTCTTGCAGATGTATTAATGGACGATTCGAGACTCGCGTCATGAAGCCAAGTACGTTTTACGATTCGGTTCCTCGAGTGCGCGATATCGGATCGCATTATGGATGCTATTATCGAACGTCAAAATCGACGTCGCTTTTATCGAAATTGGGAATTAAAAGTAGAGAAAATACGCGATCGCTTGGCGAATATATCGACGAAGGTCCGCGCTTTGCCAACGCCAACGATGCCGTAGCTCGTATTTTCGGATGTTTTAACCCAGATTGTCACGGAAACTATATTGGAACGTCCCCGAATCTAAAGTAACAGCGGCGGTATGCTCGAAAATGTCGCGTAATTACATTTTAACATAGGTTATACATTTAATTACGTTCGAGAGTATAGAAATATGGTACGTGTATTTTTTTCATGGATTTTCATTTAGTAATACGTAACGTGATATAAAATCTATCAAGGAGAAACTTATTTATTCCAGTTCTCTAAAAATACGCATCTTTCTATCTTTCATCGAAGAAATCAAACACGAGCATTTTTACATTCTACGTATTATAGTTTTTATAACATTTTTGTAATATTATAAAGTATATAAACCTGCGAAAAAGAAAAAGTAGAAAAAATTTATTTCTCAACCCAATAGCTCAAAACCAAATTCAACATCTTACTATTCTCTTTCGAAACGATCGTTTCGTCTTCAAATATGATACTATATAAATTTACGATTAATCGCCAGTTTCCTTGCACGTGATCGATGACGGAAGTAAGTTATGTAGGTAAAATTAAAAATGAGCGATATTCAGGGTTAAGGTTATCCTTGTCTACCTCCAGTTATGTACGATTTCTCGACGTTATATGCACGTGGGTTTGTCGACCTCGCGCTCATATGCTTTTCTCGAAGTTCATCGAGTTGCCTCGGTTGTTTACAGTCTCGAGGCATCGCACGCAAATTACAGTCAATTAGAGACTTACTGGCCGTCATAAGTTCTGATGCGAGCCTCGAATATCGCGTACCGTGCATTTTTTACGACTGATGTGTAGATTATGGATGATCGCTAAGGGCGTGTATCGATATATTGGACAGATCATAAATTAACCCGTAGGCGGTTGCAACATTTATGAGGCCCTATAAAATACCGTGACATGCACAATAAAAACACGCGTGTGTCGTTGTGTGGGACGGAGAAAACATAAAAAAAATATACCAATTTTTGTTCACTCTCGAATGTACGATTCTTTCGGATCTGTTGAAACATTTCGAACGCGTTAATCGTTCTCTTAATTTCCGCCGAAACATCGTTTATGTCGCAATTACGATGTAACGGACAAGCTGCGAGCAAATTATACATCTCAATGGCCCGTTACACGATACAACTTGGGATACAGAGTACGCAAAAGGGATGTCGTATCCTCTTCGTGACGAACGAGTAAATATGTAAGGATGAACGGGGGTAGTTCGCTTGTCTTCGAAACGCTCAAACACTCCATAAGCGGTACATTTGCCTACGCTAAATTCTTTGACTTTTTGAAACGAAACGTTTCTAAAATAAGCCGTAATTTAACAGCTCTTACGTCTCGCATTTTGAAACAGAAATATATTTTTACTGGCACACATACGTATAAGATGCTTGGTGCTCTCGTTTTATCTCCCTAGAATCGCGGCAAATCAGACATTTATTCATTACTGCAAGTGGCGTTCCAGCCGGCACATTACTCACGGTACGTAAACACACCATGGCATGCTGGTTGCATTGACATCGAAATATTACAGATTGGTATCATGCCCGCCACGCTTCGACTCGATTAAAAGTGTCCGTTCGATGTAGAAATTACAGTCGATTAAAAGACTGCGGTAACTATCAGAACGTGATATCGAAGAAAGAGAAGAAGACGAAGATGAGGACAAGGAGGGAGAAAGAGAGAGAGAGAGAGAGAGAGAGAGGACTAAAAAAGAAAAAGAAGAAAGGAAAGAAAAGAAAAGAAAAGAAAAGAAAAGAAAGGGAACAGTTCGTTTTTCAGGCCCGCGTACGATGGACACACGAATACCGGAGGGCTACGTAGTGAGCACATATTTGCACGAAGTAACTCACGTCCATGTATTTCTTGCAACCACGTACGTAGCTGTACTTACGTACAGCGTGTGAGATAAGATAGCCTGTGGTACCTACGCTCGTAGGGGGTGGAAGGGGATATATAATTGCAGAGGGCAAATGGAGAGAGAAATACAGTACGCGTGTACGTACTGTAACGACGCGTGTATGTGTGAGCTGTTTGATGCAGGTGATGGTATGTACGTGTGTTTGCGAGGGCGAAAGAAAGATGCGCGGAGATGTTCTCGCCAGGTCAGCACGGGGTCACGCTTGGAATCCAGAGCAAACTATCCCCTCCTTCGTTTTCCCTCCCGTACCTCCCTCCCTCTTTCCTCTAAGTTCCTCTTGTTTGACCGCTTGCTTGCCTACCTACCTACCTACCTACCTACCTACCTGCTCGCCCTCTCCTTGTCCTTTTCTTCGTCTCCTTCTTCCTCTTCTCCTTCTTCTTCTTCTTCTTCTTCTGTTTCTTCTTCTACTCCTACTACTCCTCCTTCGTCTTCCTTCGTCATCTTCTTTTTCCCTGATGCCAAGTAAGAAGCCTATATACCGTCGGTTCTTCGTGTAACCCTTCACCTTCCCTCCTCCGTTCATCCTGCTCTATCGAGGGATCAGGCAAAACTCGCCTGTCTCTTTCTGACGATACCGTGAAACTGCCACGTGAAATTCGCGTCTTCCGTGTCATTGCAAGGCGATCCTGCTCCTCGAACGACGGGGAAGAGACCGCTCGAACGTAAATCGATCTCCGAGGAAGAAGCTGACGATGGTTCCACGGTTGTCACAGGTAAATAGCCGGCATCGATTCCGCGATTACTCGTACGGACTTGATACGCTTGATTTATTTTCTGGGAAGATCGTTGTTTACTATATTTGACTATTTGTGAGGATGACGATTAAATGTTGTACGGCGACGGAAAGAGAATGTTGTTACGTCAATTGATTTAGCAATGAAAGAATTGAGATTGTAAATGATTTTCAATGAAATAGGACGTAAGTTCAATGCAAAATTCATATTATCCGTGGTAGTTATACTTCCGCTTCGTTTGTCTGTTAACGATATTTTCAAACGACGAAATAATCCGAATAAATTAGAATTTGCATACTTTAAATGTACAAGGCGTACCAGGTATCTTGCGACAAAAAGTGTCGAAGTATGTTCGTTGAACAGTAAGAAATAAAAATATAGACGCTTAAACGTTTTATCAAAAATTTGTAACAAAATACAAAATAACAGCGGACTGATTCTTCCTACGACACAATGTAGGAACAAATTATGCAGCCATTACCTTCAACGATAGATACGTTAAACACGAGAGTGACACCTGTGAACTTTTATTTGGGAGAAAATTCACCGAGTAAGAATTAATTCGCGTCAGAAATTGATACGAAGAATCCTCAGTATATACGAATGTGTGCTAAAATAAAAGAAAATTAACGCCTAATTTCTCTATGAAATAAATTTGATTTCTTATCGACATCGATTCTCTATTTATGAAATAGTAAAACACTTTGAGATGGAATTAGATCGAATGTCATCAATCCGTTTTAACATTTTATCGAACGAGAGACTAGTCCGTTACTATTTCCTCTTCTTGTCATAATTTTTTGAGAGCGCATTTATGGATCTATGTTTAGAGGTGTTCTCGACACCCTCCAGCCTCCAATTAACGATTTTCAATCAATGATTGTAAATTATTAAATCGATCAAAAGATTCTGTCGCCAGATTTTCCCTCTATATTTACAATCTTATTTGGAGATATTTCACAAACCGCCGTTAATCGATATATGCGTATATTAATTAACGAAGCATAATCTATAAAAAGATTATGTAATATTAGCCAAGAGATTATCTGTTGTTGAATATTTGATTAACAAATTGTTTTGTATCAAAGTATTATATGTAATCTTGGACGTTGCAATTTGTACGCGTACCGAATAAAAATACTTGCAACGGAGAAAACTTTTATAGAGTTTCTGTAAATCGATTACTAGCTTGTTTATATCTTTATATGAAATTTTTCAATTAGTAGGCCATATTACATAATACTAATTGCTAATAGCTAATATGCGAGTTCGATAATTTTAATTAAAACGATCTATTTCTTTCCTTCCACAGAACAAAGATAACGGAAATTTTCTGTCAAGAAATTCTATCCCTATCGTCCAAATGTACGTATAGTTCATCGAATAGCTTGAAAGTTACCCTTAATTTAACATTAATTATCGTACAATGATATTCTCATTAATCACCCGAGAGGGATCTTTAAAACACAAAAACGACAGAAATTTCCGATCAACTTACGCAACAGCCTCCTTGTTGATCTGTGTTTAAGTGCATAAAGTACTTGAAATTTCTAGCAACTTACCTATAATTTTATATTAATTACGTAATATTCTTATTAACCGTATTGGTAGTAACATGTCGCAATATTTTGATGAATCACTGTCAAACCACGCTTGAAAATCTCGGTATCCGTGAGAATATCACAGTGGCAAGACTTAACAAGCGCCATGGGAAAAGGCGAAAGTCCATCCCGGGTATGTGCGTCGGTAGTTAGTTTCGCGCGCATACATAATCAGAATTTGCGTGTAGAATCTCGACTTTCGTGCCGTTCAAAGGGGCTACACGGGACGCACTTAAAAGGTGGCACGTTGAGGCGCACTCACGTGCTGTCTCTTATAAGGCAAATCGCTTCGTCGCGGCACGAAGTTACCTTTACGGGCGATGCAATTCCTTCGGTTGCTCGTCCGTGGTACCGGGCAACTAACTATCCCTCTGTTCGGCCACGTCGATTCGACGATAATCAGCCAGATAATTCACCGAATCGTCAAGGATTTTCTTCCAAGAACTTTACATTCTGATATCGCATCGATGATTCTAAAATCTTTCTCGAAGAAAAATATTTGTTTCTTTATGGTATCGTTTCATGTTAGGGCAACTGTGGAAGAGATACACCATGCTTATAGAAATATCTCAGATGTGTTCCACGTACACTATCTGCATTATCTATCGATAGCGTTGTTTCTTTTTTCTTTTTTAAATAAATTACGACGGATGTAGAAACTAGCTCCACGTAATAGCTAGACACATATAGTACTATCTCAACGATACACGAGAAACGGTATCTCTTTAGTTATCTCGTACCAACAATCGTAGGGCGGCGATGTCTGCGATTAAAGTTTGTATGCGTCGTTATGTGTTATATGAATTTAAGAAAAGTACAAGATATCTTTCGTGTTATACCAGTTTAAGAAACTCATTTTAAGAAGCAAACGGGCCATTCATGGCTTCGTAGAGTCTAAGGACCAACAATTCCTTACGTGAGACCGTATCACTTATGAGATGAGTAAGAAACAATCGTAGAATTAAATATCCGATATATCGAAGTAAAGAAGTACTTGTTATACTTTTACTGCGAGAAAACTGTCAGTACTTCTGCACTCACCCATCGTATATCTTACGATGTAGGTCTACGAACGTTCTACGACAGTCGAATCTTCGTTGCATCACGAAAATAATCGCATCTGCCACTTGGTCCCTATCTTGGCAATCTCGCGTACGAACGTTCGCCTCGTTACGCATCGAGCACGCCAATTACAAACACGATTATGCGCAAGAGGCGCGAGCACGAGCTACGTGTTGGCGGATCGAATTCACCCATCACTACGCACAACCGTGCACATACACAAACGCAAGGAAAAATGTACGCGCGCGTAAACAGTTCTCCGCGCGCCGCTTAGACGCCTGCTGGCCGTCAGTCGTATCATCGATACGGTTTCTCGTTAATTTCAGCTTTCATCTCAAAGAATCCTGCGCAAGTGCAGTAACGGTGCAGTCAAAAAAGCAATATCCGGCGAGCATCGAGCCGTTAATTATGCCATCGTTCGTGTCGTCGCGCTGGATGTCGTGTCGTCGTATGCGTATGAAGTATTTCCATTTCCATGATTGGACCGACGACGAGGAATTGGCGGCGGCCGCGTGTACCGCCGCGACAGATGGAGATTCGTGATTCCCCGCGTGTAGCATGAGGAACGGGTCGAAGGATAGAGAAAAGCCAGATATGCCGTTGAAGAGGCAGAGAGAAGAGAGAAAGAGAGATAGAAAAGGAGGGAAAGAGGGAGAGACGCTGGCAGTCGCCGGATGGGAGGTCGCCGCGTGTTAGGGACGCGCCGCGTGTCAATTAAGTGGCTCTGACCGGTGAGATACGGGAACTCCTTTCCATACGGATATGCATACGCTCGCTCCGAATCCGCTTCGGTTATCGTTTGCACGTACGTATGTGCACGTATACAGACGAAGACTGAAACAATGTGCCACGGACTGATGCCCGACAGAGAGCTGTTGATTTGTTTCGCTCTGAAAAAGCGTGCAAGTTGCGAGACCACCTACGAGAGCTAGGTCTTTTTCAAGTGAAACACGAGTTTCGTTTCTAGGACATTTCACGGCAAGTTATGAGACGGTGTTTAGGATGATCAAGGGGAGGATTGTCTTTTAGGTTTCGATCGATAGAGACTCCTGCGTTCGCATCTTCATTATGTGCACGAATAGCCGACCGTTTGGATATTTTCTTTGTACAGAATGGCTGATTAAAATATCGCCAAAATTACTTTACAAAAGGTTGAAAATGATCGACCAATAGGATCTGCTATAACCCGATTAAACGATTCGATCTTCCGAGTATAGTCTTCTCTGATTTATTCGCTGTACGTGAAAGAAACTAGAGACACAAAGGACCATGAGAAGTGTTACCGATACACGGGAAATAACGAGATACTCGGCTACGATGGAAACTTTTGACAAGTTGGCGGTGTCTTTGATAAAACGTTCTCCGTCGCTTAATGGAATAAACGAAACTGAAAATCGCTCGAGGAGTACCAGTTCTTCTCCGACGAGCAACCACTTATCGTTAAGTACGTATAACCGCGAGACCGACGCAACTTATAAAGTAAATGTATGTATACATTTTGCGTAAATGGGCTCACTCGTTTCGTCATTTCATCGTATCCTCCTGGGATCCCATTATGAATGCGTCCTTTTCGATCTTATTCCATCTTTCTCATTTTCCTTTTAGTTTACCTTTGTCTTCGTCCCTTTTCCTTTTTAACATTTTTCCTCCTTTTTTTCTTCTCCTGTCTATATCGTAGCGAGAACACGTGACACGAGACCTCGTTACGATGACCCCAGCTGGAAATGTTCACGAAGGCCCTATCCATCGCGATCAAGAACCGATCCCTGTTTGCCTTCGGTCTCAATGACCCGGGCATCACGAAAGTATTATCCTTCTTCTTTTCTTTTCCTACCTCTGTTCACCTTTGACTTTTATTATCCACGAGGTTCGTTTCGAGATACCTTGTAAACGCAAATCAGATTTCCACGGTATCCAAGGCGAGATGTATATTTGATTCGAACTGCAGACGAGATCGTCATCGATTATCGAATTTTGTTTTCTGTATTTCTCGATTTTTTTACGATCACACTCTGGTTTAGACAAGCGTGAAATTCTGTGAAAATATTGATTAACGAATCAATGTTCGAAGTCTACAGGTGAAGTCTGGACATAGGAAGTCCATTTTTGTTCATTCTCGAATTTTCATGTCACTTGGTGACCGCAAGGATTGCGAACCATTTGAACGTGATATGGTTGAAAAGTGGAACTATTTCTTTGTCCAAAGATATAATCCAAAGATGTAAAGATGTAAAGTCCTTTTTTAGTAGTAATAAAAAATAGGTAATGTGCATGTAGCGTGACTAATGTTACGAGGATCAAAATTTTATATACATTCAATAGAATGACAAAAATATATATTTAATTCGAACATCAAATAGAGATACTTAATATATTATAATATTACTCGATTCCTTTAATTTTACTTTGAACGTCTTTTAGATGATCTCTACGATGATTCGTTTATTATGAATTTCGCAGCATAAAAAAGTTGATAAAGTAATTGTTCACACATTACGCTATACCATTATACATGCGAGATTGCGTAAGTTTTAAATAGTATGCAAATTTTATTTATTTCTTCGTATTAAGAATATAACACATTATGATCGTTTATTATAATCACGATAATTATATGAAATTGTTTTTTAATGGCTCACGCTATTAGTGTTGTGGAAATATTTACACAGTTCTGCGCTCCTATTGCGTGCACATGGCGTTGTAATAAAGATAAATTCTATTCTAAAAGTGCATTAGCTATACGATTGAACAGATAAACATCTTCGTAATTAAATAGTAATCAGATCTATTTAATTCCAAACTATTTTTACACCCTGAGAGATAAAAGAATTGCAAACTTTTTATTTGAATTTTTATTTTTGCTCCAAGGCGTATGTCAAACACTCTTTTCTCGGTATATCATATCGTTAAAAAGATCGTGTCCCAGATCCATTAATAAACATATTTAGAAATGTATTTTAAAATATACAATATGAATAAAATCATCGTGCAGCGTAAACACGATCCGTCAATAAAATTCTAATAACGGTTCTAAGCATCAAATCGTAGTATCTTCAAAGAGATAACGATACGACGATCGATCACGCGTGATATTAAAAAAATATGGTTGCAGATTATCCCATCGAATCAGCTGGAAGGTTGAAAACGAGTCGCCTTGGCGTACACTTTTCGCGTATCTGTTGCACGAAGTAGAATGGACGGACTGAGGGGAAACAGTCAGCCACTGTGACACCGCGTTATTACTAAACTTTCCAGCCTGAATATTCACGAGGCATTATGTTTCCGTGAGAAGAAAAAAAAAAAAGAAAAAAGAAAGAAAGGCCGGACGCGTAATTAAGCACTAATGGAGAGTCCCGTTAGATCCCGAAAGAAGCTTTACAACGAAGCGTCAAAGTGCAAACATTAAATATGCCGTGGACGATTTTTAAGGATGCGTTACGGGGCCCGAGCTTACACCGTTAATGGAAGGATAAGAGGAACAGCGGGATGGTAGATGGTGAGGGATGGATTTGAAGGATGCGAGAGGACACGAGTATGAAAAGGGTGAAAGGGTCGAGGACCGGAAGTTCACGAGTAGGGTTGATGCCCGCGCGGGGGAGGAACGCCGAGCCAGAGGGTGAAGAGCGGTTTAACGCGTTTCCGCGGTAGAGCGGTTTAACGCGCACATACCGCGTCTTCGTGTGTGCTACCACGACGACTGCCGCTAGGATACCGTGTGTGTGTTAATGCATACGTATGAGCAGGTACATTGGCACATACAACGAGCCACACGAGCGTGTCTCGTTAAGGAAAGACTTCTTAACGGCGATTTTAGCAACGATTAATCAAACGTGTTTTCGGTCGGCTTCCGAGTCTCCTTTTTTATCTATTCGTATCAGTTTCTTTGAATAGTATCGGTTATAACAAAATTTCGATAATTTCGTGTCTTCTCTGGTTTTTGTTTATCGATTGCGCGAGATGATAAATGCGAAGGCGTAAGGAAGCAATTTTTCTACTAATACATAGGAATAAGAGAATAGCTATACAAACAATTACATGTCTTATTAATGAAGCACTTCTTGGTAGTAATTTTAGTAACGGTTAGTTAATCATCGTTTTCATTTTGTTCCTCATTCTCCTTTATTACTTTTTCCGATAATTTCTCTCATATTTCATCTTTCATATTTACATATGATGCAAAGGAAATATGGAAACAAAGCAGCGAGATTGATTCATCGCGTTAATACATATGTATAGTGAATACTTATAGACGTTTTACACATTCATCAACTGAGGATTAATTTATTCAACTGTACAGCGTTTCATAATGAAAGGATGTCAGATACACCGTCAGCTATGATGTGAAATTCTTAGGAGCACGATCTGCGCATTACGGATCATTACAGATACTAATGAAGGAAATTAACTTTTGTAAAATCGCTGGTGCTTTCGGCATTGAACAACCAATCGCAATTGCCTGTCAATTATTTCAAGATCCTATCGTATTCGTCTATTGCTAGTGCAAGTAACGAAGAATTCAAACATATTTGCCGACAGATTACTCGAGCTTGTGTACAAGATACTTGTTTCGGCAGAGGGAGGTTCGCGTTACGGTTTTCGCAATTGTAACTTGGAATTTCTGGTTCGGTGTAATGCACCGGACATGGGAAGTTTCGAAGGTACAATTTATCACGCAGCCGAGGGAGTTACAACGCGGTCCAAATGGAAAATTCGGATTTAGCTTGGGCAACAACGCGAAGAAATTAAATGAGACTTACCGAAGCGATAGAGGGCTTAACTGCTACAAGATCCGTTGGAGCGTCGGGTCTGACTCTTGTTAGTTTGGAATTAACCATTAATTTCTCACAGCGTTGGTAGTTGATAGTTAAGAATTTTTTGGAAATAATTCCACGAAAGGTCCCAAATTGGAAACATATAGAAAATGATTTAGGAAAATCAGCGTGAGAAATCAAAAACTTGAAATAAATTGTTTGAAACATTACTTTGACAAAACTCCCGGAAGAATCTTACGTCATCGAGAAAACAAAAGTTCATACCAAATATCAATTATTCCACATTAATCAGTATTATTTTATGAACTCAGGGATATTGAAATACGTGTAATTTTATGTGCTAGACTAGATTAGCCGCGCAGTACTGATACATGTATGTGAATATGAGTGTGTGTGCGTGTCGCCCCGAAAACGGATGAATGTAAATTGTTCAGTGGGTTAAGAGTCAGTTTTAAGAGTCTAGTATGGAAGATGGCGAGACAAAGAAAGTGCTGAGACGCGTGCAAATAAAAGTGTATCGATGAATATTTGTGAAATCGTTTACCAAATAAATATATCAATATTTTCATATAAATTGTAAGTGTAAATTTAGTGTTCCTACACCATTATGTCGGCAGTTAAGATCCGTAATTCTCAACAAGGGATAACTCTTGAACGAATTTAAAATAATATCCAATATCTTTATATTGGTTTTTAAAAACGAAACGTATCTATTTGGTACGTGGATCGAGACTTTTCCACAGTGTCGTATAGGTTTTTGAAAATTTCCAAATCTCTATTATTATATCATTACGTTCACTGGTGAAAGAAAAATTCATCTCAAAAGGGTTAAATTTATCGTCCGTTGATTCGATAAAGAGGCAATAAGAGCTTCTAATTATTAATTCATGCGTAATTTGTATATTTTGGCCAAATTTAAGCACCGTTATTGCGAATTGGCTAAAGTGAGGATACTTATGAAGGATAATGCATATACGTCACAGCGCTACGACAAGGATAAAGGGGATAGAACAGCTTTCTAGCTTGTAATGAAATGCTAAACGCACGTTGAGGGTGCAGTCGCGATGTAAAGAATGGTCGTGTAAAACTTTCGTGACGACTGGTGTCGTACTGTATTATCAGTGCCATTTGTAATGCTGATTCGACCAGTGGCCCGAGAAATTGTTCGCGTTTCACTCACCGTATGAAATTACGTGCGAAGCTATAAAGTATGTCACGTTGGTCAAGTAATTTTTATCTGTATTATTCGCGCACCGTGGTACGTCCATCGTGCGCTGAAACAAACGTGTACGATTGCACGATGCGATTATATACATATGTAGCAATTTTCTTTTACGTAAAGCTTTAATTGTAATTATTAGTCGCGTGACGTACATCCAGAGATGTCATCGTTCTAGTATTATCGGAATATAATTTATTAGCTATGAACGATCTTAGATGTATTATCATAAAGAACACTTTGAAAGTAATTAATCGATTTATACCTATTATATTTCTTGAGAGTATTCCATTGATTTTCTAATTTCTTATTTTATACGTAGTTAAGGAACTAATTAACGATCCATTGTTTTATTTGTTTCGTCGATTTCTTAAATCACTCTGACGATTAAATCGACAGTAATTGCGCTACTGAAGAGCACGGTTTAGTTATTTCAGACTGTACCAGATTAAGCACATGCATCGATTAAATTTAACCGTACTTTGCGTCATTTCTCTGGTTGTTTTATTATTTTCAAACGACACGAAGAATCGCGTGTCTGAATGTACAAAAGTTTCACGTTTTCCCGCCCGTAACGATGACATTAAATGTTCCGTAATCGTAAGGTTGGCACTTAACGAGTGAAAAGATTTTAGAAACCAAAGTATGATCTCTCGCTGTCGAGTAACTTATACAAGCGAGTTACCGAACAAGCTACGACATATCATGCTGCAGAGCCATCGAGACAATTTAGTCTTGTAGCACGATCATATCCCCGAGTGATACACCGGCGATGGCTGTTTGGGAGTGTGCATCGGGCAACGAATCATTCCCATAATCAGCAGATAAGGAAACGGCAGAAGAGCGTGCAACAAAAGGCTACGTAAACGGTAATCTACATCCTCGTAGAAAAGGTCGAGCGCGGTACAGAAACCATCCGCCCCTGGAGGCGGGTAGGCAAGACGTGGAGCGGCTAGCACACGATCTATCCTCGTCCGTGCGTGTTCGTGACTTGGGTCGGGCCTAGGATCCTGGGCCTGGTCCGTTCTCTCGGCTAACGTCTCCCACCAACATCGGCACCAGCAACGTCAGCGAACGAACCCAGGCACCGGTATACAGTACGAACGAACGTTAACAGTATACACACCCGTTCCTTCTGCTCCTTCGTCTTCGATCCTGCGGCCCTAAGGAGCAGTCACGGAGCAACCCTTGCTGTAGCGGGCGTTAGAATGCCCAGGGGGGACGGGCGAGGTTGTAAAGGAGGGCGAGGATGGCATCAGACGGCCGCGAGGAAGGGAAGGGGAGGAGGCAAGTGGCGAAGAGGTGGGCAAGAGGGTCGACGGTTTGGAAAGAGGAGGGCCAGGAGGGAGGCAAAGACTCTCCGCAGGTCGATACCATCGCTAAGAGCCACCAGGTTCAGGTCTCCCGCTGCTTCTATGCACCAATGAGAGAGACAGAGAAACGAGAGGACGAACATCCAGAAAGGGTGAGAAGGATGATGATGATGAGAGAGAGAGAGAGAGTGAGAGAGAGAGAGAGAGAGAGATGGAAATAGAGGAGAAACAGAAAGGTTAAGATAGTTAGAGGATGGAGGATGGGTATAGGAGGCTTCCCCGTAATTATTCAGCAAGGAGGACCCGCGGGTCAAGTCGGGTTATCTTAGCACTAGGATGCAGGGTTATCTACCCTGCCTTACTCTCGTTCCTCCCCGTCGTTGGACCGAGAACCACGCAGCGGGAGGAAGAGGGTCCTTCCCTCTTTGCCTCGTAAACATTCGCTGTTTCGCATCTAGCTCGCTTTCTATATGAATATACGTGTGTATATACGTGAAAACGATGTGGCAGTTGATACCTACCGATACGATCGAAGACACTCGGCTTTAGGAGTTTAACGGTGACGAAAGGCCGATGTTGATTCATGGGAATTACGACATTTCGCGATCGTTCACGCAACCGTGGACTTTGCAGAGTTTCGATCGGTGATTAATGCGCGTGGAACTCGAGTGGATAAAGGAAACGCTGGGGTATACAGGGTGAAAGCAAAATACGTAGATACATTTTGGTATTGTCAAATGTTTAAATAAAGACTGCTCCTGTGTATTTATTCCCGATGGAAAGGAAAATGATCGCGGTACTTTCGATTTTACGCGTGATTTTAAAGTAAATAAAATGTGTTTCAATCTCGAGAAGGCAGAGCTTTCGAACCTATGTTTATCTATACTCTCATTTTTAGAAACAGCCAGACACCGTATTAAAGTTTGGCCACCTATTTCGATTACACTCTGTACGTGCTATGAACACGTGCTAGAGTAAGTGCAACAGATAAAAATATATACGTAGCTATGTGTGATTGGATTAGCAAGAGAAGAGCAAGGCTAGGAATTTCATATGCATACATTCGTTTATTCCTACGGTATTGCAGTTTCTACCTCGTCGTTTGAGAAACCTAACATAATTGAATATTGGTTCTGCTTGTATTTTCACGAGAATCGAGACTACGCGAAAGAAACTTTTCGAACCAGGTGCCTTCCTAAAGAACCTGACCGCTAATTACCCGATTACACCAAGATAACAAAGTATAAAAACCTACGAAATACGAATTCTCTCGGTTTGTCTTGCGAACGAAGACCTTTTCTCTTTCGGAACACCCTCTATGTCCACCATTAATAATCTATCCGCAATAAACACGACTCTCTTCCCTCTTCCTTCATTCATCGCAAGAAGCGGTCCTGTGCTTCGATATTACCGACATACGTACACATATTCGGTCCCTCGAAATTTCCGGAAGGTTTGATCGGTCCGGATGCTTTGAAAGGGGGAGTATGGATGGAACGCCAATACTCTGGTTTCTCGGGATCCCCCGTGTCACGAAGCGCGTCTAGCCGCAGACATACTTTCGTGTTACGTGTGCAACATTGACGAGGATGATCGCTCGCCCGTACCAGCACGCACACTCACGTGTATCGTGCAAGTCCGCGTGTACGTGACAGGCATATGGCCGCAAGTGTACAAACGCAGTTGGATACTCGGGTACAACCGCGACAATTGCGGGCTACGCGTTCACGGACGTGTCCCATTTGCCCGTTCGGCAGTTCTCCAGGATCCGAAGAGTATTACGTGGCTTTACGGTGTGGGTGCAAAGGACAGAGGGCGAAGGAAGGCGTAACGGGGAGAGGACAGGGACGACGAAGACACGGAGCAACGCATGTGCCACGATAGAAGGCACGTAGAGTCTCTATGCAGAGACTCCAGCTGCGCCATGTGCGTCGTTTGCCGCAAACGTGACGCTGCTCGTCATCAAGGAGCTCGGCTCCGAGGAGATGCGATGCCTTTTTATAAATCCTGCTTAAGGTGAAACGTCGCGGGTAGCAGGAGGCAACGCCCTCGCCGCGTGGATTCCTCGCTGATTTCTCGCGTGAACCCACGCTTTCCGGCAGATCCGCGCTCATCGTCGGATGCATCTCGCCGCTTGCACCAGTTTCTGCATGCTTCTTCGGGATTATGATCAATATTTCTATCGCTTGTTACGGTGGTAGCAGTACAGTTTGCTACGTTCATCGAAATGAAACTCTGTTGGATATTTGAGAAATTTCGTAACAAGGTTTAAGAAAAATGTCAACGTAATGTATACGCGTTTTCATAGAATCAGTGATCGTCGAGGGTCATCGTTCGAATAAAAAAAGGTATACTGTGCGAGTTAGTGTGCTGGTTTAAACGATTTTCGTCCGCAATAATCATCATAGATGGTGAAGATTTGTTTGACTGGCTGCGAACATCGTTAGCGATTGAAATTGTTGTTGGTTACAAATAACGATTATATAAACGTGAGCGATATTTTTGTTTCGAAATAATATAGAAACACGGAAACGACAAATTAACCCTGTAAATTGTGAATTAATATAGAAAAGTTGTAATTTATCAAAGTTTCTACTTAAAATATCGACTCTATCCAGATTGATGTTTTTCTCCCTCGATACATTCAACGAATACGAATCTTCTTCTTGAAATATTTATAACATTTTAACAGAAGATAAATCACAATACCTGCTCGAATATGAGACACCGAAAGATACAAAGCGTGCGCTTATAATTCGATGTGTTTATTAATCGCCAAGGGATCAAGTATCCTCAGATAATGCACACACAATTCCTTAAGTTATATTAAATGAGTAAAATTGCATTTTATAGTTAACGACTATCGAAATGAAATTCCTAGAAAATAGGACATAACGTTTCTTTCGTAAGAGAAAATTCAGCTTGCGTCCGGGTTCTCCCGGCATTTGATGTTCTCCGCATTTGAATGTACAGAATGGCCAGAAGATTTGGCCCCTGAAATACGACTTTCGACCGGGATCACGTTTAGAATCTCCTTCGTACGGATAATGCCAGTCGTTCTGGGTTTCCAGTGAAAATTAAAGAGGCAACAAGAGAAAGAGAGAAAGGGGGAAGAGAGGGAGAGAGATAGAGAGGGAGAGAGAGAAAGAAAGCTGGAGGGAAAGAGAAATGGCCGAGAAAAGGTGAAGAAGGAGAGAGACGGAGATCACTGGTCTGATTTCACGCTCGGGCTGTTTAGCGATGGACGTAGATACGAGACACCTTCTCGAGCGTGCAGCAACAGCGGGATACCAATCCCCTGGTTGGTCGAGATCGTGACCTTCCATCCAGGGCGAATTTTCTCAAAAAAGTGGTTGAAATGGAACGGACCAAAAAACGTCAAACACCGTCCATAAACTACCATGTCTGCTTTGGACGTATTACTGCGAACAATAAGACGAATTTGTGGAAAAATCTTCCTGTTCCGAGAATATAGTTATCAAGCCTTGTAATATTATCACTTTCGTCTGATTCGCACTCTCTTCGTTATTAATAAATGTTCGTGATTTTTGTACGCGCTCGTCAAAGGCTCTAAATAATTTCGACTAATATTTCAATGACTGACAATTAAAATTTTTACCAAAGAGGTTGATGATAATACGAAAGAATACATAACGCGAGGAAAAGGAAAAGATTTAAGATATGTGTATTTGTAAAATTGCAACAAACGTCCTGTGACTTCTACATACAAATTCCACGTTAGTTTCAAATTTGACCGGCGTAACCGCGATACTCGTATTTCACTACGGTCCTGACAAAATTTCGAATTATTCTATATAAAATTTACAAGTAGTTTGGATATCTATGCGAATTCATATTTTCACGCACAGAATTGACAGAGCGAGATCCAGCCAGGGATTAGTTTCATTTACCAAGTATTATTAGAACAGCTATCGTACTTTGCATCCTTTATACACGTTTGCGTATTACGCGCATTCCGTGAATTTTTCTACCCTTAAACTTCCCATAAACGCATAAAATTCTACTCGTAACGTATGTATAAAAAAGTTTTCCATGACAGACGTTGAAATATTTTGGCGAGTCACCGTGCATGTTTATCATAATCGCGTTATTAAAATCTCTTTACATCTCCGACGCTTGTAAGGTACATCCACGCTCGTGCCGATAATTCTTTTCTGTTTGTTCAATGCGCCTTCGAGCGCTGCGTGAGTACGTGCACACGTCGAATCGTGGCTTTGCGCGCGGCCAATCCGTGTTTCGCGGTATGTACACTCTGTATAATATATATTTCACACACATGCGCGCACGTACACGCAGACACGTGTACACGTGTATACCTATATGTTTCAGAGCGGGATGCTGTAGATAATCCGCACCGTCGGCAGAATCAGGCCAGAGAAATTACCAGCCGGCCGCGATTTCCCACGCAGCTCGCCTTGCCCGATCGCGAGCGCAAGAGTGTTTTTAGAGTACACGAAGTTGCCGGTTCCGAGGGAGATTTCTGATCGAGATTAAAGAGCAATCGTATCGGTGCTCGATGCGATGTCACTAACGTGCAAAGTATTTGTTGTTTCGGCCGCGATACGAATTACGTTCGATCGTTCTTTGCTGAGCCGCGTGCACCACCCCAACCACCTTCCATCGGTACTTATCGTCTATATCTCGTAGGTATTGGTAGTGGTGAACGTCAGCAGCCGTGTCGTTGAATGTATCGATGCTTCTCGTTAAGATTTCACGTGTCTCGAGCACGTGCAGATTTATTACCGTTTGATGCGGTGAGATCGAGAGTGATCGAGTTTGCTTTGTTTATTGCTATTTTTCTTACGATGAGCTGGTTTCAATTAAATTATCGACTACAGATACTAGGATACCAGCATTCTCTTGGCCAATTGAAATAATAGTATAGAAGTTTATTAGTATAAGTTACAAGCTATGAGTTATTATTATTAATAAATTATCACGCGTTATGGTAACAATTTGTAGCGTATGATCTACAACTTGTAACTTGTCGGTTCCTTAATATTATTAGGTGATAAATTAATACCCTGAAGGTATTCAGCGCGAATCGAACGCTTTTCATTGCTTTTATTTTCTAATTACATATACATTCACGTACGTCATATGCATCTTACAACGCAAACAAAATAAAAGGATCGGCTTGCACGATGATGTAGTACCTCTTGGTGAAATTGGCGGAGATTATACATATATAGAGAAAGAGTTTCTGAAAATATGCGATATTAAAAAAAAATGCGATACACGTCCACTTGAAACGTAAATACCTCTGTACCTGCAGTTCTGATATTTTCTATTTATAAAAGTTTGACGAAGAGAGAGAGAGAGAGAGAGAGAGAGAGAGAGAGAGAACTTCGTTTCTATGTATCATTGATAAAATTTCGTCGAATGAAATGTTAATCTTGAATCAATAAATTCCTGTCCATCAATCGGTTTCTTCTGTCAGAACTAATTCATTCTCCTATAAATACACAGAGCTTTGGTGGAAGTTAGTATCGAGGAATCTATCTCTCTGCATTTTATTTGGTATTTACTTACAATTTATATATATTTCGATTAGAAATTGATTCGATCATGAATAATACTTTTTCGTACTATCAAAGATCAAGAGGTGTACAGTCTCTTCGAAATTGAATCAAACTCTTCGTTAAATCGAGAAGGATTATTTCCAAAAAGGAAATATATTTTATAATTTAGACGCTCTTTGATTGAACCAGTGATCGAACGAAATGCAAGAGAAATAATACGACGTTTAATTTATCAGATAAAATTTAAGACCAACTTTATCTCTAATAAATATTTTACAAAAAAATAAAGAATACGGTATTTTGTAAGAGTCACTAAAGTTTCCTTCTCAAAGCGAAATAATTAATTTTACTCACTAATGAAATTGCAGGCAGTTGTAGAAATAGTTCTAAAAGGAAAAATAAATCTAATATAAAACGATTGTGTCCAAGATTAATTTTGAACTAATATCTTTGTAAGTAAGTATAGCATCGTGTAAAAGTCGTACGAGTTTCCTTTGCGAGGCAAAATAATTGAACATCAGTCACTAATTAAGTTACAGTTCAGTACTTCAAATTTATGTTCTTGGCCAAAACAGGAAAAATAAATATGGCTTAAAATGATCATAGACAGGAAAGTTGTACCATATCGGTGAATGATATCTTAATGAGAGAAAGAACACAGAAATAAAGTTTCACGTTACATTACTTTCGTTCGTGCGTAATATTTCATAGTACATAATATGAATTAAAGATGTAATTACACTTGTGCGGATAGACAAACTAAACATAATGTGTTTCTGATTTGAATATTATGACGGTGCTCTTGTAGTAAATTAAATTAATTTCTGCTAGGACAAGAGATTGTTAGGTAGATAGGTAACGCTGTCACTTGTGAGTTATTATCACGTGAGTTATTATCACGCGAGTTATTATCACGCGCGTCTATGCATTCACCGTGAAAGACGTCGCGCCGTAACTGCATCTGTGACTGACATTGCCTCTGGAAACCGTGGAAATGCTTCGGTGCAGTTAGGGTGATTGCACGTCGTTACATTTCGTGGAAAAGGTTAACTGCGACTACGATGTTTGTGCGTGCTCCTTTAAGTGTTATAACACAACACGTCTCGTGAATATTCCACTGACTGATGTCGCTTAACCCTTTGCACTCGCAATCATTTTATAACGTTCCTTTGCATCAACTTGGTAATTAAGAACCGGATTCGCGAGAATAAATTTTGCAACTAACTTTTACTTCTGTGATTAAGATACATTAGTCCCTATTTTCAATTTATCAATGTATATTTATATTTCATAATTGAATAATGTTCTTAATAACGTAGTATAAAGTTCGAATTCATGAAATTACATCGAACTGATCAAGTTCTATTCAACAGCTTTTACTTTCTACTCTTTAATCTTCGTACAAGAGTAGTTCCATGTAAGAGTAGATACCCTGTATACCTAGAAAATATTTGTTTAAGATATTTAATTTTACAAATTAGATTTAACAAAGAATTTAGCTATGAGTTTCATAATATCAGCTTTAAGCTAAGAGCTACGAGTCTATTCTTGGAAAATGCATAAACTCTGTACAATCGTGAGAATTATTCGATTATAACGAAAATATGACAAATACCGTTTCATTAACAAGTTACTAATAACGATTAACAGACAAGGATTTCGAATTTCATTTTTTCTTCTACGAAAACGAGCGAACGTTTCAACACATTCGATATTGCCTAACACTTCCACAAACGCGCTTGAAAAGAAACAATTCGAACAACCGTCCCTGCGCGTTGTCTTCGAATAATCAAAGCTCCGCATTAAATACGAGTAACCATGGCTTATCCCAGTTATCTTCGGCCTACTCTGCTTTCTTAGAAGCTAAACGCTTTCGCGTTCTCGCCTTACCTGCCGCGTATGCTGCCAACCGACCACGAAATAAGTAGAACAATGACACCTCGACCAACATCATGATAAACGTAAACGCAGCATTACCATCCTATCAGCCACGCTGTATAGAAATTCCATTTGAAAGTAGAAAGTTTCATTGTCCATCGATTTCTACGAACCATCACCGAGCAACACGTCTGTCTGACGTATTCAATGCACCAGAATCGACATTTGGTGAGTCAAATTTCGCGAACGCGTTAATTACGGTGTTGCTTCTTCTGCATTGTCCTTGGGAACATGGAACGCAAAAGAATGCACCCTCGTGCAACTCGTATGTGCAACGTACAATGAACGTACGAAGTTACGAAGACTGTTTCGCGGAAGGGTTAGGATTTAATTACTAAGAACGAAACGATCTGCGACGCAGAAAAATGTCTTGTGCCTGCGCGTAATTTAATTAAGATAATCGAAGAGACCACCGAGCAAATAATTACGCGCGGGGAACCTTTCCCCCTCTCACTCTCTCCCTCTCTCTCCCTCTCCCTCTCTTTCTCATTCGATGGAAATGAAGTCTGCAATTGTTTAATTGCTGGATTTCGTGGATACGTCGAGAGAACTTTGATGACAGCGAAATGATAACTTTATCACGGGAGGAATTGAAATTGTTCAGGTTAAAAGTCAAATGGTAATTTCGATCCAAGCAGTCGATGATCGACTTAGGATGAAAGAACTTATCGTTGGAACGATAGTAGTTAATAATACCAGTGAATGTCCGTTTAAGTTTTAAGTAATGAAAATATCTTTTTAAACAAGGAATATCGCCAGTGGATCGATCGTACTTGACAAGATTGTCGCGAGAAAGGAAATTTTTCAAAGGTTTTCCAAACGATCTATAAATCACGTCAAATCATCGGGACTAAAAAATGTGTAAAGTAGCACGAAGTAAACCTCTGACTCTCGAAATTTTCAATTTTCCAAACCGTCATACCAACTCAGTTAGAACCGTTTCACGTGCTAGCAGAAACCTCAGAAAGATCCCATTTCCCGGAACCCTCTCAAAAAACTTTCCTCTGCTCTGCAAGCTCGTAGTTTCCGCTACGTCAACCGCCATCGAGTACCCGTGTATAAATCTACCGGCATCGAATCCCCATTACCACACGTACGAAGCATTTACCCAAACACAAGCAGCGATGTTTACATTGGCGGAACGTTTAGCAAACAATAAACGCGAAGACTTATGCGCTAAAACCGTTCGGTATATCGGTCACAGTGACAACTTTCAGCAAACAAACAGCTAGGAGGATCGCAAGCGAGCTTAGGTTCCGCTCCCTGGACACTACAATCGACTATTATTCGCCGTCAGAGAGAAGGATATCTTCGCGGCGAATCTTCCGCAAACGTAAAACCAATGGTGTCTCTTAACGCGTTCCCGAGGGTGAAGAGCGGTGGCCAGCCTGTGTGTAGAAGCGTATTTTAATGTGGCAGAAACGGCGGTTTAATCTGTTGGCCGCATAGAGCGCATACCAGGTGGATTCGTTGGTGAAACGAGGCACGCACTCGTGGCGAAACACGTACTTACGCCGTATACGGATCGACGATTATCGCGATGCGGTCGCGGCGGCTTGTCCGAGTTAAGAAATAAATCAGGCCAACAGTTTGGCATTAATTGAGCTGCATTGTATAACAGCGCGCCGGTGAAATACGCCGCGCCATCGATTTACGATAGATAAAATGTACTTTATGGGGATGTTTCCGAGGGCGGCCCGGTTGTTTACTGCTCTCGCGGCGCGCCGCGATCCATCGAGGATCGGAGGAGCACGAAATGGGAAGAAGAAACACAGCAATGTGCGACGACGATGGATGGAACAGGAAGGGAGAAAGCAGAGAGAAGGTGAGAGGAAGAGCACGGTGATGATGGTTACGTCATTGACGTTGAACGCACGATCGTGCTTCTTTTATGTTGGAGTTGTCGTTTATTGTTGGCTTGAGCGATTCTTTCACGGTGTCGATGATATTGTGGGAATAATTCGTTGGAATGGAAACCGGAGTTTAAAATGAACGAGAAACGAAGAAGATGGGATTGCAAGCAGTAAACAGAGTTCGAGACAGCCAGTTCCTACGACAAAACGTCACAGTTGATCTTGCGCGGAATAATTATAGAAAGAAAACACGAAAAGGGTGGTCTCGCACGTTCAAAGTCAGAACGTAGAATTATTGGGTTTTACATAATTAGTTCTAATTTGGAATGTAGAACACGAAACGTTCTAACGAAGAAAAGATATGATAATTTCCGCATAGCGGTTTGTGCATGATTAATGGATGTTTTTTAAGAATAATAATCATAATTTCTTAGCGTTCAAGAAGCGTAGCGAAGGAATACGAGTATTTACATTTGCCGCAATAATAATCGTAGAATCGTCTCTCCGGAGATTTTATCATCGCCTGCGATGATTAATTGTTCGTCGTAATACTCGACATTTTATTTAACAGGACATTTTAAAATATAGGTATGTAATGTACGTAGGATACATGTATATAAATCATATTTATTCTAACTGTACAGATACGTGTAATTCGAACAAAACATTTATAAATAACGCGTTTACGTAAAGTACTTGCAGTAGCATCTTCGGTTCTACGGTCTACCTCTCCACAATACAGAGAATCTTAAAACTCACCTTAATTATTTTCAACAATGTACGTATGTATCTCTTTCATCGAATAATAATTAACGTTTTATAGTTCATACATTTTTATAACAGAAATATTAGAATACAATTCTAAAGTGTAGCGTTTTTCATCGCGAATGAGGAAAAGATAATTTGTAATTTAGTTGTGTTAGACGTACATATACGCGCAAACAGATATAGTCTAAGATGCCACGTGTGCGTGGTTAATGATCGACGCTTTAAGCCTCCTTTTTCCGCATGTTAAACCCATATATCACACAACTAATTAACAGCACGTGTAATTACTGTCTACCGTAATGCGAGCTAGTTCGTGGGAAGGGCTGGGCACCCTTTGACACGTTATAACTACTCAGCTCAGTTTCTGTCGACGTTTGACTTCTTAGAATTATAGAAGATTTCGCAGCAAGAAGTTACCTCGTTGTTCGGGACTGTAGTTCGGAGACAGAAACTCATGGTTAGACGTCTTCGACTTTGAAATTTCGATGGAGTCGATCAGTGAAATATCACGTTGTTCTTTCAAAATTATTGGTTACTATTGTAATAAGTTATGCAACGTTGCACGAAAAGTATGAAATTTTAAAGAAATCCGAATGGAAGATATACAAAAATATAGCGAAAAAAAAGAATCTTCGTCTGTACATATTGCGTATTGTGTGAAAAAATTATACTAATCCCGAAAAATAAGTCACTGTAGGTTTATAAAATTTCAATGAAAGTTATGAATTGCTCTACAAATTGAATTACTTTTTTGCGTTTGTAAAATTTCTCGCAGCTTTCGCTTCTCAAATTTATAATTTAATACGTGTCAGCAATTTATTACGGCGACGGTCAAAAATGTTTTCGTGTTTCTTAATAGCATTTTTTTATGTTATTTTCCTTTGTTTTCACGAAACTTGGATACGTTCAAGATTTCCTAAATGCATAAGTTTTATCACTTACCCAACGATGTTTCGCTTTATCGAATCGGATAAAAAGACTCGACTCTATCTCGTCGCTATTTAAAACTGCTCCTGATAATTTGCAAGCCATCTCGGTACCTCGTAAAGATGCGACTTACGACGTTATTTCACCATAGTTACGCCATTCTTATCCCTGTTTTATCTTTTCTACAACGGGTATCCTCGACACTAAAGATCCGTCCTTATCCTGGCCCTTCTTCTATGACGATCAAGAAATTTTCTTAGAGATACTGCAACGGGGTAAAACTTTTCATCGATACCGTTTTCACGCCTTCTTTTTACATTTTTCGAAAAATTGTTTAATTTTCTGTTTCATTATTTTTACTAATACTTTTATTTTCTTCATACTTGTCATATACACCTATGGATACGTTAACAAATTTAAATCCATCAAAATTGACGGGTTTCGATTAGCCGTTTTTTTTGTAGTTATTAAAAGAACAAAATTATAAAACGTAAGAGCTTTTGACAAAATTAATATAAAAAGCATAGAAAATTAATATATAAATATTTGTCATTACTGAATCATATTTCACTTTAATATCAATCCTTCTTTTTTAAAATATAACTTGCAAAATTTTAATCAGTCTTTTCTAAAAATAACGAAATTCAATGATTAGCTAATAATTACGAACTCGTTATAGTTTATTTGACTTTAAACGATCAGCGAAAAAATCCAACATATCAAACTCGCATTACGTTCAACGATAATTTAGAGAAATACGAGTACATACATACGTATTCCGTTTCACGATCGAATTATATCCTTTGTTCCATCGTCTGTTATTCTTCTATTGATTTTAGAGTTACGCGTGTGAAAGACGTGTTGAAAAACGAAAAATCAGAAATGTGTCCTCTCGATTTTGACCCAGTTTTCAAAGGTATATATGCACACGTTAAGTACACACGCGTGCGATTCATGCACGTGTACATCACAAAAGCAGTTTAGTATCTGACGTCGAAACTCGTTTATGACTAGTCTATAGCGCCGTTGTTCGCTCTGTATTCTGGTGGGTATCAGCTTAAAAGCAGATTCACACTTTGCCACGGTGCAAGGCGGTTTATTGCTTCCATATATCCTTAGGTAACTGTTCATTCATGTTGAATCGCGTATTGAAATATCGCGTTCCCCATCGTAACATGTGTTTCGATTGTGGCCAAGAATCAATTTTTCGAACGTATCACCATGTTCGCCAACTTTATGCGTAGGTACTCGTGTTAAGATTTGCAGTACAACCCCAGTCCCTTGGCAAGCTTTGTCACAAAATAACTTTCAGTGACTTCGTTTTCACTGATGAATCCCTGTAAAAATACTTTACACGCGTATAATTAATTGTTTTTGTATTTTTGTAACTTCTGTCATAAATTGGGACAGTGTATAAATTTATTAATGATATTTTCAATCAGATATTTCGCAGACTGTAAATGTTAAAATAAATCTTATCGATTACAAAATTGAAATACGTTGACCTGAAAAATAGTTGGTACATTCATATACTTGCTGTCGGATAACGAATGTCATTCTCCGTTTAAAAGTTCCATTTTTTTCTTTTTTTATTTTACAGATACGCACGCAACATCTACGATCTACAGTCTCAGCGTCTCTACATCTTTTCGTTAGACGGTAATTTATTTTAACAAAGTTTTGGTGACGATAATTAAAAGTATTATTAATTCTATTTAGTATATGAAATATACGATACGCACGAAGTGAAATTACTTGGTTCTCGGTCATTACATGACCCAATGATTGCAATTGCGATCTACCGATACTACTTAAAAGTTAGAGATCGTTTAATACGTAAAATTTCTAGCTTCTTTATTTTTAAATCTTTGATAAACCAGAAGGACGATAACAGAGCAACGCGAGGTTAATTTATATTCAATTAATTTAAAATTTGTTTAAAAGTGATTACTTAATAATTTAGTTTTCTTCGTACGAGTATGCCCGGTTAATACAACACGTAGAATACGATTTTAAATCGAAGAAAGCACAAGACTAATATAAAATATTATTTCCGCAGTATACGTATTTCAGATAATTTGTAGTACCCATGGAGTCGATAAATTTCGAGATTAATAATTTCCTGAGTACTTTATCTAAATTTATTCAGCATCGCCTATGGACATTTGTCAATCACAGATTCTTTAATTGGTAACTGTTCTATAAAATACATTACACAGTATATAAAATATAAAATATTTCTCGTAAGGAATAGGAAACGATCTCCTCCTAGAACAATTACCAAAATATTTCAATAAAAATGAAATATAATTTACCAGCATCGATAATCTATCGACGAATACAACAGACTTAAAGTCAAACCTACGTTTTCTCTGAAAACGATTACGAAACAAAAGGAAAGCATCGTTGAATATCACAAAATTAACCAGGTGACCGCGTGAAAATTACGGTACTTTGCTGATGGCTATCCATTTATCCAACCGTGGAAGTGCAAGCGTACTATACATTGGTGTAACTGGCCGACATAATTCGCTTTTTTCTTCGGATTCCGTGCGAACGTGAAAGATACGAAGAAACGAAAATCGCTATCAGTCAAACGTTCGTCCGAGTCGCATGTCGCGTTAATATCAGTTTCTTCTGGCACGCGATCAACTTAGAAGAACAGAGGGAACATCGAATTCTGATACGTTCGTAAATTTAAATACAAGTGTTTATTTCGTCTTACGCTTAGATATATGTATTTATAAGTACGAGACTTTCGTACCTTCTTAATGGATTCTTTAATACTGTCAGAGCCCGAGACGTAAGTTTTCTCGAATCACGAAACCGACTAATGTATTTACTTTAGCCACGCAACACGTTTCACAATCAAATTTCGTAATTTGATATATAACCCTTATCGTTTTATGCGCCGCACATACTGGCGTACCTATTTTCGCTGTTAAAACCGCGATACCGGCCCTTTACGATATTATACGTTAGGAAAATATGGGCCGCTTATACGTAATGCAATTTTTACTTTCCCCTCTCTGCCGCTATTTTTTACTCTTTTAAAACCGTGATTATCGACGATACCACAGCGATGTGATTTCCAAACACGCGGTAGTAGCTGTTTCTTCGCTTAGCTGTTATCTACGGGGAATTCCCTAAGATAACCGACACCGATGTTTCTCAAACAATCTATTTCAATAATAGATTGTAGGTAAACATTCGTTGCCGGAATATTGGATTTATTGATTGTTCAATATTTGAATCAATTACTCAAGTAGTTGTATCTGGAATATATCCGATGATTACACTTCGTGTAATATTTTCGCAACTATTGACGCTGTGCTTTAACCGCATACGATAAGCGATACTATTGACGCAACTATACTTTTTATTTTTATGCATTCCGATAAAACGAGTTGGAAAGTCGAAGAAAACGAGCGTCGGTGTGTTGGAACTAACATTGTTATATATAATAAAGACATTTCTTGTAAAAAGAAAAAAATTGTAATTTCTGATGAAACAACGAATCAGCTATGTTTTAGTAGCAGCGAACGGTTAACCCAAACATTTCTTCATTACGAAATCGAAATAAGCAAACGAAAATACATGTTGATAGAATTGCACTAGCGCTAGAAATATTATCGTATTTCCTAACAATGCTCGTGGCTATTTAAAATCAAACCAGTATTTTCCCGCTATTCGGTGTGAGAAATTTTCCAATGAAATCGCGTGTATAAATTTTACTGCCTTTCGGTCTTAGCTACACAGCATGCATAAAAACTGCATTTTTTCCTACGCTTCGATTTTATCGCCCTATTCTCTGTAATATCCCACTCATTCCAGATATCATCGCATTTCTTAACGATACTCCATCGTAATTTCCAATCATAGTCAATTTTTTCATCGTATAATGTTCAGAGTTTGTCAATGAAATGGCGAGAGTGAGTCGTTGGTTCGTGCGCGATATAAAACGAAGTGGCATCCGTTGATCGTTCTCAAAGGAAGTGCAAACACTTATACGACCGTTCGAACGTGCGAAACACGCACGAACAGACTCCTCCGGCTACTTATTCCGTTGCCCTTCTTCGTCTGTCTCGTTCCCTTCGATCGGCATATCTTCGTTCGCGTCGTCCCCTCACGCTGCTGGACAACTGTTGCTGGTTGTGCATCCATTATTACAGCATTACGATTTGCCGCGGCTCCACGTGCACCCCGCTTATGCATATATGCAGACCTCTCATGCGCTCTTCCGCGCGTGTACAATCGTGTTTCAAATGTATGTACACATGTTAAAAACTTAAATATACACAGGCAAAGAATTTCCTTACGGTAGCGACGTATAAATACATCCAATAGCAGCCAAGTGTTGTCTCGTAACTTCTTTATCCACGATATACGATAAGTAGAGCGAGGATTTTTACACAATTTTTGTGAATATAATTTTAAAAGAATAAAACCTCGTTAGAAGATCGTTCTACCTAGCGAGTATTATAAGAAGCGCTAGGACTTTGAATGTTTTCTATATTTTCTCATACGACGTGGACTCTGTGCAATGTTACATTTTCAAGTCATCTAGAAACGTATAGGGCAATCCGATGACGACGAAATAACTCTTGTTCCTTTCGTTCATATTTTGGAATGCTTATGTAGAGTTTAGTTGGAAAAAGGAAATTCGTCGCTAGATCGAGGATATTTATACATTTATGGGAATCTTCGAAGCTTAAGGGCTACCATAATACACAATTTCGATTCGTGTAATTTCTGATACTTGAATGTATGATATAAATACGTTTGTCCGACGTGACGATTCGTGGAAGAAAAATATTGCTTCGTAAAGATCCAGAGTCTTTTAGCGCGGTCGGATCGATATTATCAACGATCAATGCTAATAAATTCTCCTACGTAACCAGAACAACGAAACAGATGAAGTTTGATTGTACATTGTACCTACATGTTGAGAGTCAGCTGATTATCATATTTGATGTTCGTAACTCACATAATGCATGTGTGGAGCTATCAGAAGAATTCTCTATTTTTCGATATAAGTAGCAGACAAACAAAATTCTTAGAAGATGCCAGTTATCAAACGCTGTTATTATAATTTCTATCAATACTAAGATATTAAATTACTTATGTAGCAACGAGTTGTTATTTATCAGAACGTCAGGTTCCGATACGACCTGGTTGATGCATTTTTTGAGTTGCGTTTAAGCATTTAAGTTCGTGCTATCTAATATTCACTCCTCATAGATGGTTACTTTACTACCGTTATTACGGCCACGTAGTTATTCTGACACACCTGCTGTCTGCAATTTCATTTATTTAGAGTACACGTGCACTGTAAAGAGTCTTTCGCTAAATAAACGAGTAAATAAATTTTATATGCTTTTCTACTGGATTATCTCAAGAATTTCTCCGCTACGAGTGCCGTAGAAGAATTATAAAAGCTCTTAAAAATATACGAGCAGAAAAAGAAGTACACGTATAATAAATAAGGTAGATGTAGTTAAAGAATAAAGTCCCTGCCTAGCTATGATTCTCAACCGTCGTAGAAATTTTGTTATATTTAGAAATTAACGATTTCTGCAACGCGATTGACCAACACCAAGATCATCGTGTAGCATTAAATCGATAAGAGGTAAACGATCGATTGAAATATGTTGAAATATGATTTTGAATATTACGTACGTCGTCGAGAATAGCAGACTTTATAAGATAGTGATTTTTCTTCAGAAATCGTATGAGATATCGAAGTGGGTAGCAAAATCGAACGGATTGAACAAAAGATTATGTTTCTGCAATTCCCCTTACTACCTTTTATTTCAAAGTTGAAGAAAATTTAAGCCTTTCTTAACAAATTATTCCCACACTTTTAGCTTCGACCAATTATTTTGAAATAGACTAAGAGATACATAGAAAAAGTTGTATTTAAATGAAATTATCAAATTCCATACTCGTAAAAGAGATCTCTGTTGCTAGAAATAAACTAGTCATAAATCATAACAATTTGTTAACAATTTAAGGACATAAATGTCGATACATTCGTTCGCCACCAACCGAATACCGCAATCATAAAACACCTGCTATCTACTGGCGATCTGAAATAACGAAAGCAAAAGCCAGCTTTCGAAACAACTGTTTCATCGTTCGAACAAATTTTCCACGCGCTAAATCTACGTTGTATTTTGCTTCTCCATGGGAAACTTCGATGCGCGATAACTTATGGTTAACGCACTCTTTTGCCATTTCCGATCGCTTTGCAGCCTCTGGTTATCACAACGCACATGCCAGATACATCGTGGCTTTATCGAACGAGCCTGTTATCGTCGTATTCTATCGTTTCATAAGAGTATGCAAACACTTTGTTGGGCGGCACGAGAGTGACAAACGCAGCCATATCGAAGGCATCGTCAGCTGGCTTTATTCGGGTGATTACAGCAGAATCGACGAGTAACGCGTTTTATTATTATGTGCCCCGTACCACGTTCGTCGGAGCTTAATGTCTGTAAAACACGTAGACGCTATCACGAACGAACATCATTCGATATATCATAGCGCGATGGGAATTCGAACGATGTCTGACACGAGATTATCCCGCCGAATTTTTCGCCAATTATAACTTGCAATTTCCGAGCACGCCTTGCTCCAGTCACGTTCTTTTCATCGTACAGTCTACCAAGGCGCGTTCTTCTCTTTTTTCCAATTCTTTTTATAGCTCTTCGGTTTAACAAACGCAGCTCGCCGCGTGTATTCGGTTTGGCAGTAAATATTTTCTACGCGAGTTGTAGAAGGAAACTCGCGAAGTGAGATTTTTGAAAATAATAGTACGCAAATTTAATCTTAAATTTTGCGTAGAACAATTAAACTTGTACATTTGAGACACTATCAGTTTTTCACATAGTAACGAAGAAAGAGATAACATTGTGTAGTAAGAAAACGATTCGAATAATCCTATGGTAGGATCGAGTCAACGAGGAGGTTATTCGAGTCATGTTGGATTTCTACTCGTGCGTTGTTACTCGTAAATTAATACGAAATAGTACAAAGGAAACTATATTTAGATGAAAGAAAAGAGCTAGCAAGTGAAACGCGTATCATTGGGAATATCGTAACACGTGTTAAAAATGTTTCCACATGGACCGAACGTGGAAGCGAGGCAGATCGAAAGGCGTCAAATAGCAGGCATCGCGATCGATATTGCGTCGAGCGCAACGTGGCAAAACCGGTTCTGTCTCTTACAAGACATTTAACATCGGTGACACGAGGCCGGCTAAAGAGGGACGGCACGAAGAATCCTAATTATTCAATCAAGGGCTCGTTACGTTCTTACGCGTCCGTCAAGCGTGAAACATCCCGAGAAGTCGCGTGCGTTCCAATAACAATCAACGCGTCGCGTCGTCCGCCAATAAACCGGTCGTTCGTCGAAGAAAAAAAAGATAGGAAGGATTATATACATGGCAAAGGGAAAACGAAATCTTTCCGACTGTTCGTCGCCACTTTTATCGTTTTGCGTTTGATTGTACAGTATGCGTCGCACGATGCAATGGCATCCGCGTGTGTAGCCGTGTCTCTGTATTTCCTCGTATTTCCCCGCTTTATATTTTCCTTGACGACGACCGTGACATTAACGTCCTTGTGGCAACCGATTCGAATCGGTATAAAAGACGAATGTCGAGACGTGCACGGATAGTCGTTTGCTGAAATTTCGCGGAACATGAGAGGCTCGCTCGGAACGATAATCTTAGCGACATGTTTGGCGGCCTGCACGGCGATCTGTCGTCCTGGATTGGATGGACGGGAAGATTGGTACCAGTGCGAGGGATTAAGCGATTTAAACGTGAGAAATTGCTGCTTTTGTTGACTATCTTGTTAGAGGAATAGCCGGTCGCGCGTTTCTATCGCCACGATTTCCAATTTCTTTGTCCTCTTCGTTTGGTATTTCGGCAATCAGTGGAGTCAGGCACTTTTCTCTTAATTCATTTAATCTAATCCATACTTGTCTTTTGTTTGTCACGATTAGACAGAGTTTTATGCATTTTGAAGGCGCAAATATATACGGAATACACGTTACATGTAATAATAATATAAAATATCCAGTGTATCGTTACAATACTTAGTACGTAGTATAGTCTTTACCTAAATTCTATTTCTCTAATTATCTCTATAAAAGTATAAGTTTGCATAAACATCCGCAGTCTAATTATGATTAAGAAAATGTAAATGGTTTAGTTCTAGGATACCTATAGAGCAATATAAATCATTAGGTCGTTTTGTACGTCCGTTCTTTTATTATCGATGTTTTATGAGATATCGTTGTTTGCCTGTAAAATACGCGTTATTCTCTTGATATTTAACGTTTGATACGTACAAATTTTGAAAAGATCGACGAAGAATAATAATCGAAAGCACTGCGTGCTCTATGAAACGAAATAACAGCGAGCAACGACCATCTTCGGAACGATCTATATAAACGAAACTTGAAACTTACAAAATGCGATCAAAGACTAAGATGAAAAATATCGAATACAGCAATTACAGATACCAGCTGGAGCAGCCGGGATCAATATCGTCAATTCGAACATCAGCAAAATTAAGACTGGCGCATTCTCCAAATATTCTGACTCGCTCGTTGAATTAAATATAACCGGATGTGGCGTGGAAGATATCGAGCCAGATGCTTTCAGAGGTCTTAATAAATTGCAAGTGTTGGGCCTGGTCAACAATAAGATCCGGAAGATCGATGCCTCCTGGATCAGGGGATTATCGAGTTTGAAAGCGTTAATCCTGTGGCGTAATCGGATCGTCGATATAGATCCGGAAATTTACGATCTGCTCACGGAACTGCAAGTTTGGGACATCGCTCACAACGAGTTGAACGCATGCCTGTCTCCGGACATGTTGAGGAAGCTGAAGAAACTACGTAAAATTTTAATCACCGGCAATCCCTGGTCTTATAGGTGTCGTTCCTCGATGACCTGGTACTTGGGCAGCAATCACATTCGTTTCATCAGGGATTGGAGTATCAGCGACCTGTTAATCGAGGAATGTTTGGCTCACGAACCTGGCGCGGAACAGGACGACGTCATTTTGAATAAATGCGTCGATAGGAAAGTTGGATCGTCCGATACGTTGCCGTACAGCGTGGCTGGATTGAACGAACAAGTTCGCGAACTTACTCAGAAGATTTCTAACTTGGAAGCTGACGTAGCAACGCTGAAGAAATCGAAAATGTAATCGTACCTTTGATTTCTCTTTTCACGGTTTAACCGTTTTCGCGGTATAAATGCGACTTTGGAATATGGTTATAGAGTAGAATTACCTACGTTTATCTGAACTCCGATCGTTGGAACGAAAGTTTGGATCATTGTAAGAGCATTTAATGATTAAATGTACTTTTGCCGAACAGATTGAATCTACTTATCTTTAGATTCCTATTATTTGGACGGAAATTATGGAGATAGAATCGATAGATGAACTCGTAGATATTATACGAATAATTTATACTCCACTGTTTCGGAGAGAGGTTTATTGGTATAGTGTTAGATTATATCGATGAATAATGAAATCTGAAAACACCGAGAAATATATTCCGTGAAATAATTAGTTAGATAATGATAAGCGGAAAAGCAACGACGATTAAGTGCATTTCCTGTGCAATAGCATTATATAATAGCGTTAGACTACTTAAGATAAAATAAGAATCCCAATACTGAAAGGGTTAAGACCATTTTTACGTGCTATTCCACTTTAACCATGCTCGAAATATCTTTTCATATAACATAGAAAGAAAAAAAGACATTATCGATATCGATATAGCAATACACCATGCATCTCCGTCCAAAGTTGGAGGGTTTTTTTCATACTAATACATCCCTCGATACAGAAGATTCCGGGATACACATCACCGATCCATTAATAACACGATCGCATCGAGCGAATTGATCGCGATGAACACTGCTTGCGGTGCAGTCTTTCCTCTGTACTACATTCCTGTATCGCTGGAATCCTCCATTTTCCGGGTAAAAAATACTCGTTGAAACGAGCGTTATTTCCCAGGTTCTGGGAAGCGAAGTGGCAGTGGTCGTGCGTATCGGACTGCAGAACCGTTAATATCTAAACACCTAAATCACAATGGCACGTCATACGTGCGAACCGCGTTAAATCACGATGCGTCTAGTAGCTGATCCACGGATCTCTGGCCGATTCTCTCCGTGGTGGGACAAGAACATTCCGACTCCGGTTAACCGCCATTCATCACGCGGCGGCGGCGGCGGCGGCGGCAGCGGTGGCGCGGTTTAAAAAATGCGTATCGTACACGCGGACGGATCACGCTCGCGCACGCTCGTGAGATCTTTGACGCGGTTTCCGCGGTCATTAATAATGCTGCTCGAGACGGCGAGCCGCGCGAAAAAATAGCGGACCCTTGGGGGTGGGAGGAGGGCGACTAGAACACAGAGGATATATCAGGCCAGCTGCGAAACCGGCAGCGGCAGACAGTTCCGACGCGATGTGTGTGGAACTGTCCGTTGCAAACGGTGCTTAACCGTTTACCCTGGCCTCTGCACACTGCCGCCACCGCCGCCGCCACCGCCGACGCGACGTGCGCCCGCCGATAAGTAAACCCCATATCGGCTTCGCCTTCGCTAACGAGACCCACGTCGCGAATCTCACGGGGAATCTACCGGTACGGATCTTGTTTTCTCTCGGCCAGTTTCTTAATCAAATGCTATGATTCATAGGTACGTTGTTTTTTGGGGGTCGAGATCGGTCTCGTTTCTGACGCTTAGTCTGGTTTAGCGGTTCCTACTTTCTTTTTTCAGTCGCGATCCTTTTTTCTCCCCCTTTTTCTAGCAGCCAAATGATCCGCGTCTCCCTTTCCATATAAAATATCGCTAATAAGATATGGCAACTTTTATCCGATATACCAACAGGGTCGTGTTAGAATAAATAAATAAACGTTGAAAACCTTCGATTAAAAATAACCATTTCGATACCTTGAATGGAGGAACTGAGCTTGTAGAGTCCGATGAGTTAGAATTTCTCACGATACGTAGAAACTTCAAATTCGCGCTGTTATAAAGTTACCAGGATCTTCTTCGACGTTTAAATAACAGATAGCATCTCCGAAACGTATCTTCAAAAACTTTGCGTTCGCCGATAAATATTTCCCCCTTCTTAAAGAAAAATCGCATCAAAAAATAGCCCGATGGAATTTCTTGAAAATTCTCTGGTTGGCGATTGAAATCGGAACATGGCCCGTAATCCGGGGTCGTTCCACGTCCGTTCTTTCCATTTGTATTTAATCAGACGGTGCTCGCGCATCGCGAATCCTTCGCGAACGCTATTGTAGCGGCGGAGGGAAGCTTACGAGGCGAGTACGGTAGGCGCACGGTAGGCAAAGACTTTAGAAGAGGATATTGTTCCACCTCCTGCACGGAGAGAAACTGCTCGCAGCCTGTGATTTATAGAGAGGATCTCGTGCGCCTCGTGCTGCACCGGCATCGTCCAGATCCTCCTCTTCGTCGTTGTCTTCGTCGTCTTTGGTCGCCGGAGTCGTGGCGCAGCGAACCATTCTCCGTATGCAGAGTGCTCCAGTTCCCACGCAACCGAGGCTATGCACTCTCTAAGCGGGTTCTCCATGGTGGAAGTCATACGGAGTATGCTGTGTCTATATGGACCGCTTTTATGCGCTCCTGTTACGCACCCATTCTGCTACAACCGTGTGCAACCCACTCGGGCATTAACATCCTCAAACGCCTTTTGCGGACCAGGAAACGCAGCTCGTTATTGTATCGCTCTCCAGTGATGATTCTTAACACGTTGTTAATTCGCTACGTATTTTGTCCGAAACGTAACACGCGTTGCCGACTATCTTCGCGGTAGAAGGAAAACGCGATTAAATGTAAATTTTCAGGAACTTTATTTCTATATACTTTGATCCACAGATGTTTTCTCTGAACGTAATGGAAATCAGTTTGAAATCGTTGGAAACCAATTCGAGAAATTCGTTTCTCTGTATCTTTTGTATCTTCAGTTGAGAAAAGGATTTGATATAAAGTGGCTAGAAAACTTGACGCAGCATGCAAAGGATTAAGCTTAGCACGTATATATGCCGATGTATATGTTTTTGTAGTCCTTCCGACGAATTCTACAGTCTCAGATCTTCCTTTTGTAACATCCTACATATTTTTCCATATCATTTAGACGAGATCTTGGATAAAATGTTTCTCATAAAAAATATTTACAACGAACCATCGACGAAATTTCAGGAGAAATAGGGTGGCAATTAAGGTTCTACAAAATATACGAACAAATTTCTTTTTCCTTTTTTTTTTCATTTACCCCAACTTTCATTCCATCTTCCCTATTTTTTTTTACGAATGCCGTCATTGCACGAGATCGTTATTTACTTTACATTGTGCACGATTTGTGGTAAATCATGTTTAATAAGCTATAAGTTACGCTTTTGCCGGCTTATATTTATGATATGTTGATCCTTATCCGAATGATGTACATTAACGATCGAACCGAGAAATCTGTGTATACGGGATCGGTGTGTCCGTACTTATCTATCCAAGTGTGTCTAGACGGTACGCGCGGTAGGCAGGTAACCGCTTATCTGACAGAAACGATATCGAATGCAAATATCTTATGGTAGACGCGTTCGCGAGTACGAACAACTAATACCGAAACAACGTGATTTATTTAGCTACTTTTTCATACACGATTTTACTAGGTAGTATATGGTAGATCGACGATCGTAACGCGAATACTTTAATTGCGAGTATCAACAAACGTACGATCTTTAGGTGTGCGAGATAATAAAAGAACCAAAGTTTAAGTTTAAGCTTGCTACTTGTTGAAGTTGGCAATATTACTTCCAAAACTATATTTTCCCAATACAACCTTCCGTGGTTCTTAAAGTATGGAAAAATCATTTCAAATATATATCTTTTTATTTGTAGTATCGGTTGCGATACATTTGGTTTAAGCGTATAAATGAGATTATTTCTCCGATTGTTAAAAATTCGAAAATTTTTCTGTATAAAAACTATTTGATTTAGCGTAGAAGATTCGATAAAGATTATAGAGATTTCCATGTCGAAGTACATTTTTAAATGAAGCTACGTATGTGTATAGCTATATGATATAAACTATATACGATATATATATTTATTTATTATCGGCAATTTATATTTTAAAAACGCTTTCAATGACTCGTACAAAGTGTATGTCTCGTGTAACACTCGAAGAGTATTTTATCGGATATTTTTATGTATCGATGGCAAATGTCAAGTTCGAATAACCTGTTATAAATAACGTAGAAACAGTGGAATGATAATGTACGACGTAATACGTCAATTATCAAAATCTGGATGAATAAACACACAGGATAAACAGTAAAAATATATAACTTGGGGAAAAGCAGTTCCATATGTTTTACGCGCACGTACTACGTTATCATTCTTTTACGTATCTTTTATTATTGCACACGCAGATTTGCAACTTCTTTAAAGATTTAGTTTCGGAACTGTTCGACGTTTTATATCACATTTTTGCACACCCAGTAGCTATTCTTTGACACGGTTTTATAGCGTTATCAGCTGATATAGAAATATGTTTGTTTTACGTAGCCCTCAAGAAACTCTACCAATATTCGTAAGGATATTTGATAAATCGTACGCTTAGTAAAAATATATAACTCCATTAAAAGAGATACATTGATATTGAAGCGCCTATAAAAAACAATTTGAACAAAATACTATAAATATTCTATTGATCCTTCTCAGTAGAATCGAACAGCTTGCACATGATAAATTTTTTCAACTTTTACATACACGTACTCGCTTAAACCTAGAAGCCGTAAAATTCTCGTGCCGAATAAATTGTATCGCCTACTTGGGTTCACTCGAACAGGACCCTACCGTAGTTTACAGCGTCTCCATACTTTCAAATTCTATCTTCGCACGAACAATGCTCAATTAATAACGAACGATCAACGACAAGAGCGAACCAGGCGTACAAAGAAACGTTCGAACAGGGAGCAACAGTGTCCGGTAACCAATGCGGCAAAGATCCGCGGATGTCTTGCGAGCTCGAAAATTGTAAAGCGCGAAAGAGCGGGGGCGGCGTTGGGTATAGAGGCGGTCGCGGTATCAGCGCGGAACCGTGGCGCGTCCTTTTCCTCGGGCGGCGTTCACCAGGCGAGTCCTTTATTCTCGGCCATTCAGGCCTTTCAGTCGTCGGTTCACAATGCACGGACGAAAATGTCAAATCAACGTACGCGGGGGAGAAAAAAAAAAAATTGTGGAATCAAGAGAACAGAACGGCAGCCGTCATCGATACCCGTCCGCTCACCTGGCTGCCGGGGTGTAGTCCGTATATTCCTTTTGTTCGATGTATAAAAAAAAAGACGTGGAGAAAAAAGGAACAAAAAAAGTAAAAATAAAAAAAGAGTCTATGCCTAAGATGAAAAGCACGAAGTGAGCCTCGCGGCCGGCTGGAGGCCCGCCAAATAATATACTGGCACCCTGTCCACCCCCGCTTTTCGCCATCCGGTCTTTCCTGACAAGGCAACAGTCGCGTTACTATCAGCTATAGCCCGGACCAGCCGCTGCTCGGGGTACTTTTATATTTATTACGAAGGCACGAGCGGAGATTACGAGCACTAAGGGGGTTGAAAAGGGGGTGAGACGAGAGAGAACGGACGAGGTCTGTGGCAGGGCAGAGTATGTAGAGAAGGCAGCCAGAACATTTGGATGATCCAACCCATATTTCGCCTTTTGTCATCGCGTATAGGACACGCTGTCGCTACCTCCTTCCTCGTATGGCGCACGGGAATACCGGAAATAGTTGAAAGCTGCACACTCGAATCTCATGGATACATTCAGCGGTGACGTCGTCTCGCGCTTTTCTTCGTAGCCTTTTCCACCACTTACCTCGATGGCGGGCCGCCCGCGCCGCGTCGTTTCTACTGCGGGCTATCCTCTATGCTTCCTTCTTTCTCACTTAATTGACCGTCCCTGCCGGGGATTGTTTGGCTCGCGGCTGGTGGATACCGTTGCACGGAAATTGGCGGGAATGTTAGGATGACGGAGGACAGGGAAGTTGTATAATTGGGCGAGTTGAAACAATGCACGATGTGAGTGGCAAAAGCGAAGATTTACTTATATCGTTTGTCAGCCTTAGAGCTTTTGAGCGAGCGTGAACGATAAAATATGTATCCGAGTGGTTAAATTTGTGGATTTGCGAACATTGTACTTTCCTCTTTTTCCATTAAAACAGAATTGCTATTTAGAATTATCACTTTATGTCGCGATAAGGGGCTAAAATAAATCATTCTAGCAGCTAGAACTTTTCTATCGTGCACCGCGTGGTACTTACCCCTCACCCCCAGCGAAAAGATCGTTGTTTACCTTTGCGATCCTTACATCGTTTCAACTCCCCGATCGTTAGAAGTTTTTTCATATTTCGGGCAGTTTCGGAATTCTCGACAAAAATGCTGTTTTACGCACGAATTCGTATCAAAATTAATCTCACTGCTCGATATTTCTTCCGAGTATCGTATTTATTTGGTTACGCGAAGTAGATTCGTACTAAAGTAAAAATATTCATTTTTGTATTTTCTGCAAAAATTCACCGTTGAAAAAGAAGAAACGAAACGAAAGAAAAAGGCGATAAGTGTTGGAAAAGGCAGTGGCAGTGAGATTTGCATTTTGACGCGATCGGCGATCTCTGTTCGCGTTCGAGCCCTGTCTTCGTCCGCTTTTTCGTTTCTTCTTCATTTTTTCCCTTCTCTTTCTTTCTCTTTTTTTCGTTCATTTCCGCGTAACCGAGTGTAAAAAAGAAAGTAGATCGGAGCGTGCACGAGCTGGCTCTTTTGCGTGTAGCCGAGTTAAACCGACGCGGTAGTGATTGATGATCTTTCGGCGTAACGATCGCCTCTATATCCGTGAACGTGGCGCTGAGTTAGGGTCTGCCAGCCGACAAAAGGAGCGAAAGAAAAGTGGAAGGCGAGAAAGAGAGACGTACCGACGACGTGGAAACGAACGAAGCTGCTCGTTATCCCTGATTTTACAAGAATTAAAGAGCTGATTACGCGGCTCCACCACACCCACGATTAAGATGGGTGCGGATTAAAATTGTGCTACCGGTGCTTCGCTACCGGATTCTCCTCGGATAAGATTTATTATGGCGAATCATACTATCCGGTCGAATCGAACGTTGGTTAGGGAAGCATGGAGTAGCTTTCGTTCGGTTTAACGGTATTCAAAAATGATTAGCGCGTTGCGAGTGTGCGAGTGGAATAAAAAGTGGAATATGTATAGGAAAGGAGGGAAAATTTATATTACCTTAGAAATCGTTTATCGTTGACGATGATAATTAATACTGGTATTATGTTTGTTTGCCTCTTGTTAGTTGTGTTAGCTGCAATGGACAAATATATTCTAAGTAATGATATTCGTAAATAGTTTTTATAATTGTACCATTTAAATATAATATTTAAGTACTTTGCGTGATTAATTACGGTATAACGTATATGACTGGAAATGAAAATAATTGTAACTTTCAGCAGGGATACGTATCCGATTTTGTTAAACGATTAGTTAATATTTCATGGCGAGAAGTTTAGTAAAATAAATTTGCGACGGAAAACAATTAGGTACGGGTAGTATCGTAGCGCGTTTAAATGTTAGCGTACGTAAAATGAAGATACTGTACTAATTTTTGCTAGAAACGTTGCATTTTAAAATAAATGTACACCTGTATCTGCAAACCTATACCACAGCGATTAAAATTAATCATACGGAACATTTTACTCCTTGGAGCTCAATTATAATGCATTAAAATTAATATCAGTAGCTCATGTTTATTCACCAAACGCGCCATACGTTTTAGCAACTTTGCGCTCTTTCCTCTATTTCTCAGTTAATAGATTAAAACTACATTAAGCGCTTGAACTCCCTTTCCCGCAAAATATTTTTGTACGTACAAAGTACCCGCTTTAAGCATCCGCGAAATCTCTTAAAAGTCATTTCAAACTGTATTTAGCCATATGCACACGCTGATATGTTGCTCGTAACACTTTGCTTAATTCGTAATAATAATACTCGAATATTACTAAAAATATATAAATTAACGATAATTTCACGATCGAGCGTTCGTTACGATACTTACTAAATAAAACAAATCTCTGTCCAAGTTCCATGTCTTTGTATTCACGAAAATATGAATTTGCGTGAACGTCAGCAGTCCAGCGTAGTCTAATTTCGAGTTCGAATCACATTCCATTAGGAACGGCGAAGTATTCACGATCTTTCGAGTAGCAGTGTATACTAACATACATATAACAACAGCATACAGAGACATTTTGTTTTATGGAAATTACGAATTGGAAAAATTCAACAATACGCAACGATCGTAAACGAGAACGTTTCTCGATCTTTCATCGTAGGCTATCGCTCGATCTTTCAACCTGGTCTCTGACGTTCAAATTTCCTCTGGTTATTGGTCGTTGAGATGCAAAGGAAAAGCCTTTCGTTGGGGGGCGATTAAAGCTTGGAAAACGGAGCTATAAAGCGCTGGTACCGCGGGACGTTGCGCGTTATCGAATGGGGTAGTAAATTTTCGAGCCACTTTCAGGAACTATTCAACCAGACGATCATCGTTCGCGCTATTAACTGGCCGGTAGTAATGAGAAACGTCTGGAGACAGTCTGGCAAGGTAAGAGAATGACGCGTTCGGGAAGGACACGGCCAGGTCGGCAGTAACTAAAGCCATTAATCGCCCGCCATATTGCCCACCTCGTCTAGTCATCCCTTCCTGAGTCTTCCGCCATCGGTTTCAGCACCTTGCGCCTTCGTACCGGGACCACCGACCCTCCCATCCTTTTCTGCCCCCTTCTGCCACCTTCTTTAACGTTCCTCTTTCCACATCGAGTAGCACGGGCATGGGCCTCGAGCTCGTCAAGTCGCCAACTTGGAAATTGCTTTCCTCATTTATAACCGGGCCAGTGTCTGACCGTCGTTCGTGCTTCCCGTTTTCTGCGATCTCACCCTCGCTCTCATCCTCCGATTTCCTTCTTCGATCCTCGACCTCTTCTTCTCTCTTTCTCGCCGCTTACGTTCCAACGAGGCTCCTCTTCTCCTCGTCTTTCAACGTTGCTCCTGCAGGCTATCGACCCCGTGAATCTATATAGGCCTCACCTTCACCCCCCCTCCCCTCTCCATCGTGAGTCGACCGATTTTTCGTGACGTATCTCTGCCTTAAATCCCCCTCGACGAAGCGAAGGTGGGATCGGCAAACGGTGAAATATTGCCGTGCTTTGATGCGCCGGAATTACGGCTAATATACTTTCCAATCACGCGGAAGTGTCCTTGTTATTTTTTTTTTCTTTTCTTTTCAGTCCGTGTTCAGCTGGAATTCCACCATCGTTTTTCTGGTTTAGCGTGTTGGCGTCGGTGGGATTTTCTTGGACTTTTTAGTTTTGAGCTCGTAGTTGCGGCCGATCTGTTAGATAGATTACCAGTGAAAAATGTAGGTCGCTTCTTCGCTTGTACCTATGCCGATAGCTGGCCCTTACACGATAATTTACTAATTGCAGGTACTTACGGATAAATGTGCAGAGATGTCTAAATTAAAATATAAAGAAATTAATTAGATTCGATTGTCGCAGCGAAGAGTAAAGGGATCAACGAGGCGTAATTTTCATTTCTTTCTTATTTTGTTAAAATCAAAGTTTCGAAACGTCATTTTTAATGTCCAGAACCATCGTGCACGGTAGTTTATTAACTAACAATATCGGGGAATTGACAAGCGACAAATTACAGTTTACGAATCTCTCTTTTATAATGTCAAAATCGGGTAATCCGTAATTTGCAACGTTATAAGTGTCGTTTGTTTTATTATCAAATTTGTTTATCGTTGAATTTAGTTACAAAGTTTTAAGGGAGTTATTTTCTAAGATCGTAGAATTCTTAGTTGACTGTATTTTAAATTCTTGTTTAAATTCTGTTTGGCGTTTAGCTAGAATGTAATGGATCGAACGGAAATACATGGAAATATCGCCGAAAAAATGTTCAAATACAAAAACGTGCAATCTATTAGAATCTAGTATAATCTGGTTTAGAGATTATTCCAATTACAATGTACACGAACGATTTACAATGGTTTTTACGGCATATCGCGTTAATTGGGATCTTCGTGTCTCATGTGAGCTTTCTCTCGCCTCTGTGTGTAAACCTGAGAAGAGGTCGGTGTAATTGAGTTCTTAAGGAAAGATCATATCGGGCCACTTGAAATCTTAATCTTGTTTACCAAGTTAACCTAAGTCCATTACGTAGACACGAGGTTTTAGATAATCATGGATGCACACGAAACATGCTCGAAGAAAACTAATTTTTCCTTACGGCGAAACACAATACGAAATCTTTTGCAAGATCATCCCCTATGCCCAAAATGCCTGTAATCTACGTATACCACGCAATTCGTTACGCTCGCGTTCATCAAATATTTCTGCTATGTGGCGATCTATCTGCAAGATATTATACACGTTACAGATATTATACTAGATTGTCCGCAAAGTTTCTTTCGTTTCGTAAGACGATAATAGATGAACAACAATTTCTATTTTATATTATTTTATTGAATTATGTATGACCTATTTCGTTGTATTTCTATTATTATGCTCGTGCATAATTCAGTAAACTAATATAAAATATAAAACATTGCGCGTCTATTATTTCCTTCTCAAACGAAAGAAACTTTGCGGGCAATCTAATACATAGCTTGAGATATTTCACAATTCTACTAACACTGTGTATGTACATCTATATATAAAACATGCAAAGTTATCTATTTTCATAAAGTTCAAAAAAAAAAAAAAATAAAAATCCTTCAAGTATGAAAATCACCCAATTATTATTTCTCCGTAAGACGAAATTCTTTCAAAACGACATAAATCTTTTCCTGGCAAAGGAAAAAGAGAAAAAATCGCTTGAAATAATTCTTGTTTAACGTACATAATGAAATGGAAAAGAGAGGACAACTTCGACATGGTCAAATTCTGAAGCGTTTCTGCGCGGGGCACAGATTAGTTGGATTCGCAGAGAAGCTAATTATCCTAGCAGTGGTGCACGAGCTCGCGCTCGCGGGACTTAATTTAGATTTACATGGATTAACTCTCGACTTTTGACCCCCTTCCTCTTAGTCCTTACTGGCATGAATTCCTTTTGCGAAGCCTGCTGCCGCTCGTTATTCGCTTTTTCAAGAATACGATAATTCCGTGGGATTAATACGCGGCAGCCGCCGGTGACATCGGTGTGACATCCATTTTCGGGATTCGTCCAACGGATACGGACAATTTTGTACGGTACCAAGAATATACATTAATGGCAACCGCGGCCTGGCTCGCTTTCATTCAGCTAAAACTACGACTATCGAAAATCTTTCTGTACGTTCTGAGCCAAAACCATGAAAGGTTATCAGAGTGTATGTACTTACATATGTATGTGTATGCATCAAAGTCATATAAAAATATATCAGACGTATGGATTTCAGTGGAGTATACACGTGCGAATAAGTTCTTAGCGCGAATACTGCAAACGTTGGGTTAGGCAAGCTTTTGCTTCGTTAAATATAAAATAATATTATAAACGTGTATAATAATAATAATAATAGGAAGATTAGAGTAGAAAATAAATAAGCGATATTTCCTAGCGGTTTTAAGATTCATTACGTTACCGAACATCCTCGCGTTATTAAAGTCGTCTTTATATTTGCTTTTGCAATTGACGTGTCTCTCTATCCTCTTCAAAATTGTCTGCTTAAAAATTCCAGAAATTGCCAACCATCTACATCGTTAGAACTATCCCAAGATCGACTTATGGATCCACTATTTATATTCCAAGAATGATTAACTTTTATGTTGACATAATATAATACAAGTGAAATATAGCAATCTCTAAAGGTCGCTAAAAATCTGAATCGCAATTCAATCGCAGTCCGAATCACAGAGACGACCACCGCAAAACACCCGATCGATTCTGATCCTATTTGTAAATTCCAAAACACGGAAAAATCGCTAACGATCTACATCGCTAGAACTGTCGGAAGATCTAGCAACCTACGATCCACTGAATTCGAAAAGTCGCTAACGATCTGGATCGCGAGAACAGCGAGCGAAACGAGGTCGTGGCGGCGCGAAAAGCGGACGCGGGGGACGGCGAATTGCTCAGAGGCAAGAAAAAGGAAGCGGCAAAGTTATCCTGCGTGAACACGACGTTGCATCGCGCCACGTGTTACGTCCACGCCGTGTGCGAGCGACTGAGATAGCCAACACGATCCAGGTATACACATACGTGGCGAATAGAGGAACAGAGGAGGCGGTGGAAGATCGAGGAGCGGGCAATTATGCGCGCACCGAGTATTCGCAATTACGCGGATGTTGCACCGCACAGAAATCGGTGATTTGAGCTTGCTCGCTCGATTAAGCGTACCAGCGAGGAAGGAGAGGCGAACATGCGAGCCAGACCGGGAAGATAGATGGGGAAAGCCTCGTTTTAATTGCAGACTGAACAGATTGAAGCAAAAGAAGATACCGGAAGCGGGTACATTATCCGCTCTGTCGTGTAACGCTTGTTCGCAGAGTTCACCGCGGTTCACCGCGATTTTTCATTTCCCTTTAGACTTCGCCAAGTGATATTCCGATTGTAATTGTTCAGCTTTTGTTTCCTCTCGTTGGAGATCTGGATCATTTTGTTTGACGTTTCAAGGCTTGTTATTGGATAGGGATAGATAGTCTCTTTTTAGGTTAGTGGTCTTTCAAATTGAAGTTTGATCACGACTTGTTTCTTTGGAACGTCGTATAGTTAGCGGGATACCTTTGAACGGTGGCACAGTTTCGTATTTGAAGCTTTCCCGTGATACGTGGTACGTTTATTAGAACAGAGATAATGATAGAAGCGTCGGGCAAATAAAAGTTCTAAATTTTCATTATTCGTTAAGGCTAATAATTTTTACGCGGGCATTCGAATCGCTTGCAGAATTCTACGAGGTTTCGTCTCGTACGAGCGATTAAAAATCAGTAAAAAAGATTGCCTTTGTTTAACTTTTTTTTTCGTTTAAGCTAATAATTCTCTTCTCGGGATACGTGGATTATATGCGATAAGCCAATATTTAATAACGATATAATGATATTAAGAGATAAAAGAAAGACAAGCTATAGAATTTTTAAATTAGAGGAAGATATGGAGAATATTGGAAAGGCAAAATTGATTTTCTTGCATTACGTATCTTGCCTTACGCTTACAAATTATTTTCCCTGGCGAGAAACTCTGGCGATAGGCGATAGAGAAGAACGATCAAGGGAAAAAAGGAGGATGAAGTAATAGAATTGCGCTTTAGCGATGATTAAAGGAAACAGGAGAAGAAAAGCGAGAAAATCAAGAAGCTCGCCATTTAACCTCTTTGGGAATAGCCGATTCGAGACTTGATGGGTTGATTAAGCGTACGGTGAGGCCGATGAAAAGGATGGATGAAACACTGTGAAGTATGATGATGGATTTGCTGAACTTATTAGAATAATTACGAGAAACCAGAATGGGAAGAAAAAGAGGATCGATTATCCCGAAATCAGTTCGATTCTTTCCAGCTCAAATGTCCATATAATGTTCTATAATCGATTTAAAAAAAAAAAAAGACAAAAGCAAGGACAAAAAAGAAGAAAGGAAAGAATTGGAAGAGAATGAAGGATCAGAATGGAAAAGAGGAGAAAAGAAAAGGGTAATAGGAGAGAACGAGGCAAAAAGACAAGGTAGAAAAGGCGAAACGGAAAGAATTAAAAGAAAATGTGGAAAATACTGCAAGCAGAGGAGGAAGAAAGGGAAACCGGAGAGAAAGGACAAGGAGAGAAAAAGAAAGAAGACCATTTTTCACAAATTTAACCACAATTTAACCAAAATACGTCGAGGGAAGAAGGACAAAATCATCAGAGTCCATCTTCTTCCGTTTGACGTTCGAACGTTCGAAGTTCAGTGAGGATAAGGACGCGAGGTTGTTCGATGATCGTACCGAAGAATGCGCCAAAGAAGCAGCGCCGAAGAGGAGCAACGGGACCGCAAACTGCCAAAGAACGCGATATCTAACGGGGCAAGAAAAACATCGGCGTGTTAGAGAGGGGATGAGGAGAAAGATGAGGAGACGGGATAAAGAGAAGATGCAAGTATTCGAGGCGAGAACGGTATTACGCACTCTCTCCAGCGATAGAGACTGATCGACAATTCGATCGTTGGACGAACGATCCTTACGGTTAAGCGTTAGAAAAAGCAAGGAAAGCAAAGGGAACGCCGGGAAGGAACGAAACGAGGGAAAAGATAGATGCGGCGGGATGCGTGAGTTGGAGGATGCACGGAGATCAACGTCGCGGACAGAAGTAGAAGAGGAACGAGGGGAAGCGTGATCGAAGCTAGATGAGAAGGAAAGTCGAGAGGTAGAAGAAGATGAAAAAGAGAGAAAGAGAGAGATTGCGTTGGCTGGTATCCACGAAGGATGTACGTAGAGATATTGCAACGGGCGCCTGGAAGGCATAGATTGCCGCTTACGGAGAAAGGGAGAAGGAAGGAAAGGGACGAAAAGGAGACCGATGGAGAGAAGAAGGTGGACGGAGGAGGAAGACAGAGATTCCAACTCGATAGTACATGCCACGCCGAGGATCTCTTCTCCACGGTGTACTACGTTCCCCTGGAATGAACCAGATTATTGGCTGAACCCTGACCGTAGAATTACGTATTCGGTAAAAAATTCCCCTTCTGCTCGTGAGGAAGAGCCGAGGGAGCTTTTTTACGGACGATGCGTGCGGCGTGCACGCTGGCGTTCTCCTCTTTTCCTCTACTCTCGCTCCTATATATTTCCATCTCTCTCTCTTCTTCTTCCTCTTCTTCTTCTCGATCGTCGATGTATTCGTATATGGGTGTGCTCCGTGAAGATCCTGGCGAGGATGTATGTACGCGATGCGCTCGTACACAGTACGTTCACTGTTTGCGCGCGTGCATGTGTCTGAGCGTCCTGAGTTAAGGTGAAACCCGTACTCGGGGTTGCTGAGGTAGGGAGGATCCGGGTCACAGATCAGCGGTCCCGCGTGAGCCGAAGAACCCGCGGCGAAGAGGCCCTGGGTCCCATCGAGAGCGCGTATCGCGAGCAAAACGGGGTACCTGCTTGCTTGCCTGCCTGACTGCCTGCTTGCCTCGCTTGGATTTACTCTGATCCTTTCTCTCCCTCTCTCTCTCTCTCTCCCCCCTCTCTCTCTCTCCCTCTCTCTCTTTTCCTTTTCATCTCTTCTTCTTTCTCTCTTCGCAGTCTCGCGATGTTCTCCTCTGAACTCTCTGCTGCTTTTCCTCCTTCCTCTTCTTTCTCTTTTTTTCGGTTCTCTTGATCTTAGAATGCGTTTTTTCTTCCTTCTTCTCTGTTGCGAGCTTGTATCAAAGGCTTTTCCCTTGTTACATTGTCGGGCTGTGAAACTTTTTGTCTTAGCGTAAAGATTTGTTACGCGCGATAGTGGGCACGTTGATTCTTACGTTGTTTCAACGTGTTCATTTTTGTGGATTTAAAAGATTTTTACAATACGCGTATAAGGGCTTGTTTCTTTCCTCTTGAATTAGATATTTTAGCATCTGAATTTTTACCAGTTTTGCACCACCATGGTCGATAGTACCTAGCGTCGAAGATTAATAGCTGTATTTCTTCAAGCATTGTTAGCTAGAGTTTATCACGATTCATCATAGTGACGAGCTTCGTTATCTAACATGTGTAGTTAGTTTTTGGAGGAACAAGATCGCAAGAACGCTTTTAGCTACGTGTCCTAAGTAAATAAAATTTATCGTTCCTATCGGCTAAAATAATTTTGTCGGTATATCGAAAACAATTAATTAACGCTATCGTAAGCAAATATATAGAACAATAACCTTTCGAACCCGATAGTATTCGAATAATAATAGGAACCGTTAAACATCGTTTACTATTTCAACTGCCCAATCATGAAAAACGTCTGTTCGTCCCATTATCCATCTCAATCCGCAACACAGATAGCATCGTCTCTCCGAATTCGTTTCTTCCTTTCACCTATAATACCTCCCAACAACTGACTACTTGATTCTCGGTACTGGGTGCTCGGTACCGGGTATCCAGACTTACCACCACGTTTACAATGAACGCCACCCTCAGGCCACCGTGTTAGTTCCTCCTCGTTCCTGTCCGCTGTCTCGTTCTCTGTCTGTTACTCGCTCTGGTCGATACGTTCTTCCTTCTCTGGCGGTCGATTTCTCGGGACGAGCACTGGACCGAGACACGTCCAGCGAACTCACGCACTCCGATCCTTCTCTTCTCGTCCCTTTCCTCGTCTTCCTCGTCGTGTAGGCGCTATCGTAGCCTCGTTACGAGAATCCTCCCCTTTGAACTCTCGTGCTCGTGGCCCCCCTGACTCGGCCCCTGACTCCGTGAACGGGCCACGATTCTTCGCCCGGGTGTCGTGTAACGCTGATCCGTCAATTTCTTCAGGTTAATACCACCTCTTCCACTCACGTGGCAGCTTAATGGCGCTAATTTTCCTGGTGACTAAATTGGCGCGATTATATGCGGCAACGAAGGGCTGCGTGGTTTCCGGAGACGATCGTTGCGCTGTTTGTTACGTTTTCCAGTGGGATTTTTACGATGGCGAAAGTGAAATGACGAGAAATATGGAGAAATCAATGTCGTCGATTAATCGAGCTGCCCGAAATGTATTTGAAATCTTAATTAAATTGGGTTTAGAATTAGAAATAGTTACAGAGCAACTTGTGCTATAAATGTTTTATCAATTTTTCAGCAGCTTTGAATCAGATTAATTGCGAGTAACGATAATGGTAAAATTAAAATGATCTGATTTACGTACTGAAATGGTTAGAATCCCTTGGAAAATCTATTCGTTCTTAATTTTCGTCTATTGAATTAGTATTTTATTAGGATATCGAATCGGGTTGTACTTTACCTCGAACGCTTCTCATACATAATAGTAACGTCGTCCGCGTTGCTGCAAACGTGTATAACACCGTTCATAATATCAGTAATTTACAACACCGAACACCTCGAATTATTACGTTCTCGCTGCGTTTATAACGCAGTCAGAACGTTTTCCTATTATTATATATTTATTCTTTATTTCTACCGTACCTCTTTCTTTATATCATTTAACCGGATTTTTACTTTTCCAAGCGAACATTTCTTTATATCGTACACTGTATCTTTACATTACCCTCGATTAGTAAAAACGAAACTCGCCTTGTTGAGAGTTGTTCTACCTTTATAACTTTGCGGTGCAATTGTTTATTTCACAAGTAGACATTTCTCTATCTGTACGTTCGCCACTATATTTCAGGATAAATTCCTCAACCTGTTGTTTCGTACGAATAGAGGTATCAACGAAGAAATTAGCCAGAAATTAACAAAATTTCTACATCGCGATATAAGTTATAGCAACTAGAGGGTAAAAGATATAAACTTCACTGTAAAAAATCGTCTGTTGCTCTACCTTGGTACACCAATAGTTAAATCGCTACGTCTATAACAAGTATTTATCTACGCACCCCAAGTGGATATAAATTTTTTCGCTTTTACGATAGCGGATAACGAGCACGGTATTTCGAGCAACAAGCGAGAGGCTCGGGCATGTAACGAATCTCTCTCGATGAACTTATAAATCAGATTTACGATTTAAAGACTCGAACGAGGTCCAAGGTCTGTGATGCGGCTCGTATCGCGTGCACCGTCGATACATCTTTATTGCGGGCCAATCGCGTTCCCGCATCTATTTCATCCAGCGAATCTACCCAAGAGACCGAGGCAAAAATGATCATTTAATAGCGCGTACACAGAAAGGCACGAAACATAGTTTCGCTAGCCATATATCGAACCACCGTTTTAATGATCCGTGAAAGAAACGATGGAATTTTTAACTCTCACGCCTGTTCCATGCAATGCAAAACTCTACGTTCAAGTTAGCCTCGTTGAATTCGAGTTCAAATACAGTAAGTTGACTCCAAATTTTTCCCCATAGAAATCAACTTACTGGACTTGAAATCGTTTCAATTTGATCGCAAGTGAACACATTTTCCTAATTATTATACCAATTAGTAATAAATTCTCTGCTACGTCGTTCAACTCATTCTACTTATTTATAATAAGTTTCCTTTCTCTTATTTTTTATAGATTTTACATATTGATAAATGTTATTCTTCCCATAAATTTCAAAAGGTTAATAAGACTGTTACTCTGACACGAAACTCAATTCCGCTACTATTCCGCGATTTTAAGGAAACTCTTTTCTTTTGTATTAAATTTAAGAAATTATTCGCTAGCGCATAGGGGAACACGAGTGAGCCAAAAAAACAAGCGGAAGAACGCAACGACGTTAGAGTCAAGTGGCTCGACCGATCCGAACGAAGCTCAACACCGTGAAAACGAGTGAATCGGTCGAGTACGGTTACGTAATGGACCCGTAAATATCCAGGAATATTAATTTCTCGGCGAAAGCCGGTACACGAGCTCGCCCGCGCGCGCCTGTTCCGTTTCATTCCGTTCCGTTCGCCTTCGCTCGCTCCTGAAATGCGAGCGAACCCCTGACCTTTCTCGGTGTACCCGTTATACCGTGGGCTCCATTACGCATTGCGCTCCTTTTTATTGCCGATCGGTGAACGGTAGTAACGTAAATTCACTGGCTGGCCTGCTGGAAATATAGGAGTACTTGCGTATACCAACATCCGCTTCGGGCCGCTCCATCCTCTCGGTCTGCGTCTCGGATTCCATCGAGGTTCGTCGTGCATCGATAACGGGAAGGCTTGGTGCTCAACTATCCTCGCTATGCTCTAACATTGTTCGCCGCTTTTAAACGGACCCCAGAACGATCGAAAAGTTTTCGATTAATGACGCGCTTCCTGCTCGCTGTGTACTTACACACTGGCTGGTCAACTATCTCGTACACAGGTATGTACTAAGTAGCAACGATATAACGCGGCTGTAAAATCTGTCGGAAGATAGAGGAGTTCGTACGTTCTGAGGTTTTGCGGCAATTCCAGATACTTTAGGGGATTTAATCTTCGATATCGTTGCGTCTTAGGTGGCTCCTGAGGGTTTGAATAATATTACGTGTAAGTTTAGAATATATTTTTGATTTTAATTAGTTTCGTAATTGTGTTTTACACGATGAAAATGGATGTAATTCTTGTAATATTTATTCTTCTCGTATGTTCGTTTCGATACCGTGCGTGGCGTTATCCGGCTGTCGAAGTCGATGTAGCATGCAAGATATTTTCATTTAACACGTATCTTCTAACGAACGATTACTAATGTACTATGTTATAGGTCTATATGTATTTTCAATCTACAAAACGTACATTCACGGAATGACTAATGAACGTAAAGGATAAAATCGATACTTAATGATACATATTGGTAATCGATTAAAGTCAACGTTCATAAAGAAATTGTAGATTTCAATCTTAACGATGCATCAAGTTCCTTTTGTCGTAAGCATCCTAATATCCACGTGTACAGGTGTATGTCGTCACCGTTTTCGGAATGTCCAGCAACGGTATCGGTACACGAAGGTTTACCAAAGCGAGTTCCGCCGGTGATCGTCTGCTTGATGGATGCTCGCAACCTTTCGAAATCGGGGCTACATCTCGACCGAGGTGCTCGCGATCTAATTACGCGGGAAGCACGCGAAGATGCACAGTCGAGATTTTAATGGTGAACACAGGGATGGATGCGAGAACACGAAAACATACCGAATCTCGTTCCGCATTCAGAGTCGCGTGAATATTTCAACGAAAACACTGTACGGACCCTTCGGCGCACTCTTCGTAGCTCGTCGCGTTCCATCGTTTCGAAACGAATGAAAAGAAATATAATGCTGAAAATAAATAAAGCGTTCGAGCGGTGTGGTTCTACGTATTCGAACAGCTGAGCCCGATACAGAGAGAAAAATACACATAATACGTGCGTGTAAACCGCGCATAGCTACGCGTGCACGGGATTACTTCGCGGCGCCGAAATATTTCGCCGGCCGATATTTCGAGAGCGTCCTATTGACAGAAAGTAGAAGCTTATCAATATTTCAATATCGAGCAGCGAAAACAATTTTATTCAATAAAATGGAAATCGGCCCGAGGCCGGTCGAGCCTTTTGAATATTTACAACGGTTAAACAGTTACAACGTGGCTCCATTTAAATCTCAAAATCTTTCGTGCAACTGGCTAAGAAATCGATGCCACGCATGCGTTGTTTGCGGATCATCAAAATTCGCGAGTTAATGAAAAATCGTCGGTATAGGCTTCTAGTAGGATTTGTGTGTAGAGAAATTAAAATGTAAAAGCACCGCGGATGTGCGATGAATTTTGTTCCTGGTGTATTCACGACGTGGCAAGATTATTCGGATCAAGTAGGCTTTAGCATCTTAAAATATTGACCTTCGCACGGAACGATCGAGCTTGTTATATATTACGAGACACATAAAACTTCGAATATTTTAGGTGCAGCAAAACTATGCTGATTTGACTACAGATTTGGATCGTTCAATTTTAACCATCACTTAGTATCGTTGAATCATGAATGACCATGACAGCTGATACTCGATTGTATTTTGCATTTTATATGTTCTTCGATCATCTGTTGTATCGTATTCTAGAAAGACTATCGTTATTTATAACCTGATCTAAATTTAGTCCAAACTGTTCTGCTCATCTACGACCTAACGACAGTAGTTAAAAGTTAAGTGGGTTCTCCAAATACGACTGGGAAATACCATACGTGTCGTCAACTTGGTCATTTAATTAGATCATTTTGGAAATGCTACGGTTTTCTTTAGAGCTAAACTTGCAACAATAGAACTTGTTGCGATAGGAATTCTATTTCTATTCTATTCAAATAGGAAGCTTAATAGAAACAGAGAAATAGAACCGTGTACCTCGGTACAGTATCAATGAAATTTCGATACATTTTATACGACACGTAATAGGTGTATGTGAAAAAAGAGGTAAAGGTATGAAAAAAATCGATTTTGATATTTTCATGTTCCTTTATAGGCAAAAGTATGCTCTCTGCGGCGAGACCAACTCCAATTTCCTGAAACAATTGTCGCAATTTACAATTAAACTCGCGTATCAACGACGCCAGTAGACGATTGTTTCTACGGCGTTGATAAAAATTACAAAACACCTAATAAAACACAATAAAATATAAGAAAACCAACTATTCTTCGTAAAGGACGAAGGGGTATCCGACAACGGTAGCCGAAGACAGACATCTCCACTACGGAGTGCATAACTTTAAACGCATTTATCTCGAAAAGTCGTTTTCACGCGTAATCTTGTTTGCGCCGGAGCGCGTCGCATGTAAGTTTTCTATGGTAAATGGCCAAACAGCTTCACGAGCCACGGTACGCGCAATATCGCACACGAGAGGATTAAAAATTACAACGAAACGGCTATCCCTAAGGGCACCGTTTCCCGCACGAACCTCATCATTCGTAGCGCAGAATCTCCCGAATTCTTTACTATGCTACACAAGGGTACCGCACAATGGGAACCCATGGATACGCAGAAGCAATACCGTACAGTTATCCGGTCTCCCAGAAGCGACACGCTGTTAACGCGCGTACATAATATTCATCCACGCAAACGCGCATTCCGCACAATGCGCATCGACAGGGAGAAGTCGATGGTTATAGGCGTACAAGATCATCGTGCGGAGATCTCGACACGCCCGGAGTTCACGCTCCGGCCGGCGGGGTCATTGGGCAGCCTGCTCGACAACAAATCATGGCTAATGATCTACCCGTACCTTTGCAGTTACCGTACCTTATATACCGGTGAGGTAGAGGCCGCATCCACCGTACGAGAAGGTCCCGCATCCCTCCCTGTTAGTCATCGCCGTGGCCATGACCAGCCTATGACAAAGCAAAAGTCGTCCACTCCCACGGAGGGCCTCTCCTGCTCGTTTCTCGTTACTTATAATTACAACCGCCACACAGCCGAAGCTTTTAAGCTCCGCGCCGCGTTTCTCCCGCAACGTTTCGCGATTAACCAGATACATCAGGCGGATACACGGAACCATACGAACGTTGCAAGGCTCCACCGCTTCTCCTCATATTAATGGATTCTTCGAGAGCAAGAGGCCCGGTGCGCGTTGCGTGCGAATTATTCGCGATGCTGGATGATTGATTCGGTCCCCGATCTTTTTCATCCTGACGGATATGTAATTCATTAGGCGTACTTGCTAACCGCGCTAATGGTCAGAGGTTATATAGCGTATCTTGATGCCTCGTTGCGATTTCGTTGGGCGTTACTCGGTCTGGCTTACGGAGATTGGACACCTTTTAAGGAACACCGAGTGTCAGAGAATTTTGAAACACGTGGCAGATACGAGAATCTGTTTATTTTCGTATTGGTCGATCGTGGATTTTTACGCAATGTCTTTACGAACATGTAAAAGATGTAGGGCATACCTAGAGGTCCGTTTCGCTTTCTAAATACTTTGACAAGTATTAGTTGGAAGTTTGTAGATATTTGTTTGGTCTTGTCGGACGTGTGTTGAACTTATAGTAAAAACTTATAGCAACGGAGATAAACGCAACTGTAACGAAAACATTGCTCCGAGTATTTCGTATATTTTTGAGCATTTAAACTTCCTATGCGTGCATATACGTTCAGAGGATAGATATTAAACGCGTAAAACACTTTGCTGCTTTTTTACATTTAGCCGTTTCTATCGTTGTAGAAAAATAATTGTCGCAAGTTCAAATATGTTTCTATAACAGTTCGAATTAGTGGGATAATTAGCAAGTCGGTTAACTCATCGGTCGAGTCATCTGAAAATTCGTAATATTTCGATCGTATAAGGGTGAGAAACTTTACACCGGTAGAACAGAAAATAGGTTTCTTCGAAGACAAGGTATCTCTCTTATGCTATATTTCGCGACAATCTCTTCTTCTACTTATACTGTACATCCTGTGCCAGTAAAACGAACGTTTCTTTCTTAAGACGATCCTATAATATGTAAACTAACTGTACTTCGCAACTCACCACGGAACACACTCACGCGATAGAAGAGAATTCCCCATGGCACTTTTTCACGCATCGGATCAACCGTGATTCATACATTACGATTTCTCTCGAGCATGACGGAATCGGTGGTTGGCAAATCGACACACGTTCAATTAAATATCCACATCGTTAATAACCGGCATAGAATGAGAATCAACCGTTTCTTTCCACGACGTTAAGAGGAAGTGGAAACGTCGGATAGGTCAAGCTAGTCGCAGCCCCGGCCATCCATATTAAGCAGCCATTCGTGGCACTCACCGAGCCGTGCCGTTCTGACAGAAGTTAACGAAGAGAATTAAGACCTACGGGAGCCCCGGGAACAAATCCCATCTGCCGCTAGCGTATTGCCAACGCAACGCATTAAATCTTCGATCCCTCATCTGAATACAATTCCGCGTTCGGGACGTGAGTCGTGGCTGTAGCAACTTTCTGACGCGAGACGTCCCCCCGCAATCGACAGTAAATTTTCACGAGACACCTAATTAAGCAGCGATGGATAAGGGACGAGCGACAACGCGGGGGCGGGAGGCCAGGCAATAATTACGAACGTAGGACGACCTCGTTCAGTTCGTTCCGTGGCGCATCCTGCCATCCTGAGGGCAACAAACAAGCGCGCACACAGTTGCTACCATCGACCAGTACAAAGGTACGCAAACAGCAGGTCGACCGAAGGGAGAAGAAGAGACGAAAACTACAACGACGACAACGACTACGACGACAACGACTACGACGACGACGACGACGACGACGACGACGACGACGACGACGGCGACGACGACGACGATGAAGAGAAGAGGGTGAGAAGACGAGAAAGAAAACGAAGAGAAGCATCGTGCTGTGTAAATACGTAGGTTCGAGTATACACATGCGAATACGCGGCCGTCCTCGGGGGTCAACAGAGGTCAAACTGAGAACTGTACGCCGCTGTATAAAGGTTCACGTTGCTCCAGCTCCGCTGGGAGATACGGTGTTCTCAGGAAAACAGATCACGGGGGAATCGATGGTGTTCGATTGATGGCGACCAGCACCGCTCCTCGAGTTGTGGCGGACAAGAGAAAACTTCTCGCTCCTCGATATCGTTGAAAAGAGATAAAGAAAAAGATAGAGAGAAGGAGGCGGATGAGGTGTAGAGGACGAGAAGGTGGGTAGAGGAGGAACGGCGGCTGAGGCGGTGGAACCACTTAATCGGGAATTTCGCATCGCGTCTCTCGATCCGAGATATCGGATCGGCAGCCTGGTCGAGAGGTTACGACAGGTCATGGCGACGCTCGAGCGATTCCCTCCCACGCGGCATGGCATCGCTTCCACGTTGGAAGCGAACGGAATCGAAAAATCGCCGCGTGCACCGTTAATCGCGCGCAAGCAGCGTACTCTCGTGCCCGGTCACGCGTGTACGCGTGCAAACGCGTGGGCGATGGAAAACGTATGACTAGTGGATAAGTAATGCCCTTTGTTTGAGCGATGATAACGCTCCTTTCGCTCAGCTCCGGTCAAAGATCTCCGTAACGCGACGCCCGCGTGCAACAAGCCCTCGCTTCCAGAATAATTCTGTCGTTCATTAAGCTTTACGGTATAGCGACGCGACGCGATAGGATGCGTTCGCTCGTGTTCCGCAATTTTGCCGCGTTGCCCATGGTCACGCGCCCTTTTGATCTCGCTCCTGGTTAGAATGTGAATCGTTGTTTGTGCTCGGTGACTCTGTATGAATGCAATTTTTATTGCCAATACAGGGGATTATTGGAATTAGAGGATCGAAGTGGAATGTGGTTATTTCGTTTGTATTGACTTTTACTCTAGCCTTTGGTTCTTCCAAGTTTGTTTGTTCCAACTTTCTGTTTGCTTCGTCTGTATTTTTAGCATACGAATATTTTTGTGGATGGTTAATAGAACATTTATAGCGAAGTAAATTTTATTCGATGTCTGGTTACGTTAAAATAACACTGTTAATAATTTCATTGACTATTAGCAACAATTTTCCAATAGACATCAAACAAAATCTCTTATTAAGAGATATTTGCAGTAAAAATTTGATCATTTCGTTATTTTCCAATAATTAGAACGAGAAGCTTACAACGGAGATCATTAATTCGCGATTCATAAACAATTGCTTGCGTTTCATTGAATTTCCAATCTGTGTAACGTGTAACGCGTTAAATGATGCGTTCTAACTTCTGTTTACATAATAAATTCTCTTATACGTTCGAACCGGAAGCCATGCGTGAAGACGATACCGCGGAAGCAATTTCGAAGCAGAATGACAAACTATGCGCCATTCTTATACGATTTCACGCACGTGCGTACACACGCAAGAAGACGAATAATGTAATCTTCGAAGAAAGGAGGCGTGGGACGTATTCGATGATTTGATGCATGGTCCGTTGTTCTCTCAGTTTCCTAGGCGTTTGAAGTCGGTTTTAGCAGGAAATCTTAGCAGATTTCTCCGTTTTCCTGTTAATAAGCAAAATAATCTTACTAACAACGAAGCAAATTAATTTTGAAACTGGTAAGGTGACGTTTCTTTGCACGTTTCTGCATTTCTCGTTAATAGCTTCGTTAATTTTGCAAAATATCTAGAGAAGAAAGTTTATTTTGTAGAAATTAAATCCCCGATAAATAATTAGAACAGATTTCATTCGCGCATTTTCATTTTCTCTACAATTTTAAAACGCTACGATTATCTCCAGAATTAATGCATATAAAGCAGGTTCTATGCGGGTAATTTAAACATTGGTTTCGTTTTCTAGTCTATGTTATCGGTATTCATCTACTCGATTTCCTCTCTTTTAACATAATAATTTTCTATTTAACAACTTTAATCAATCGACAAATTATGAACTGTGCCTAGATTATAGACTCTTGTGACACACGCAATTTCTACAACTTTACGTGAAACGTGTAACGGCACATGAGTCAACGGAAGATTCCGATCGAAAGAGACTCGTATTGTTGTGCCTTGGAGTACCAACGTTCCTGTGATTTGCTAGGATTAAGGGTAAACAAACTCCGAGCGAAACATTATCGCCGTTACACGCTCTCTAGGACGATCATTATAACGAGTCACACAGTCGATTGGCGAACGTAGAGTCGAACGGTAGTATTGAACGAGCGACGATTACGACCAGCATACGCATCTCTGTACGTATTTAAAGTGATTTTAATTATTACAATTTTATCGCTCGTCTCCTTGATAAACCAACCAACATGTATTTATAATAACCACTTTTAAACGTATCGCCAAATTCGTTCCATTGCCAAATTCGTCGCTATCACGTACTTGCTAAATAATTTATAACTTGTACGATTGTAAAGTACTGCTAAAATATTAGTATCGAAACTATGCAAGGGATATGCGATCTCCAATCGCAAGATCAAACAAACTTTCGTACTCGCCTAAGAATTCGAGGAATCCACTTTCTCCGTGCGATCTCCAGTCATTCTGTCGCGTGTTACGGAACGCGATTTCACGGCTCGTGGAAGCTGGGGTGACAATCCGACGAAACGATTTCGTTATGCGAGCTCACGCACGTGCGTCCGCGTTGCCGGAGACGAAATCCGTGGCTGGCGAGTATTCGCGGCTTACAGTGAAAAGAGGGTGTGGGCGGTTCGACGTGCGTGCGTGATCGTGATCAGGATGGCGAGTCGAGGTCGTCGTCATAAGCCGCTCGTGTGTGCTACGGGCCGATCCAAATCTCACGGTCGAACCGAAAACGAACAAGCCGAACGTGCGGTTGCATTTTCTGATAGATAGTTGGAACTTATCGTCGATCGACCGCTACCATATAGAAGATTTTCTGCGCTCGATACGTGGATTGAAATTGTTGACGAAAGGAAACACGGAAAAATACTCGCGCGTAGACGTTGATGAGATGAAATGGTAAGGCGAATTTAGGGATGTTTTTATGCGTTGATAGTTTCGGTAGAGATGTTGAAAGTTTCGTTACGATTAGACTCCGGATTTTTACGCAAATAAAAAGAGATTTCTTTTAACTTATTAAGGATCGACGTTGCATGAATAATATCTTTTAATTTTTTTTCATTCGATTCTCTTTGTTGGATGCTTTGTTTTCTACATTGTGTCTATGAAGTGGAATTTCAGGGATTTCTTAATATTTTTTTCGCCTTTCGCCCCTATTTATTCCATCTAAATTATACAATTCTACGGAATTTAAAGAAATTGAAGTCTTCGTAATATTACGATAAACTATTGCCTGGTTTTTAGTGGGTTAAATTATAGTGGAGGAAATAAAGATTCGCTTCGCCATATAGATTTGTTGGAATTCGTTAAAGATTTGTTTCTTTAGTCTGAATATTTTTTAGAATGTTTGCGTAACATACCCTGTGCATTGGAGATATTTAAATGTTCCATAAATGCATAGTAAATATCCGCACAGTTTAATTATAAATGCCTTGTAAAATTCTTTGATTAACACGGATAAAACATGATGGATTTGTTAGCAGGGTTCTTTTAAAGCGTCAGGGTTGCTTTATAAAAATACGATTGAATTAACGAACATTTAACTGTTTCGCGAAGTCACGAATTAAGAACATTGCTTACAATTAATTTAGATATGTTAATGTATCATTCCGAGTAATAGGAATCGTATAAATTTGCTTATCTATAGACTGCGAATGTTTATGCATTTATATGAAATTTAAACGTATGAAAACGTAGAAAACTTATGCACTTACATACAAAGATACATGTATATATCTCGAGCCATCTTTCTAAAAATGTAAATGCAGTCTAGTTACGTTATATATAGTTACTTCCTAAACAATTCAAATAATTCTATATAGAAGATTCGATATCCTTATGGAGCTGGATTGAATTTATCAATCTGGATTTATGTACGTATGTAAGTGGTACCGCGAAGAGATCGATAAAAAATCGTACAAAAACACACGAATATTCGTTCTTCGCGAACGATATATTCAAGCGATGTGTCCTATTTCCACAAGCGTAATGACCAAACAGAAACGACATCAATTCACCTAGGATTAAATCGTTGCGCGGGTAGACGAACCCATTTTACAATGTTCCTATCGTTAATCTCGAAGAAGAGGCAGCAGTTCGCGGGGGATCGTTCGAAAAGGTTCTCCCACAAACGTTGGTCCGTTCCTTTGTTTACGCGCGTATGAAATACGATGCGGCGCATAAATCACCGAATAATACCTGACAAATCCAGCGGCGATAAATAATGGAACGGCCAGCAAGTAAGCTACCGTGGTCAACGTGAACTCTGTCAGTCCGCGACGGTTAATATCCCTGACGCGTACGTTTACGCGCCATTTGCTCGCCGATTTACAACTGGCCCCCGATAGAAATTGGACGTCGCGTTAACAGATTCCGGTTATCCTTTCCTTTCCTTTCCTTGCTCCGCGAGAAAAGATTCTACGGACGACTTGGATATAGAGACCCAGGCAAATCAAAGTTCAGAATGGTAGAAGCGACGAGCTGAAGAAAGAAAGTCGAAGACAAAGTTAACGCGTCGATCGTCGTGCGAATTTTGTATATTTTGCACTGGGAGTCGCGACAGATTGACATGTTACTACGCTATGGCATTTAATTTTTACAAAATGTTATATATCGTGTGCGCGTATTTCCTTTAACAGTGTTATCCAAGTTCTTCGCATTGTTAAAAATATTCTAATCATAAGACTGATCTTACCTTAATCGTTCTGAAAGAGTTGGTCATGTGGGTCACCGATGACCATCGTGGCAAAAGCACGTTGAGCGAACATGATCAACGAGGCAATAGAGAGATAGCGCAGCTGTATTGCATTGATACGTAGACTGCCGATTTTTATGTATTCGTGGAAAGTGCATTTTTCGCAAAAATGCACGGAATACACGCAACATGCTAAAATATTGGGTTAATTGGCAAGTTTTTCGTTAATAGTATATATTTTGATGTACGTTAAAAAAAATTACGAAGAACGTTATAAAAGAAGAGAATATGAAAACACAGTATCTGAATTTACGAACAGATGAGATAAATAAATTACTCTTTGATTAAATAAATTTTATGGGAGAATAACAACGCTAATGTGCTGTTTTAAGAAAACACGAATGAACCTACCACAGTACTCGTTATAAGATTGCGTAGGTAAATTAGGTGTCTATGTAGATTCTGTTTCTTTCGTTGTGTCCAGAAAAATACGAATTCGTATAAAAATCTGCTATTTATTCGTAAGTTTGTAGACATTTTCGTCAAACGGATATATCGTATATAGATGTTCACCTTGTCTGACACAGTCAGAAAGATGAAGTACACTTGGTCGAGTCAAGCGATCCAAAGTAGATAAGTACTTTACTCGACAGACATATGTCGGTATTAAAATCTTAAGATCCGCTGACATTCAGACAATTGCGTCTAGGATCGTTCCGTCATTGTCGTGAATAGGAAAGTTAGCGAAAGAGACGATGCATGTATTGTTCGATCGGCAAATTTAAGCAAGTGTTTATAAGTATTATAATAATATATACTTTCAAGTTGTACGCTACAACTCGTGTTCTCAATCTGCAGTTTACCTCCAAAGGGATCGTCAATTATTTTCTAGCGCTTCGTCGCTATTGTTTTTAGTTGAAGATTTTAAGCTCTAGTTAAATACCGTACTTAAAAATTATATATGTTCTCTTCGTGTTGTTAAATATATGTTTCTACGTGGCTCGTCGATGAAAGTTGTTCGATCGTTACGAACAAGGGATGCAGTTGAAAAATGGTTGGGAAACACTGCTCCAGAAGAACAGAAACGAGGATAAGACAAAGACGAAGAAACAGAAGAGGAGGAAGAGAAGAAAGGACGAAGAAGAGGATATTGAAGGAGACGAAGAGGGAGTGGAAGAAGCGGTAGAAGACGAGGGTATTGTTAGGAAGGCGGGCGAAGGGCGGCTGGGTTCTGTCACGTTTCGCATTGCACGCACCAGAACTTTCTGCGGAGGTTGCCGAGGATCTGCTCGTTCGACTCCCTCGCAAACTGATCACAAGCGCGATCTTGCCGTCCCTGGACGCCGCGGAAGATCACGACTTCGACGTGATCCGTCGTGACGACTATATCCCCCTCTACAACTTGCCGATATTATTATTATATCCTCCCCGAGCCACGTACAGAACGAACATTCCTGCAACGTATCTGATGCCCGTTCTTCTTTTTTTCTTCGATTTTTCTCCCCTTCCCCTTTCTTTTCTTTCTTTTTTTCTAGCTGTTTCGTTTTGTCTTTCTCTTTGTTCGTTTTTTCTTCCTCCCTTTCATCATTTCACCCGAGCGTTCGTGTCTGTACTGCGGTGAACCGAGAAAAGCGGTCCCTTGGCTTCGAACGAGATCCGATTGCGGATGATTTACGCGCCACGGGAACTGGACGTGGTCGCGTCAACGTCCGTTCGATTCTTCGCTCGACGACTGCTGAAACCTGCGCACCAGTAAATTCGGTCTATGTAGAACTTGCGGGAGAAAAAGATCTCTCTGCTTCTCGTGGTTCTGAAGGGATTTTGGCGAATGGAAAATGTAAATGGTCGTGAAAGGTTAACGTTAGATTTCCCCAAAACTTTCTTTCGTCTTATGAAGAAATAATAGACGCGCGACATTTTCTGTTTTATATTATTTTATTGAATCACGTATGATCGTTTTTCTTCCAACAGAATAAAATTTATTACTACAAAATAGTTTCTTGTTTTAGTATGACAAGTTGTCTCTTTTAAGTAAAGTATTTTCTATAAGATTTCTATCGAATCGAATTTCTTATTGCATTTTGTTTACTGCGATTGCGTTTGCAGAATTGGAATACGAAGATTACTATCGTTATGAAGCGATGACTTTATATTTTGAAATTGTTCTTCTACGATTGTACATTGATTTACGAACGATGTTTTAGATACGATTCGATTACATTCGTCATAAAAACGAAAGTATAAGAAAAGTTACGAATATTCTTTCAAGAAATTTCAGAAATATTACAATCTTGTTAATTCTGTTACTTTTATGTCGTTCAGCGAACAATTGTCCGTAATTTTTCTACGTTTACTTTACAAATTACGTGACAAATGCAATCGACGAAAGAAACTCAGCTTGTTCAATTAATTAAGTCGACTCAGTTGTCCAATCGAGTTACTTCTCTGCCTCTCAAAAACGGTACGTCGTTACGATACGTACTTAATAGTCTGCATCCGAAAACCCACGATATCGTCGTGTATTTGTTTCCGAAAAATTATTTAAGAACGAATGCTCCGTGTCGCAACAAAAACTGCAAAATCATCGCTTCGTGGAATTTTGAATCGTCTCGATACGAAGAAGAACGTATCATATTCGTAAAAAATCTGCAGAAACCAGGATACCAATTCCCGAATGAAACAATCGCTTCTACGTTACACCACGAACATATTCCGCGCTATTCTTCCCTTCGTAATTCCGTACCAGCGCAAAACTCATAAAACACAGTGATCGTTTTCGCATAACCATAGCACGGAGTCGCGAAAGGTCAAGTTACTCGACTGTGACGAGGAAGAGGAATGGTTTCGAAGCGAAAGACAGTTTGTCCACCGTGGAACGAAGAGTCGTATCCTGGGCACGCGTGAGGAGCTGGGGCGAGAAAGGGGTGGAGCCCGGTTTACACCCATAATTCAACCTCCTCTCTGTTATTCAGCCTCGATCGGGTTGTTATTAAGAGGACACCAATAACGTTACCGATACAGCTTTATTACTACACTCGCTTAATGGGCCCCCGTAAGTCGAACTATCGATTTATACCGCTGATTTATGGGGATTCAGTCATTTGCAAGCGGTCCCCGGCACCATCTTACGTGCGTTGTCTGTGTGCGTGGAACGAGCGAGCCAACTTCACCAAGAGGAATCGTTCCCCGTTCTCTGGGCCTGGTAAAGGGTTAATCAAGGTCAGCCGTTGCGCGCGTTTAAGGTCGACCGTGGCGGATGAAGACGTGACGCGAAACGATCATTTCGATCCACGCTGATAATGCACGCGTATTTGCCTGTGTTCCGCCATTATGCAGGCATAGATCAACGAGCTGACCCGTTCAGGGTTGCGTACATCCTCCATTCTAGACGTTTCGTCCAGATTCGAATCACTAAGGAGCTGCCAAGTCATCGATAGAAGGTGTTTCTTCTTCTTCTTCTTCTTCTTCTTTAGAAGAACGTAATGCTTGTTATTTATAGGGATACGTTGTTCGATGTTATACAAAAGCTGGGCTTTCTAGAAGTTACGAAGAGGAAAAGAAGTAACGATCTTGTTAAGTTTACTACGATGTAATTTCATTGTGTTCTGTTAAGATTCGAACAGTTGACCTTTCTCTTACGGTACGATACGATATGGTGGTTGTTATTTCGAGATATGTGGGTATACGAAATATCTATAATCTGTATGAAAGGTGGGAATCCTAGAAATTGTACCGTAGAAAAGAAGAAGCAATGATTTGACTAAGTTCGTTGCGATTTGAATCCTTCAATAAGACTCCAATCACTGTGGGCAGTTATCAAATGATCCATATGATTTCCATTTTCTTTGGAAGATACTAATATTTGTATTGGTATGTTCGACGCCGTACGTGACAACTGAAGTTTGTAGGAATTGCAATACGTAGGCGCAAGAAGTTTCAGCTTTCTTTGCTTTTAATTTAATTAAATATCGAAATGAAATACATATTGTTCTGTGACACTGTCGCGGGACGTCGGTGACTCAAGAGTAACAGATGTCACATGTATCCAATTCTTCTTCAAATCGTGTATTGTAGATGTTGGCTGATGAAATGGTTGTTAAGTAACAGCCATCGACATTTCTGAGCAGATTTGTGAGAACAAACACGATTACGCGCATCTAAATGCGAATTCTTCGGTGAAACGATTACATCGTTAACCTCTTGTCGTGTAATCTCGGTAACGTGTTGCACATTACCGTTCAAAAATATCTGCGACACCTATTTCTGACAAGAAATATTTCGACTACGAAATTACGTGCAAATGAAACTGCAATTATTTTATTCTTCCTAATCATCGTACAGTATCGTTTACCAGATAATTTCAATTTATAATCGATCGATTCCATAGAACCATAGAAAATACCGTTTCTCATTGGCTATCGATGAATTATTCACTGGTACGGTTTGCTCGAATGGAAATATTGTTGCTAGAAATCGGCGGTAGCGTGCAAATATCGATAAATCCTGTTATACGTTATTAGAAATAAAAATTATGTCGCTCGCACTATTGTTTCCTCAACGATCTGCCAGAACTGATTGACCATCCGTGTGATTCGGCCGCCTATAATTTTCTCGAGACTCGAACCCGCAACCAATGTGGTCCCGCGACTGTTTCGCCGTGCCGGGGTATCGATCGCGGAGAATTTACGTATATCGCGTGGATCGACCCGTGTTTCACACGGCGGCGTACACGTTTTCTTCGAACGGCCGGGCACGGAATCGATCCGCGGCCAGAAACTTCGGATTCGTCGAATTCCAGCTCGCGATCGCGTCGCGAAGATAATTCTCCGCTCCGGCTACCCACGCCAATGGATACAGCGAGATCGTGAGTCAGCCGCGCTGCTAGAGGCGAGTATATACTTATGTACGCGCGGAGCCAGCCCCGCGATCGCGCACACGAGCGCGGATCTTCGCTCGATTTTAAATTAGCCGACATTTTAATACTCGCGCTATTGCACGCGCGGATAAGCTTCGTGCTCTGCCTTCTCTTCTCTTGCTCCGGCCTCTCCAGGGCAATTCATTTAACCCTCCTCCCCCTTTACGCTTGTGCACGCTCTCACACTCGCCCCGTGCTCGTCTTTACACGACGATATTTAAGCGGGTATTTACCGATCGGCAACAAGCGAGCCGATAATATCGATGGCACGATATTATAAATTCCTTATCGGGCCGACTGCGCTCCACCACGATCTACGATATCTAATGGCGCTTTTTCCCTAGCTGCAAATTAAATTTCGAATCGATCGCGCCAGCGTCCTGCTTCCAACGAACGTCCCGAATCTCGTCTCTCTTTCTCTCTCTCTGTATACTACGGCACTCCGTTTCTTGCACCGTTATAGGTAGATACCCTAGCTCTCTGGGGTTTCTGTATTTATGGGATGTTCCACTGTCGCTGGGAAAGTCCCCTTCCTATTCCCGTATCACCGGGTTAATCGTTTCACCGCCCTTCTTTCCGCGACTTTGATCGAGCAGCCGTTCGTTTTCGGATGATCCAGTGAATTAATCTGGGTTTCGAATGGTCGAGTATGTTTCTCGCTGTCTTTAGCCTATCGACTCTTCGACTCTTTCATTTCAGTGTAAAAGTTTATAAAGGAAAGTTCTGTTCCGCGATTAAGGTAAATTTTGGATGGTTTAAAACGAACGAAGACGAGAAATGAGTTTACTTGATTCGTTCGTTTATTAAGCATTTCATTAAATTAATCTTCGGTAGAGTTTTGGCGTTAAAAATTTGATACGAATTATATTAAATTCTACAGAAAGATTAATAACACATTTATGACATTTCTAACTAATTTACGAGTAACTACTACTGGATCAAACCTCGAGACTGGTAAATTTAATTATCCAAAGTATCTCCACGAGTTTATAGAATTATAGTATTGAACACTTTATAATATTCTATCAAACTCAATTATACAAAGTATATATTAACGTCTATTAGTAGCTGAAACTTTTTTTACAAGGATATTTTATTCAAATGAAAACTCGTTTACAGATAAGATATTTGCAACCTTCCTCATCAATCTTGTCGCGTTTAGAACATTAACGAACGAAGACCGTCATAAGTGGAAAATCTGTTTACTGTCATGCCTTAAGATATACGATAATTTATCGATGCAAGTTTTTGCGTTAATTTGCGAATATAATACGATTTAAATAATTTGCCGCACGTGTGTAGAAATTAAATGCGTACGCGTTTAATGTGCTTTGATAAATTGCGTTAATATAAATGTAATGCGTATACGACCGTGAGTTGATTATTCCGTAATTAGAATTGAAGTTCTGTCGGTTTCGGTTTATTCCACAATATTATCTGTTTCGGTTACGGTACAACAGTTACCGGTTTTCGAAACGAGAAAAGTGTTTAATAGGAATGTTCATATTCCGTCAGCAATTTCATTACACGCTTTAACGAGCACCGATGGTTAACATCAACAGAATATAATACAAGTAGGTGATATAGTTGAATGGTACAAATGTCGTTCAGAAAATGGTAACTTAATGACGCGATACTCGACAAAATTCAAGAAAGTTTCTATCAAAGCGTATATACAAAGCGTGTGTTTATATAGAGCAAAGTAGACTAACGTGAATCATTTTCAACGAAGAGTATTCTCAAAAAATGAAAATTTCGAAAGATACCGCAGTTGGTACGCTTTGATTAACACTCGTGAGTTTCAATGAACATAAATTCCTCGCATATCCATAAAGAGCGACCTACAAACATTGATATTAATATGAGAGATTTCTTGTTCGTTTAATACTATTGACTATTATTTAATATATGACTATTATCAAATACTTTGCCACGTAATTAAAATAAATCGAAAAGCCTGAAAAAATGCAATATTTGACAATAACGTTAGCTCTCCAACGCAACAACATTGGCAGAATTAGTCGCCTACCTATTAATATTCTCTTATCGGAACCAAAATTACAAGTCTTAAAAGAACGTTCAAAATTCTTATGTACTAATTACCTTATCGCGAAACTATACCCTTTTCTTTTTTTTTTAAAGCGAGATGTAGTTTAATGCACTAACAATCTTTTATTTAAATAAGTTTTATCAACCCTCAACTCGACGTTGTGGTTCGTCTTATTCCCTTTACATTTAATACAGAATAAATATAAATATATCGATAAATAGCTATTAATATTAATCAGAATATTAATTACGAAAATTTATAACTATAACCGATTGAATTTAATTTATAAGATAGAAATTCATACAATACGAACCGGGTATCACAGAGTGTTTAACGTTATCTATTCGAGTAAAAAATTGTTAGTATGCGAAACTTTACCATATTTGAAAAAAAAAAATTATTATCACAATGGAAAGTATCGTTTCGTTGACCAAAAACTGTATTAAAGAAAACAGCTACATTTCATGCACCTTCCGTTCCGTGTACATGTGCCTTAAGTAAATGCGAAATTTTTATCTGAATAGCCTGTTGTAAAAAAGTTGCCGGAGAAAATTTGGCCAATTTAGTATGCGTGCTATCCCCGTTGCAGTTCTGCTTGTAGTTCGAGGCTGATAGAACGATCAATCCGCTACCGGCAAGTGGTGCTTGCTAACGATGACCACGAGGTAACAATTTCTTCGCGAATGTAGCGAAATTGCACGTTGCCCGGCTCGTATGTTAGGAACATGCACGCACACAACCGTGCGCTATCACGTGTTCGGTACTCCAAGGTTCCCTCACACGAGTTTTGATTCTTTTTATTATCTTTTTTTTTTAGCTGCGCCTTTACACTGTGTTTACCGTACAGTTTTCAATGAGAGATTTTTCTCGTTGCAGGCTCTTCGCGTTATATCGCACGCTTAAACACCTCATAGCGTTTAGCGTTTTATCTTTCTTTCCGGACCTTTGATATTTAACGATTATCCTTTCGAAGATTGTTTAATGTTTATCAACATCGTATTTTATAAATATTAAGGGATATCTCTTTCCCCTTATCGTTTTATATTTGTACCGACTGTTTAACTGCGAATGCATTTAAAAATTGCTGTTTGTAAAAGTTAATAACGAACGCGTAATGATAGATTAGATATGGTATGACCACGTAGAAAGTTATAAATTATGACGATTAATTAATCACATTTGCATCAATCTTTTCTTCTCTATGGTAACGCGAGATACCGAACGAATTTTCGTTTCTCGTTTCATAGAAATTACGCGTAACAAAAGTTAAGAAAATTGACGTTAGGAAAGTCGGAGTAACATTTTCTAAATTACCGCGGTCTAACTTATTTCACGATATTCGATAGTATACCTTAAATAATAATACGAATGAGAAAATCTTTACGCGTGTAAAGAAGTTGTTCGTAAGAAATGTCAGTAATTCTCATCTTGTTCCAGAAGTTCCATGATGCAACGTTCGTAGAATCGGCTAGAAAGTCCGGTAGCTGCGACGGTCTGAAGACGTCGATGAGAAATTAACATTGCTGCAACGTGACGCATCGTGCATACCTAATAAACAGGTTCGTGTAATGAAAATCTTTATGAGAGTTGTGAAGTAATCAGTCAACCGTGCAATCTCTTCTGTATCTTTTTTACTCTCTGCTTCCACGTCTTTGCACCTTTCGTTTTCTCTATTTTCATTCCCATCTTTTGCTTCATGTTCTACTCCATACTATTTTTCCTGTTTTACGACCAGTGAAAATTTCATTTTAAACGAGTCATACTAACTTAATTATTCTTCGACGTTTAATAAACCGATAACGGGTTGATTTTATATTTCTAACTCGAGCTTGAATAACCGTCGTTGTCAATTACTATGTTAATTAGCAGCAATTGTATCGTGTTATAAGTCATATATGACGATAAGTGTAAGAAAAACGTGATAAGTCGTCTTTTCCATATTGCACAGAAGAGTAATTTTGTGATCCCATACGCATCAACCCATCTTATGTCATCTTTCGTTAAACTATCTTTTAATTATTTTATTGATTTTATTTGGGATAAATGTTTATTTGTTTTTACGGTTGCTAGTATCAACATTTAAAGAATATTAATTACAATAAATATATCAGATTCATTGTAATAATGAAAAAATGTTTTTGAGATTAACAATATACGTGCAGTATTACAAATATTATAATTTTCATAAAAGATTTTGCGTATATCTGTCGGATCACCTGCCAAACCTCTACGAAGGTAATTAATACAATCGAAACATTTTCCATCGTAGGAAACGTTTGTATGATATTTCCCTATCACTTTTAACTTTCGTTCACGTAAAAATTTTGCAAAAAATGGTCGCTCATTATTTAAAACAGAAAAAAATACAAAGCTACGCTAAAGTCTGATGTATCGTTCCAACGCAATGTCGTCGTACATCTCGATACTAAAATATCTGTGACGTCGCTCTAAGTGGTTAGAAACGATCACGTTTAGAAACATTCGTTTGAACAACGAGAATATTGAACAATCCATCGCGCGATATACGATCGAATTTCAGCATTCGATAATAAGCATTATCGCTGTTAATTATCACGCTGGTGTACGCTCATTCAGCGTATTCCTTTCGATTTATATTCGCACCATCCGTTTTCCATCCTCTTCGTGATTCGCGATTCAAAGCGAAATTCTGCAAATTGAAAATCCCCTGTCTTTTTTTCCCCATCAATTATCACGGGCTACCTTCTTTTCACTTGATCGATCAAACAGTTCGAGCAAGCAGCGATTATTTCTTTCATTTTCTGTACGGTAAAACATACACGGATCGTTTCTATAATTTAATAGGCGACAAGCGACGTTTTATTGCTCCATTTATCCAGCCTGTACGAACTTGTGTTCAATTATTTCCCGCGGGTGATTGAACGTAATCAAAGTTGAAACGTATTAACGCGTTCGACGTTGCAATTATGTAGTACTTTCAGATCGTAATGTCTTGCCACGTCTGACTCGTACTACTTACGTCTATACGTATGTCTAGGAATGAGAAATCTGTACGGCAGTGTCGTGTTTGCCGAGTATTAGTAGTTAATTTTAACGCTCTATCAAGACAGTTACCAGATAATAAGGATAGTTGGTACATTGGTCTCGTCTATTCTCTATTTTCCCTCTTCACGCGATCACAAAATCAGCAAGAGACCTCGTGCAAACGCAAATGCAAGCCATCCGCCGTTCCATTTCCCAGGAAAGTGAGCTTAAACTTGCGTTTCTTAAGCTCCTACCCCCGCCATTCGATCGCTCAACGATATTCTACCGCGTTTCGATTGCCAACGTTACCAACCACCGTTCACCACGAGCGAACAAAACTATCAGCCCGGAGAAATCAACCGCGTGTACCTGCTAAAAGACGCGCTTGGTAAACTGGCGTCCAAACACCACTGGTAATATCAGCGGATAGAGGAAGCGCACAACTATAAGAAGAAAAGCGAAGGCATCGTTTCTGTCGGAACGAAACAAGCCGTAAATAAACTAGCGCCGGTTAATTCAGGTGTGATAGGTCCGCCGGTAGATATAGATACGGCGACAATTTACGGTTTTGAATTACGCGTTGGCCTTACGTTAGGCCATATCGGAAGGTACGCGAAGCTAAGAGGACGACACCCACGTATATAAATAGTGGACGGGAGCGTGTGGTCCTTTCGAGCGAGCAGAAACCGTTGACCTATGACACGCACGCTATAAACAATCCTCTGAAGCAGTAAATGGATATGTGCTGTTATACGGCGTCGAGTTGAAAACTGAGCCCTCGCTCTCTGGAACTCTCTTCTCTCTCTCTGTCTCTCTGTCTCTGTGTCTCTGTGTCTCTCTGTCTCTCCCTTTTGCTTCGGCCTCTCTGCGACCGGCTGGCCAGGGTCCCTTGCGAAACGGTTATTGGATGCACGCCATGCTCCCGTGCCAACCCCGGGGCTGTTGGTAAATATTTTTTGTCCTGACGAATAGATTTTCTGCGACAGCACGCGGTAGACGCGACCGACCGCGAGCCTATACGGAAATTCATTCGACCCCGCCAGTCATCGACGCTGCTGCGGGACCTCTGATAAATCTTTCCGCGCCAATCGCCTACCCGCGACGCTTAATTAACTCTGATCGTCGCTCGTTTCGCCCCCTTCTTGTTTTTCCTTCGATATTTCGCTGGAACGGATGGATAGCCGATCGGATGATCGTCGGATCAGTTCTCGCCAAGAGGGTTTAAACTATGTGTTCGTAGGACAGAATCGGTCGTAGATTTCTCTCGTGGTTTCATTTCCGCGTATGTTTCGGTAATTAATAGACTTGGAATATTCATGAAAATTCGTATCCTTGCGAATAAAATTAAAGGGACGAAATCTATATGTTGGTTCGTGGAAGGATTCGAACACCTGCTATAAAAGAGTTTCATGGCTATATCAAGCGCGCTATATGAAACGATTTAAAATCTCACTGGCACACGGTGAACGAGACACGACTGCCGTGATTATATTGTTGCGAGGTATCTAGTGTTTTAGTAAAAAATCAGGTTTCAGAATACTCCGAGGATGTTTTTATTGTAAAATTCGTGAAGCTGGATTCTCCGTTGGATCATCTCTTCCGAAGATATTTCAAAGGGATTGAAAGATGAAAAGAGAAAGTAAAATGGAAAGTATCTTAATAATAGTTGTAAGTGTTAAAGTGTGAAACGCAAGGGGGTTAGGAAGTTAAATCGACTCGATAACTTTGTAACGCGATTTAAATGTTGATCGAGCAAAACTTGGTCGAAATCATGCGCTTTTTGAAAACCCAAGCGAATCAGCGTTTACGTAGTGGAATGAAGTTTAAAATGGAAAGTGAATAGATCGAACAAATGGCAGAGAAATTATCAGTTAAACGTTTCGTAATATAAAACTCCTTTCCAATAAGTTTCTTTATTTCATTTTCACTGAGCTCTATGGAATATTAGATTTCTTGAAATTTTTCATTTAATAGATATCCTACGATTTCGATTAAAGTATCGTTCATTAACTTTGCCGATGAAAAGAGAAAACTCTAAAACGACCACAGGTTTTTGATTTAATTACTAAAAGTATGGCTTTTAATCTCACCCTCGTCCGAGCCTCTCTGTAATGCACCAGACACTAGATTCTATTCAATGCATTAAGTGTACAATAAAATTAAAAGTGATTTTAACGGGAAATTATTTAAGTATCGTTTCCAGTAATATTATTATATCGAAAATCGTGTTCTTTTCAATCAGTCAGCTTCAAAGAACAGCCTACTTTGAACGGGTTTCCTTCAATCTCGTTTCTATCCGTCGTGGTCTCTTTATGCACGCGTATCCTTTATGTAACGAATTTAAAGAGCTACTCGATTTTTAGGTATCGTTAGAGATTGAAAATTATTATGTTTCGCATAGCTGTCTTAAGCAAATGTTGCTAATATCGCTATCAACGTTCAAATAGTTTGTAATTAAAGAATAATTGATATTTCCGTATGAAATTGGTCTTAAACGTAATAGACTTTCTTCGCGTTTCGCATATATCAGCCCATATATACGGTCCGTCAAGATGTACAGATTTTCCGTCAGGATTGCAAGAATGGAATACACGCAAAAATCGGTCTGTCTTCTTCCTCCTTCCTCGTGTTTCTTTTTTTTCTTCGTTCATTACCAAATACAGCGGTCGGACGTTGTTAAGTGCGTTTACTCTACACGCGAGTTAATTACCTACGACCAAACGTCATCGTAGAACCATCTAGCTCCACCAACGTTTACCATTTTTCTCAAATCTTACCCGTAAATAAATCAATCCGAACTTCGGAGATCGATATTTCTCCAAATACGTCAACCGCTATCAAGATCAACATTCTGCGATTACTGTACGTGTACATTAATTATCTGCAATCAGAGTTCTAAAACACCACTCGCCAAACCCACTCCACCCTATCAACATTTATCCTTTTCTGCCAAACGTCACCAATAAATAAATCAACGCGAACTTCAAAAATCCGCATTTTTCCAAATACCTGAACCGTTATCAAGATCAACCTTTTCAAAAGCGATGACGTCCGATCGAACGCGTTCGACGCCGGCCGATTGCCGCGAGAAGCCTCGAACCTTTTGCTAAACGACGCGCGAGGAAGAAAGTGAGTACTCGGAGTCTGGTCTCTGGGTACCACACGGTCTCCGGCCGGATAGAAGCTGTTCGCGGGTGGGGGCGGCGGCGGTTGCTTTACAGGAGCGTGTTACAAGCAGGAATCTTGGTAAGCTGTAAGATGATACTTCTCGTTGATGAGGCCAGGACGAAGATCGTAGAGAAGGAATAAAAGGTGGAATAAGGTGAGGTTGCGAGGGGGCAGCGGAAGGTAAGAGAGCATGCATCGCGAAACTTTTGTTATTAAGAGCGAGCCGTGAATCCCGGTGGATAGGAGGAAGGACTGCGATCGCGTGTATTAGGAAACGAAGCCACGGGGCTCGTCGTAATTCACTCGCGTTATGTAGCGAGTTAACTAAGCAGTTCGCGTTTCAGAAACGTGAAACGATAACGCACGCATAATACAAACCGCGCGCCATCGCAACGCGGAGCGTCGCGCCGCGTCGTGCAGCGCCGGAAACGGAACGCCGTAAAATAGTATCTTCGGCCGCGAACACAATAAATTTCCTGGTTTCGCGTTTAAATTACCCGGCGCGCAGTTCGCCGAAGATATCTGCTCGTCGAGCCTCGATACGCTGCCCCTCGTGAGTCAGATATCCCACGATATTTAAACGCTTCCCACCGTACGCTTTTATCTATATAGATTGCCGGAGTAACGCGCACGCGTTATTTACAGATGGCCAGTTTTTTCGTTCGCGTGTTTGATTCGAGCGAGATCGAACGTGTTAGATAGGAGTTTATGAATTGGTTAGATAGGCCTGTCGCTTGATTTCAGAGCGTGAAATATAGAATCGTAAGTTGTAGGGTGGTGGCACTTACTTAGATTCAGATGTTGACTAAGGATCACGAAGAAAGCTCGTGAAAGGTGTATTTGTCAGATTCTTAACTGTTCGTAATATGTTTATGTACGAGGTCTTATTGTCAGAAGGATCTAGTGGCTTACTTCGTTCATTTTCTTACTGTTAGAGAGGTTTAGATGTTCGTTAGCGGCAAAGTCTACGTGCGAGGTGTGCTCTTTCTTTGCTAATAAATACGAACATTTTTATGTAGGAGGACACAGAGCTGTTGCAAATACGCTTAATATAATGCGCGTAATATACATGTTTTATAGGTAGAATAAAATATGAAATATAGAATACAATAATAACGATGAAATCTTGGTACGTAACGATGGAAATTTTTAGTTGGAAACAGCTGAGATCTTCAACATCAATGGGAGGCCATGCGTTTCTGCACGCGTTTGCGATTTTTTAGGTAAAACATGTGCATGCATTCTGAGCCACAACCATGCGCAAAGTTGAAACTCATTATTTTTAATTCGGAAGAAGGGAGCGAACTACTACTTTGACGCGTCATGTTGCCACTTCCGTATTGCGAACGTAGAATCATTCGTATTAGTATACCATTATGTATTCGCGGATTAGTTAGCAACAAAACAGCTGTTAATTCGACTGAACTAGTTATGTCTTTCGCGATGATAGATATACAATAGAAAGTTAATTATTATGTAGTTTGAAAACTAGTTCTTAGTTGGTACAGATGTTTGAGAATTCGAATCAAGTTCAGGGTTATACATTTTGTGAATCCGAAACACCAACATTTTAAGAACATGACATTTTCTAAAACTGCGATGTTAAATGCATTTTTAAATGTAATTACTTTGATATCTTTTATTAGTAAAAAAAAAAACGCGTTTCTTTTTTCTTCCTTTGCATAAAGTTAGAACGAAAGACTATCTATCGTAAGATATTTCATTTTATCGGAATATTACGATAGATTAATAGCTCGATTATCAAATTAATAACTCTGAATGAAGCATAGATTACAGTAATATTCTAGTAATATGTTGATAATAACATCGATCTAATTTTGTGTAACCAAACAATGCATAAATTTATATACCACACCTGTATAATCAGAATGGAAAATACGAATACACTTAAGTAACGCAATTAGCTACTATTTGTGCAAATTACTTTGATAAACCTATTCGCGTTCGAGGATATTAAAAATTACGCAAACTATTAGGTCGTCCTAAAAGTTTCTTTCGTTTTATAAGGAAATAAAGTATGCACAACATTTTCCATTTTCTATTATTTTATCGAGTCACCTATGATCTATTTTGTTCTATCAAAATAAAGATCACAACGTTCGACAGATTAGGTTTCGCGTTTCTATAAAGATGCGTCGTTGTAAAAGACGCGTCTGTAAAAAAAAGATACTTTTCGGACAACCTAATGGACACTAAGAATAAAAGAAATATTTTTAAGAACAATCGTTGCTTATCGTATCGAGACTTTGAGAATAAAATAGTAGCAGAGTGACCATTCGAAAAGATAAAAATATAACGACAAGCTGATACGTATCGATCGTTTAAATACATACGCGAATCAAACAAACAGAAACGCAAGTAACAGACATCGAAGTTATCACTTTCTGTATGGAAAAACGTCAACGGTATAGAATACATTATCCACGATAATGCATCGTCAAACAACTTGTTCGCTTTAACGACCAGAATAAACGAGGAGCGCATCAAGTTTAACCTCCGTTAGACGCAACCGTTCGCAGATCCGCGAATCTAGTACGAGCATCAAGAATTCAACCGCAACTTTCCTTTACGATTCTACGTTGCAAACATACCTTTGGTTCTAACGCTGCAAGCATAAACCGGTGGTATCGTCATATTTCAGAAGAAAATCGTCACGTGATTAACAGTACTGTGTCGGGCTAACGGAATTAATCCTTTAAGCATAATATACTTCACGGACATTGATATTTTCTACGATATAACAAAATATTAATTTACACATTTAAGCCCTGATCTTCCACTTTGATTTTTTCCTTTTGTTATGTAGGTTTATATAAAATTCTCTATTCTTCGTGTAAGAGTGTAGGATAGCGTTGTTTTTACTTCACAGGTATCAAGATCTATACTAATGAGATTTCGCAAGATACGTATCGCCTCCTTATTACGAAAGCGGCACAACTCGAAAGCATTGCGCGTTCGAAAATGGAAAAGTAGTAATTGATTATATACAAAGATGAGATTATCAAAAATTGGGATTAATCTTTCACCGTGTTTGTGAAATTTCAAGTGGCTAGCTGAAATTTACAAATTCCAGTGTGTATTATAATCTACTGTATATTGTTATATAATTGCAAGGTTAAAAGAGAAACGTTAGAAGAAAATTCCATATCGATGGTATTAAAGGGCTAAAATACAACTCATTTTTACTTCCTCTTCTTCCTTTTTTTTAAACGTTTATCGCACATCGCGCGTCGGCGCGAAGATATTCGCGCAGGCGACGGCAATAACGAGAACGTTCGTGCACGAAACAATGCGGCCCTATTCACGCTCGTTATTTCCCCTCGAAACTCATGCAACAGTGGCATAGACTCACGAACTTCTGCGGCCTCCTGTTCGTTTCCTCGTCTAATTAGAAAATTACCTTTCCCTCTCCGTCGTGTTTTCGAGGACGAATCGTCAAACGATAAAAACGTTGGAATCGTTTAACCGCGTCTTCACCGAAACTACAAGGTGCAACTTTTTGGAAATATTTTATCTTCGCCGAAGTAACGTAATCGGAGCAATAGTTTAGCTTTATTTCGACTTTAACCCTCTATTGTATTTTTGTAACGTTGAAGATTATTTCAAGTTTGAACAAAATACGAAGAAATCGTCAATTGCTAGGCATAATTTTTAGTTTTGATGCCACGTTACGTATCTTCTTAAATCGCTACAAATACTCGTGTATTGTCAAATATTGTAGCAGGTTTAAAGCGACGTTTAAACAAGTTGGCGCTAAATGAACGTTTGTTTCTGTCGCGATGTGTTGCTGCGTCTTTCACATCTTTCTTTAATCCTTACCACTTCGAACGGAAACAGGTAACAAGTAGCGATTTTTGTTGCTGACGATATAAAGAATCATTGGACAATATGCAGCGATATTTACAAGATACATGGAACACCGACAGAAAGTATGCAACTTCGGCGAAGACGCAGCTTCTCGTCGACACAGTCGTGGTCGACGAACGGCTGACGACAAAACTTGTCATCGTATCCGAATTTGCGAGAAGATTAGGCGGTGGGTGCCCGCGGAAATCGACGAGACCAAAAGGAAATTAATAGTTCGTCCCGGATGTTGGTCGTTTCTACCGCAGAGGTACCGCAAACGTTAACCCATGTATCCTCTCTCTCGTCTTCCCTACGACAGAATCGAAACGCAACGTGCTTCTCTGACGTGTACACGCGCATTTATTTTCGAGTTCCATTAGTTCGTCGATTACGTCCGGCAAACGGGTGCCTTCTGGTGTAAGAAGCGTCGACAAGACGCGTTACGTTTCTAACGTTCGCTAACAGACTTGCGGATTTTTACGCGATTTCATATTTCTATAAACAGAACTAGAGAAACGGAACCTACGTAGGAATTTGTTTCGTCCGCTAAAAATCATAAAGAGTACCCCGCATTGAATATTTTATGTCTTGGTACACTATATGCAATCTGAGGATTTTTCCAGCTTAAAATCTATTATAAATACTATTAAAAACCTGCAGTCTAGTTATTTATGCAAGCTTTCAGGTTTTGCTTAAAAAAGTATTTTGACGGATTTTTAGATTTTAAACTTGCGCGTTGATCGGTTTATCTCAAACCGCTTAAATATCTCGAAAAACACGAATCATACGAAAAAATGTTTCGGATAAAAATTGCACGCCATCGAGAGAAATATAATATACTTTTGGGCCGGAATCAAGGATTTGTTAATCCCTACTCCGATGTCTTATTGTTTGGTGTTTTAAAAGATCTGACAAAATTCTGTCGTACTTACTATAGTCCCTAATTTACTACACAAGTGGCACTTTAGTCAAATTTTTAAACCATTTTGCGAAAAAGTAAAAATTTAACGGAAAGTTGTGAAAAAATTAGGATTTGTCCGAAGGTATATACTTTTGTATTAAATAAATATTTTAAAAAGTTACTGCAGCGTTTTATCCGTAACACTATAATTCTCTGAAAGAATATGAAACAATTTGCCAGTTCTTACAAAACTATAATTATTTTGAGACCTAAATTTACGGGAATGTTGAGTGGATTATTCGTCATTGGAAAATGATACGAGAAACGCGTCGAGGAAGAAAGACTCATATTTGATATATGAGAAACGTATGAGCCGTACGAGAAAAAATTCACTTACTTACCAAACGATTGACGTGGTCGGCCGTATGAGCCGCCGAAAGCGCAGTGTTCATCTTATCCTCGTGATATTCAGAATTGAATCATAAGAATGTGAAGGAGCAACGCATCGAAGTTTAAAGAACACGTTGATGCCCCGTGAATTCGCGTATCGACTGAAGAGTAAGTTTCAGAAAGGTTGAAAGGGAAACTTTGCTGCGACTATTACGGAGAAGTTGAAGGTTAAGATTGAGCAAGATCCCACATAACTCATACAAGAATTAGCCACAATGCTAGACACAAGAGAGGAAAAATTTACGAAGAAGTAAGGAGTCATTGAGGTGAATGGGGAAAGTGAGTAGACACTTTGTATGCATTGTCCTCGGCAAATGCTACGAATATTTCATATCCAACAACTTCAACGCATGGTTTAATTCCACTTGTAACAAATACACGTAGGTTGGAAAGTTCATAGAGAAATATAAGAAATGTTTAAACGCGATATAGTTTTGTAAAATTTCTATTTTATTGAAGAAATAAATGCACCGTCTCAATGACATTTTGCTCCTTTTCGAAAGATTTTCTGTATGTACTTTTCAATAATAAATTCCATCAAGTAGATTCTAAAGATATTATTTTTATCAGAAACTCGTGCAACTACGAAATTTGAAGTTTATAAAAACGAGTCACTTTCAATTTAGTTTTTAATAGACGTAGATACAAATATGATATAATTCACGTTTCACGAAAATGAAACGAGCTATCAAGTAAAAGAGTATGTCTCAATAGAATCCAATCATGTACATAATCACAGAGAAATTTTATTCCAGTTTTAAAAGTTCAAAGCATTATATAAATCGCTTATTCGTTATGAAATAGGCAGAGAAATTACGCTAAAATATTTATAACAGTTAATGTCAAATCAATCGAATCTGGAAATGAGAAGATTATGTTCTTTGCGAAAAGAAATGTATTTTCCTGTTACTCGTTAATTCGTTCCTGAAGAATTTAAATCGGCCAGACGACGAAACACATGGAATCGTCCAAAAATCAGTAAAGACGAACAAACTAAGAGTTTTCATCGCTCTTGACTGAAACTGGGCGCAGAAACGCAGCTCCTTGCGAGCTTCCCCTCGTCACAACCTGATCCCCGATGTGCGTGCATACGTACGTGCGTGCGTGCGTGCGTGCGTGCGTGCGTGCGTGCGTGCGTGCGTGCGTGCGATGAGGATTCAGCCGAGATGAGTTCCTAGAAATGGCGTGCGGTATCATCCCGTTCCATCCTGCATGCCGTCAGTTGCGTAGGTGATACAGACACGCAGGGTTCCACGCATCCATCGCACGCATGCTTGCGTGTGCGTGCTATGGCTGAGCGAGGCACGAGGAGATAAACGAAACTACCCACGAAACAAACCCAAAAAGTCGAACGAGAACTCGTAAACCACGACAAACAAAACCAAGCTGAACGAACTAAAAAAAATCCTACTATATAACGAAAGAAAATCAAAATCAAAAATAAAATTAAAGAGCGAGAAAGAAGCGATCTGAAGAAATAAAACGCTGACATAAAAAAGAAAAAAAAAAAAAAAAGGAAAAAGAAACCTAACTAACTTAAAGAGAGAGAAATAAGTGAACGGTGAAGAAGGATTCTGACGAAAGAGGAAGAAGGAAAAGCGACTTCGACGGCGGAGTTGGCAACACAGGTAAAAGAGCCCACCAGGTAGGTTCTGCCGTCAGTGGCGATGCAGGCGATGCGAACGAGAGGAAGGACTCTGGGAACGACGTAGCGAAGGTGGATGAGGAGGAGGTCTGAGGAGGCCGAAGGAGAACACTGGCAGAGAGATGCAGGAGAGAAGGTGGTTTGAGGAGGAGGAGGATGTTGGTTGGGCGAAGGAGGAAGGCGAGCAGGCTGGCGCAGAGAGGCTGAAGAAGGGAGGGGCGGGTAGAAGGGCAGCAATCTCGCGGTAATCTAATTTCAGCGTGCGGAGGGTTCTAGGAACGCGGCGTGACATTAGCGAACCACCTTCAGCATCGTCCGTTCGTACGTGGCGTCCTCCTCTCTCTTATCTCCTACTCTATGCTTCTATCTTTATCAAACCACCTCCGCCAACCTCTGTCCTCTCTTATTCCACCTACCGCACCGCGACTTCCTCTCCTCCTCCACCTACTCCTCATCGCTATCCTACACTCTCCAACTTCGCTGCTCTTACGCCGAGGGAGGCTATCTCCTCGTCTAGTTACCGACGCCGAATAAAGTGGTTCGACGTTTACGTCGACCCGGGCTAACGGGTAATCCCCTGCACGCCTCTCTGCCACCATCCTACACACCACTGTCCTTTTCGTTCTATCGTCCTGTCATCTGGCTTTCGCTCTATCTTTCTGCCGTTATTTATCTTCTTCTGCTCGGGACGTCTTCTTTCCACGACTTTCTAGGCTCGTCCAGCCTATCGGCCAAATTAGACGTATCGGAATTGGCGGAGGAATAGAGAGGTCGTGAATTATCGTATTAAAGGCGGTACCGATCGATGCCGCCCCTTTCTGGAAGATCGAAGATCGATGCAAATGAGCGCGCTACGTCATTGGAATTTTTCGGCTGTGCAGCGTGCAACGACGCTGCGCGATTTCACAGGATTATATTTTTAACGGCACAGGCGAGAATTTTAATAATACGAATAGACGAGCGTGCAATTCTCATATTTTATTACTCTCGCTCAGAAAGTGACATGTAATATATAATATATGAGAAAGAGAGAGAGAGAGAGAGAGAGAGAATATACTTACGTATTGTATGGTATTTATTTCGATAATAAATGACATCCAGACAAGGAAATATACCATTCGGATAATAGGACATTTCGAGATTACTAACTCTTCGTATTTATATACCAAAGGTTCTAGCAGAGAATCTGCTACTGTTCGCCAACAGGTGCACGCATCGACGGCGATTTCAGCAATCGACCGATTACGCGGAACGCTGCCAGAGATTAAGGACGACTAGCGAAACGTCTCCCCGTACCAAGCACCCGGCAGCCGCTGTCGTTCTCGGGATGAACGATCCTCGGCGAACGAACCGCGGCCACGAGGAGTTACGTAACGAGCTGTCGTGGCGAACTGTAACGTGGGATCGCGCACGCGTATGCAGAGCCGGTGTTTAGGTGAACTCTTCTTCTGTTCGGGTCCCTTAACGAGCAATCGCGTGAGATGTTAAGTGCTGAAGCTTTAACGAGACTCCGTGGGTGAACGGAAGATTGAAAATTCTCCTATTCAATCGTCGGTAATAATATCGTACGGTGGACTGATCGACAGCTCTTTAGGGAAACGTAATTGGGTTGCTAATAACGAATATGAGTTTCAGAGATTTTACTAACGTGCATCGTCTGTTTGTACGGTCGAGAGTTTTTTAAGTTATCGAGCTAACAATTCTAGAACTGAAAGTTTCGAGATCACAGAAAAAGTTTTGTTCATTTGTCGTTAAGAGATGGATGTTCATGAAAATCTATAAATATAATTAGAGGAATGGAAGTAGATAGAAATTCGTTTTGCTTATTAAATGTTATAGCTAATATTTCGCTTAATACTTTTGCATATTATATATTCTATAAATGCACAAACATCTGTGGTCTAGTTGTCAATAATGAAAGCGCATCTTTGTTTATGTTTTTATGTAAAAATATTGCATTACGATTAAAAACAGATATATTTATCGTTTATTTAATTAATGACTCGTTACGATACAATTTTACATACACCCGATGTTAAACATGGTAGGGTTAAGGAGAATTAATTCTTTGTACCTTGCTGGTGCTTTTACAAAGACGTTGATAATATGAAAAAATATACACGGACATATATTGATTAATATGAAGATTCACGAATATCTGTGGTCACTTTTCTCTCAAACGGAAATTCTTTGTTGCAGTAGAAAAGTGGGCTAAAGCAGATGATCGTATTAAAAAATTCTTAAAGTAAACAAAGAGTGAAGGAGTTTAGGTTCGTACAAGATCGGAGGTGTTGTTTCTTTTCGTTTTACGTTTGGGTTAACGTAATATGTGGAATCTACATACGATCTACATTCTCTAGAATACCGGAGAAAAGAGGAAAAGAATGTTTTTCAGTGGTTTCTTGAATTTTGCATGCACACCTCATTAGTATGTTGCAGAGAGCATTTAGAATGAAAGCAGGATATGTTACTTGCATCTTTAATTTAGAAGATTTTCCACAATTGTGTTTCACTGTGCTTCCACTGGTTCTTTCGGATGTGGAATTCACAATTTTCTACTAACAACTAAAAAGTAAATTGCTCCTATAACGTCTTAATTTTACTAATATCTTATTTGAAAACTAGTGAAATACAATATCGAACCGATTCTTCTAAACTATAGAAAGCTCCAAACGAATGAACGACGAAAATACAATTTTCATAATATAAAGCTTCTAAAGCTTTTGCTTTTTTTTAGTTCCATTAGTCTTCGATATAATATTTGTTACTTATGATTATTTCCCACCCACCTGACAATTTATTTATTTTACCACTATCGAATCATTCACCTCTGTTATTAAAATATAATTTCGCTGTCTCTACAACCAGATTCTCCGATACCGTCTCTTTTCTGTAACACTCGTACATTGAAAATTCAATATATGTCATGAGATATATTTTATTATAAAACGATTCGTCATAATTAAATTTTCAACACCGGTTGATTATTCACACGATACTGCATTGTTTCTGGTTCGTATGTAAAATACATATTTTCATATTTCATCTATCTGCAATTTGTGAAAGTCTCCAAATAAAGTTGCAGATATGTATCTAAAAAAAGATGCAACGAAAGAAATTTTCGACCCGATGCTATTTGTAATAATGCTCCATTTTTGAGCGAAAGAAAATATAGGGAGAAGCTACAAAATTGCGGTGGATGATCGTTTAAATCTCTACGCCGTAGTTAGATAGTGCTGATTAGGTGGATAGACTCCTCGAATCGCTTCATATACCTAAACGAGGAGGATTCCGTGAATATAGGCGCTAGGCTTAGCGTTTCCTGATCAGCTGCTCCTCTTCCATCTGGCGCTTGCAGACACATTTCTATCCATTAAGAGATATACGCACCATGTCTAGACATAGCGTACAGATTTTCTTACGCTAATTACATGCAGTATCTTACATCGTGAATCGGGATTTTGTACCGTTAATTGCATTTACTACTGTTACACCGATGATATCATTGACGATCAGGGAACTGGTAAGTAACCAGTTGTTCACTTTCTGCGAAGAAAGTTCATCGGAGTTAAATCTTAATCGTTTAATTGAATTCAGTTGAGATACCAATTTTTGATTACGACAGCATTAAGCATTTAAACGGGGAAAGTGATAAATATATATATATATATATATATATATATATATATATATATATAATTCGAAATTTATTTTAATATTAGAATATTAATTGTTAGTTAATATTTCTGTAACACTGTGGCTAAGTATTAGATTATCCGAAGTTTTCATAAGGTGATAAAAGATGAACAACAATTTCTGTTTTATTTTATTTTACTCAATTAGGTATGATCCATTTCGTTATATTTCTATTATAATTTTCATGCATAATTCAATAAACTAATATAAAACAAACAACATTGCGTGTCTATTATTTTCTCATAAAACGAAAGAAACATTTCAGACACGATATTTATCACGATCCTTATTCGTAAAATTATAAATTTCACCTAAAAGGAATCCCAAGGTTCTTTATAGTTACAGCTCAAAAGTGGTAGATTTTAGAAATGTCTAAAATCTGTCAGAATTTCCAAGAGAACCCTAACCTCGTCGATAGATAGTTAAACAATTGATAATTTTCTCTTTTACATTTTTTAACTCAAGTCGATTCTCAGAAAATTGTCATTTTTCTTAGTTGTATCGCTCTTTTAGCAAACGGCGTGTAATATGTAACTATAAGAACTATTATTTTAAACTTTCGTTGATTCAAATTAAAATTCACTTACGTGCAGTAACAAGTGCGGTTCGTCGAAAATAATATAGCGGATACGTGTATATTACGCGAAAGTATATTACAGAAAATTGTGTATATTTACTTCGCGTATAATGTTCGAATTAGAAACTAATTCTTGAACAACGACACAAGTGTGAAATGTAAACCTAAACACCTTACAATATCAAAACAACATAATATTAAGCACGATTACCCGGCAATATTACCGACAGCTTCTACCAAATACGTCATTACGCAAACCATACACCAAGCACATGCGAGCTTTAAGCAAACGCCGCAATAAACACTACCTAACGTTCCGCGTTCTCTCTATACAACCATAAACGACATTTACAACCTCTTGGAGCAAACGTCCCTCCGCGAATCATCGACTATGCTGTACCAGCGTGAGCACCGGCAAATCGTTTCTCTGGAATCGTTAATTCGTCGCAATCGACCAGAAGAGATTAGTTCCGGGAACACTGTGGACTTCTCCAGATTCATGGCAGTTAGTCACGTTGCGTAATCGAACGACGAACAGTCGAAATCGAACGGAACCATGAGCCAATCGCGACGAAACATGCAATTTTCACGTTTCAGATACACAGGATGTTGCAGGTCTCTTTAACCAAACTTTATTAAAACGTTGTGTACGTATAATATGTGTAGCCAAATGATACGAATAGTATAGCGAATCATTGTTCAGCGGTATAAAATCGAGATAAGTTTTACGGGATAATAAATAAATTCGATTTTCTATCTTTGCGAGTCTCCCGAGAGGCGAAATTATCTCTATTATTAAAATATTCAATGGAAAATGATATAATAGTTAGATAGCAATTTAATTACTGTTAATTTAATAACATTGCTGAATATTTTATTTATATGTATATGTTCATGGTAAAGCAAACGTTATTTTTTTAACCAGATTAACATGTAAAGTTTCATTTCATTTCACGTGGCAAAGGTCTTACGCTACTATTTGCCTTCGATATCGTATATTAATATTAATTAAAATAACGAAATGCATGGAATATCATTTTTAATTATTTTACGAGATAACTAATACCAAACACGACAAAGAAAAATGTTTCACGGGCATCAGAACGGACCAACCGTATTCCCCAAAGTCTGAGAGTCTAAACCGAATTTATCCCTTTAAAACCCCGTCTCCTTACGACTGCACGAAACCCGTCAAGAGTATCCAAACCGCAGCAAACCCTATTACACAATTTACGAGCGAGCAAAAGCAACGACCAGAAGACAGGAAAATATTTTCCAGCCACTGTATTCCACGAGCTACATCCGCCTCTTCTTTAACATCTCTTATTTTCCCAAGTTTTGAACGCGAACTTCGCACGCATACTTTCTCGCTAGAACTTCCAGGCGATCATACGCGAACGACGTTTAACGATCCAAACCAACGAAATCTAACTATCGTAGAAGCTCGGCCTGAAACGAAAGAAAATCGGCGTTTGAACTCTAGACACTCCGAATTTCTGTGCTTTCTGCACCACGGATCAGTTTGATTTCGATGAACAGACCGCAAGAATGTTAGTCTTAAGACAGAGATCAACATCTTTGCTTGAACTTGTTCTATATTATAAGATACTTTTCCCTTACGAGAGCTATTAGTCTCAAGATATTGAAATCGAGAAAATGATGCGAATAACCAGAATAGCACCACGGTAATAAAATCAACAACGAAGTAATTTCTAGAAATAAAGTAACGTACATACGCTATTTTATTACGATAATTACAGCAAGGAATACTTCGAGTTGAACGAACGATTAGCTTCAACATGCTTGAATAAAGATAACTAGTCGAACAAACTTTCTTTTTAACGAGGGATAATTATATCGCCGTAGAAATCTATGACCATCGAACTATCAATGTAACAATATTGCACCGTCATCGCTGTCACGCCATTAATCACGAGTCGAGTCAACCGTTTTTAAACGCGAATCGCATAAAAATCGTTTATTATCGAATTTGGTGAATTGCAAGACGAATAACCTACTGAACACGGTTCAAATACCCTTGCAATCTAAAATTCATCCTATGCAATAAAAAAGTATATGAGAAATACGGTATGGCCCAAAGCAAAGTTTAACGAAATCGGGGAAGAAAATTCCGTGAGGCGCGCGTACGAGCCGTCTCTGAAGGATTATTAATGCAGAGTTATGGGGAAGCGGGGGGTTTACGCGAGTTATCGTGAGGGGGCCGCGTGTCTCCTCCGGTACCTTGGTGCCGTTTCTGCCGTGCCGGAGGTTCACGATTCTCGCGTGACCCGTGAACTCTCGCACGTAACGAGATCTCTCCCCTGGCTGCCCCCATCGCCGACCAACACCAGCGTGCACCAGCAGCGCGTTCGTACACGCGAGATCGTACTATGGTGCCGTACGGTGCCGTGCAGTGCCGTAGAGAGACAGCCGTGGTGCCCGTTGCCGCGGACTCGTTCCGTGAAAGCACACCTCGCTTGCCTCTGGCCCTAATAAATTACCCCTCTTATATACGTTCCTCTCTTTCTTCATCGCACGCGGACCCCGCCACGACCGTTTCAACTGCCGCCCCACGGCGTGCTACGTGCGAGAGGTTCTCCGCCTCCGCCTCCGCGCCTAACATGTACCCCGTGCCGCGTACATGCACCGCGGATTCAATTGCCGCGACGCGACGCTACGTCGATTCGTAACAACCCTCCTCTCCTTTTCTCGCTTACCTTCCGCGTTCTTTTCCCTTCCTTCTTCTCTGCTCCAATCGTTTAACCCCTTCACGTACGCACCGGTAGTGATGGAATCTAAAACGCTTTGAATCGTCTCGAATCTGTACACCCGTATGGGAAAAAATACGAATCACTTGGAACACGGCTTAAAATTCTTGGAAATATCGATAAGTAGAGTACTGATTTTTATGCGTCTCTGCATAAAATTTAAGGGTGCAGACATTCACGTCTATATATATTTAGGTTAGAGTCTAAGGAATAAACTAAGAGTCTTAAGAGTGCTGGGGAAGAGAGAAAGAGAGAGAGAGAGAGAGAGAGTGTAAGTGAGAGAGTATGCTTTGGTGACGTGAAAGCTAAATGAGTAAAGGAGTGGGAGAAGAGTGCGAGGGTTGAGGGTCAGCAATTTTTGACCTGGGAAGCAGAAGCTGTGAGCAGAGTGTTAGAATGCGACATACGGAGATATTGTAGTCAGTTTTTTATTGGGTATTGCTGGTTAAAATAGAATTAAACTTCACTTTAAATAGAACATCCTTCCTTATCCTTACTCTAGAAGACCACACAAGCAAGAGATACTACAAGCATGTGTAGCGGCATATGCGTTTTAGGACGTTTCGATTCGAAGATGCCTTACGTAGTTGTTTTGCCACACAGGATTAACACTGTACGACGCACGTAATGTAATTTCGCTGCTACGTGCAATCGACAACCGGCGACAAGTTCAAATCTCCTCCTTCGACCAGTATAAATAGACGACCATGCTCTCCAGACATCAGTATCGAGTCATCGAGATCATCAGTCGAGCGAATAAGTATAACGAATCAGCATATCAATTTGTATCAGTACCGCAGTATCGCGTAAGCTTATAACGAATATCATCGAGCGAGCAACGCTTGCGATTAACTTTATATTCTACATTTTAGAATATCTGTAAATATAATTAACGAAGTCAACTCATTTCGTTATTAATTTAACCAATAACACGTCTCATCGTCCACCACATATGTAAAATTTCCGAAGCGGAGCGTACTTCTCGTAATTTTTAGTAGGCGAAAATTACCATGTAAGTTGCATTTCTTTTAGTTCTCTTCATAAAGATTTGAAATTGCATGAAAATCCGTAGTGTACTGATAAATTTCGAGTATTGATAAGCCTTGAGTATTTAAAGTTTTGAAAGCCTCGGTCGTCTGGAAACGCGTGTACGGTAACTCGAACTTTCCACACTTTCTTTAATATTTTATGTTGGTACTGTTTGAGCAAGGGTCATCAAGAAGCTTGTAAGATATTGAATGGTCATCAAGCTTTCAAAACCTATCGAAACTTTTAAGAGTTCTCGGACGATCAACACTTTCGATACATTAAAGACTGGATCTGTCAGGACTCGACACTTTCAGCAGTTTTAACAGATTTCTTTTGCTGAAATAAAACGATAAAATTGCTATACATTGGTGCATACATTTGTCGCAAAATCTCATTAACACAAGCTCGCGAGTTTATAACAGACGTATAACTATTCTATCTACTTTCTCTTTTTCTACTATACCAACTATAACTCTATAATTAGTATTCGAATTAAATAAATTGAATAGGTCGTATCAATTTGAAGGATAATTAAATATGAAATCAATTTTTTCAAATTAAGCGAATTTGAAACTCCAATGAATTTTAATTGGCGATATAAAATATATAACACTTTGTAATAATCTACGTAATATTTCCCACTTTTTTGTAATATAATTTTGTAATTACTTTTCATAGGAAAAAATAATATAAAATAGCCTACCTTGTTGCCTTTAATATTACACCAATAGTTTTAGTCTTTGAAGTCTACAGTATATGATTTTAAAGCTGATTACAGCACCGGTTTCAAAATCTTTGTGTTCTTACTTGATACACCATAAAGTTATCGGCACTGATCATCCATAACCGATGCACCGTGAACGAATGGTTTTATGTCGATCATTAATGACTGACGTGACGGAAAATGTGCTAGGGCTGCTAAAGGTTCTCAAGCGTAAGTCGCGTTCTTTGTGAAAATGACTCTGTAGTTTCGCCAGTATCGCGGCCAGCTTCATCGTGTGTCTGAAACGCGTTACTGTGCTGACGGTACATTTTCAACTACCATTTCCCTCAGGTGGGAATATTAAAAACGTTCTTCGGTTAAGCGGAAAAATTCGTCGAAACGTTGGGAAAAAATCAGTACTCGGACTTTTCGAAAAAAGAAACGACTTTATATTTCATAAAATATGTTACATATAAGTATTGTAACCGCTACGAATGAAAATGCGAAGGGCCTATTAGCTATTTAATTATCACATACGTCGTTATTAAGTATTTCATTTTTATTTTTTATTTTACAGAAATTAACAGAGACTTATTAATATCTTAATATGTATACTCGATCAATTATTGGATTGTTCGAAAAATTGCGAATAAAATTTAAGAAAGTTAAAAAGTAGTGATGTGTATTTATTGAATTGAATTTATTTTTTATCAGTGTGATATTTATCGGATAGTTTCACTATAGTTTCCCTGAAAAACTTCTCTTTTTAGGGATAAATTCTCTGAAATAGCTTTTTCAAGCGTGTACGTATACTCAACATGCTGCAAAGAAAGAACTTTTACAATAACGAAACTGATGGGGACGAAGATCAAGCAACGAAGATTCAACTTCTTTTCTCGCACTTTATCGATAAATAGTGTCTAACATTGTCTTCTTCTTCTACTGACCAATCACAAATTTTTTCATGTAATTGCTATAGTTGATTTCCAAGTAGAATTTCAGTGAGAAGCCATAGCTATCAAAGCAACAATGATATTACAAATATCATTTGGTAAAATTCCTCTTGAAATTTACGGATATTTACGCCATTTTCTAGCAATAAAAAAATTGTTAAAAGTATGTAGATTGTTCTTCACAAACTCGGACACTGATAATGTATCTGAATAATGAAATTATAGAATGAACAAAGAGCTGAGTCGATGAGGAATTTTCTGCTCTTGCCAATGGAAGATTAATAAAATCCAAAGATTCGTAGTATCTAAAACTCAACGATCCTTCGCTATTTGTATGGACACTGTGTTGTTTCGCGTTCAACATTCCCCCTACGTTTACCCGCGAATTGAAGGCAATTTCTTTTCAAGTACGTCCTCGGGTTTTCATTTTTCTTTGCTCGGTCCTCCTCTTACCTCTCTTCTTTTTGCGTGTTACCTATCTCGAAATGGTTTTCCAGCTGTTTATTTCGTTTCTATTCTCGTGTACCCAGCTTACGGCGAGTGCGTTTCCTTTAAGACGTATACACTCTATCCGCGTTTCCTCTTCTCTCCCTCCACCTTGCAGAGCTTCCTCGTCATGGTCCCGCACGGTTTTTCTGTCTCTCATATTTCTTCGTTTCATTTTCCCTGCCTCGTATCCGTTTGTTTCTTTTATCTACGCGTCTGGGTATCCCAGAGCCAAGCGTATTTCCGTCTGGCAAACGTGGCTGATATTTTCGAAAGAAAGAACGTTTGCCAAAAATCGTTGAATACGCTGTCGCCATCGCCGAATTAAATATCGTCCAAGGACGTTCTTTTCTCTGTGACACGTGCAATCACGAGAGAATAAATGCTCCAGAATCAGGAAACTAACTCCGAAAGCGAATCCAATTTGACTGTTGTCGATTGTTAATAATCCTTTATTATCGACGCAAGAACGTTGGATCATAGATAAGGTTTTTCACTAGTTAGAACGTTAAGCAACGTAATAAGTCGACTACGAAACTTTACGCAAAGTGGTATTTTTGGGTACACGTTTAACGAGATTCAGTTTACTAATTAAAAATTGTAACAACTGCTGCGCTTCATTTATTTTATACATATCCGTGTAACATGCACCTGTGTTTGCATTCCGATAGGATATTCTGTTTGCAGCTTTACATCTGCCATAAATGCATAAAAATCAGCAGTACAACGATAGTCCATAAAATCTCGATAACGACGTAATAACGATAAATGGGAGCTTAGAAAGAAGTTAAAGACAAAACCAGTTAAAAGGTAAGGCAAAGTGAATGGATGTCCCCATCCTGATTGCGATCGAGTTGTTTAAGAAAAGAAGCAAATCGGAGTTTATTGAATTCGAAAGGAGAGTCCATCGAAATGTCTGGTGCTCAGGCTCGTTAACCATGGACGCTTCTGGAACCAGGTAGTTCCTTGCAGGCCGAGTTTACTCAAGAGTCCCTTGTCCCAGAAACGTTCTTAGCTGGGGGATTCAAACTTTTCAGTCGTGGCCTTCTTCCTCGGTTGACTTATAATAAGCTGATCGCACGTTCCAGTTTCTCAGTGCAACGAAGAACACTTTTTCTGCTCCTCCTCCGTCTTCTCTTCTCTTTTTCGTTCCTGTTCGTTCCTCGTTTTAAGGGAAACTTCCCTGTCGAAGGAATCGATAGGCGCTTGTCTAACTTCGCAGGATTGCCCCGCTGGGCACCGCTTATTAAAATTTTTACGGTAACTTTGATGCTACGTTTCCAAGCATCGTGAGAACGTTGTTAGTAATCGGGAGTAACGAGTTAACGAGTTGCAGAATCTCCTACCTTTCTTCAACTTCTCTTTTTCACAGGATCAGGAAGATCTACACTTCCACGAGCAATTTTTTCTTTTCTAGACGGATATTGATTTACATCGAATCGATATTGGAATCATATATCTTGTTATTAGCAACGACTTTTGTAAAATTGAATTCGATCGATGCAAGAGTTTCTACATTTACGGTCAATTAAGTTTTCCTTCGACTTATGTGTTTAACGAGGTTGACAGTAGATAGAACATTCGTAAATAAGATATTTGATCGTTCAGTTAAGCAAGATAGACTTAAAAAATACTGAAATTGTCTCTCCCGTTTAGAAAACAAGATGATACGGAGAATAGCTTTCTACGGTTTCTTTCTCTTAGAAATTCGGATAATATCTGTCCAATACAGAAAATTAATATTCTTCTATATATTATCAAGAAACGTATATGGAATATTATAGAAACCGCTGGAAGGAAAAACAAAATGGACAAAATGAAAGGTACAAAAACATTCGAAATAACCTGATACTTCGATATTTTAAATCCTCTCACAGCGAAACTACTTCACAAAAGAAAAATAGAAAAAGAAATAGAAGTGAAATACCTGTAAACGAATCGTTATATATTCTACCAGCAAACTTATCCTGGTTCGATGTGACGCATTGCAAGCAAAAAAGACGTTCGAACGAAACAATTCGAACTGTTCGGTATCAGCGGGGCGTTAAATCATGGATGACCCGGCTCTCGCCGAATTGATTTCAATTCCTGGGATTTTATCGGGCGGAGGGTTCGAGGAAGATCTCTCTGGTCCATGGTACGCGAACGTTGTGCACCGCGGTACACCGTATCGAGGAATACGTGTATATAAATGAGACATGTATATCGACGCCATTGTTCTAAAGTCGTGACAGCGTCGGGTCAGGAACGCGTGTTGGCTGTGGCTCCGAGGCCCCAGAAGGCTACTCTTGCATTAGCATACCCACGTCGGCGTCCTACCTCCATGATTCTCCTTTCTCTCTATCGGCAACTTAATCTCACTGCGATAAGATTCGGATGCCTAAACAATACCCGATGCTTTCGTTCTCGAGAAAATCGAATTTTCGTCAAATTTTTTTTGCAAATTCTTTTTATTCGTCCTTATTATCTTATATTTCTATTATACAAATAGAGAATATTTCCTATATATTTATAGATACAGTTAGTCGCATTAATATTCGGACACAGTATCGTCTGCGTTGTTTGTTGCTTTGTACAAAAGAATATGAATTATTTATTGTAGCTTGAAAATATGTAAATAATTTCTTCTTAAGAGCGATGTTTAATTGTACGGTAAATTTTGAACAGTCTTGTACAAAGCAACGGATACAGAAATAGTACGGTATGTCCAAATATTAATGCAAGTTGGTGTACTTATTTTTAGACCAGATTTTGTTTGATAGTAAATAGCTGAGCGTAAGAGAGAAGAAGATTATGTTCTTACACACGAAATGTTAAATCTTAATAAAATAAGAATAGCGTGGAATATTTCGTAAGGATATAGTAAAGTAAATGTTCCCTAAACATTTGGAGAATTTTATCGTTGATACAACTATTCACGAACTTTCAACAAAACTATGTAATATCGTGACTAGTAAATTTTCATCGACCACTTGTCTTTACTTTCTATGGGCCATTAAAAAACTAGATTCCTGCGTTTACCATAAAGTTCCATTAGATTTATAGACTGCACGAATGAATTGGATTATCGGTGAGACCAGCGTTCAATTTATTTCATTGTCGTTTACCTCGACGAGTGGAAAAGTGGCTCGCCGACAATTCCGAAGTTTGTAGATAAAGAAAATTTGCTTCACTCGTAAACTCTTGCTTGTTCGCAACAGTATTTCTAGCAAGTGTTTCACGAGTGGAAAACACTTTTCCGTCCATAACGGTGCAAGAGAAAAAGCTATCTAGCAAACGAAGTACTCGCATTATTTTCACAGAGTCTCGTATTTGCGATAACAATGGATTCGGCTAATTTCGATTTCAATCACGAATCATTTTAATTCACTTTGCTATTTGTTGGATTCATTTAGAACGAGAATTACGTACCTTCGCGTATTTAGATTACGCAAGTTTTCAAAATACTTAAACTTTATCCCTTTGAATTAATAAAGAAGCAAAACTTCCTCTTCACCTTAAGGGTGTTATAGCTTTATCCTTTCACGTAAAAGCTAAGATTTTGCTTTCTGAATTATCTATTTCTTTAACTACATTATCACAATTTTCTTGTTGCTTTTCTAATAACACCCTTTGTACAAACAAATCTTGTACGTATCAAAGGAAGAGTAATTTATATCGTTGTATTATGTCGTTACGCTATAACGTATGATATTCAAATTTCTTCGATTGCGATAAACAATGTTTCTACCTTTCGTCAAAGTTGTTTCAGACGATTTTTTAAGAAAAAAGAAACAGAAAAAGAAAAGGAAGCATAAAGTAAAATTACAAACATACGTGCATTTTCGATCGCATCATCGATTTTCTCATAAGCGTACAAAGATCTGCAGCCTATTGATTAACGTTTCACAGTCATAACTCGATCACATCCTTACGGTTGAAACGTCTTACTTCGTTTCGCCAATGATTCCCTACAAACATTTCTTGGAAGCAATTATCCTGCGAAGAAAGCTAAAGTGGCAATTTTGTATCATTTAAAAAAGGGGCTCGCTCCGATTCCAAACGATCGCTCGATGCAATAAAATTCCATAGAAAACGAACGCATTAATTATTGCCGATGCGTTTCGAATTGGCACGATGCTGCCATTTCTAAAATGGCGTTTACCGAGGAAACACGAGGGGTGGCTTCTCTGTTGCAACACGCTGGAAGTTGCATTGGAACTCGCTGGAAACGAAGGGGAAGCCTTAGACCGCGCCGGGAGCATTATACTCCGCCTTCCCCCTATCGATAATGCGCGCAACACATCGCTGTGGCCGCATGCAACTTTTACTTTTGCGTGCTATTCTTTCCGCAGGTGCACCAGTTCGCAGCTTCGTTCCTGTCTGTCATTTCTTTTTCGCAGGAGACGCCGCTGTTGCGAACTTTCTTTGTTGTTCGCCGTCTTTGACGGCTAGCTGCGCTCTGAATTATTTAGAATACCGCAAAACTCTTCGATGTTGCATTCTTCTTGATCATTGGTCGCTTCGGTTAAATTTTTCTTTCGTACTCTTTCTTGGTTTCTCGTCGATCGTTTCAATGGTTTCCTAATACGATATCGTTGCTGTTATAGCGCGTAACTATTTATAATTTCATTTTCTATAACGTCATCTGCCTTCGCAATTACGTATCATTAATTTACTAGCTGAGCGACACACGTAGCTGAAAAATTCATATTTTTGGAGTATCTGCAAATGCGAACTTTGATAGCGAATTATTTGCTAGGACGAGGGTATCATTATTTGATTTAATAAAATTATACTATTTAACAAGAACAATTTCACAGTTCAAAGGTTTCTTTGTACATATATATGTATATATCTTTTCTTTTTGTTAGAAATTACCTAAACCCAAAGATTACGTATTACTCATAGGTATGCATATATTTAAAAAATCTTGCGAGAATGAAAGGCTTGTGTTTTCGTTAAAGAAGTATTTATTAGTTTTTTGTGATACAGCATATTTTGTAAAAAGGAGTATTTAATTTTTTGTAATGCAGTGGAATTTTTGGTACTGTTTAAATACATAGTAACGCAAGTTTGAGAATAATTCCAGCAACTCCGTTAGGACTTTAGATAGTCGGGCCACATTTGTAACGGAGAACGATGAAGGGAAATTACAAAACTTTCCACCACATGCACGATGTGTCATAATTCTAGGCCAATGACGACGATATCTTCGAGAGGAATTTGAGTATTATCTCACAGTTGACACTGGATTTTCTCTACTCAACGATGAAACTTCCTTTGCAAATTAAGTTCCGGAAACGGTGGCAGGCTTGATCAAAATTCTATTGACTGGATGTTAGACTAAATTCAGACTTTGAGGAGAATCCAAATCTCAGCTATTCCAGTTCATAAGATTTTCATGAAAAACGTAGAGAAAGTTGAAGAACGAACTATTTCTGCAACGTAGTACCGAATTAAAACATCAGAATCGATATATTAAAATTACCAATAACAAAATTGTTAAAACAAGCTGTGCGAACATTTTTAGAAATTTTGATATTGCAAAATAATGTAAGAAACTATCACACTGTTACAAATCCGTATAAGAATGTAGCGCAAGGACTTACACAAAGACGTCCAACTATCACGACATCAGTGCCTCTAAAAGTGCCAATTTCATGCCGAAATTGCACCTAACATTACATAATAACCCCCTGCCTCCCTAACCACTGACAATTCTTCGTTTGCACGAGGCCAATCACCAACCTCGTTTAATCCGGCTGAGAACGCGACACGGCTCGTATTCCAAAGCGATTTCCGCGAAAGTACCCGCAATTTATCGTCGGGAAGTTCAGCTCGTAAAAGTTGCGAAATTTGTCCTTGAACGAAATCAGTGAGCCTCGTGCGGTTGCATTCAAATTACGATCCATCTTCGTCGCGTATATTCGCTGCGGACGGTGGTGTAGCGAGGGTCGAGAGGGTTGGTCGGGGGTTGGAAGGGGGCCGAGATAATGCCCGAATTTCGTGCAACCGCGTCGAAACCGTGGCGAACAGTGGCCTACGAGGCATCGGTGTCGTAGATAAGCGGAATCTCGGCAGGTTGCATTATCGAGGAGACGGCGAAACAGCGAGAGACGAAAAGGGAGGAGAGGCGGAGAGTGAAAAAGAGGGTCGGTGGTGGCGGAGGGCCGAGGTGGAAGTGCAATTTTGCAGCGTAAACCCTGGCGTTGGGCCAGGACCGTGTATCACTCTGCATCGGAATTCGTTGTTCCACGTCTCGTTACCAGTCAGAGTTTTCTGCCCGCCACGCCAAACTTTTATCCCTCGTCGTCGGCAATTTAGCTGTGAAAGGTCGAGCAAGACGTCCGAAAAATTTTCTCTCCCCGCTCTTTCTCTGCCCTTCCCATTCTCTTTGTCTTTTTATGCGTTTCCTTTCTTTCGTCCTTATTTATTTCGTAGTTTTTCAGTCGTTGTTTCTCCTGCACATCTTTGCACTTGTTTTCCGGCGTACGCCATGAATTGGCACGTTCGATAGCGTTCACCCGACGTTCATGAAATTCCGCTGAAAGAAACAGGGTCGACCGAGTCGCCGCCCTCATCGATTCTACCGCGCGCGATTTTTCTTCGATGAAGTTCAGCCTGTTTGGCGCTAAAGTGGAACGCGTCACACTGAGAAAGAATGAGATACGTGGAAAAAAGGACGGTTCTTTGTAAATGAAGTTTCTCGGCAAATGTAAAAGGGATCGTCGAGTCTTCTTTTAGTGTTCTTATTTTCTATTAGCGATTTGGGAAATAATATTATGAATATAGAGTGGAATTTGAATATTTCGTGCATCAAAATTTCGTTTCACTAAGTTTAGGTTTCTTTTCGGAATTTACAACGTCCTGTAGTAGAGTAATGGTTAAAAACGTAATGTAGATACGAACACAAGATTGTTCTTTTATTATAAGCAATGAATAACGTTTTTCGAGGCGTTTAGAAAACGATTTTGAAACGTTGAGAATTATTTCGCGAATAAATGTTTTTTCTTGCCTTTACTTAATTTCACAGCTCGTGACATTTCGCTTGTAGTTGAATAAATTTGTGTACATTTAATAAAATGTTAAAATGGCTACATCGATAGAGTATAAACAAAAAAAAAATAATGAACATGCAAAAGAGATAACTAAAAAGATTTCTTGTAAGAAATTTATTATTAATTAGATCTATTATTAGGAATATATGAAAAAATGTATGAATACAATATACGAAGAAACAAATGTGTAGTTTGTGATTAGAATCTAAGAAATTAAGAAACAAAAGCAAGAAATTTCCGTCACGAAAGTAATAAGTAGCGGATAATATGTAAATTGATTTTTACATGCAAAGAAAATTTTATTCTACAGGAGGATCGAAGTTCTACGAAAAAAAATAGGTCATTATAAATTTATCGTTGATTAAACGCTATAAGCAAAATCGAATTTAGGTATCTATATGTGCATACATCTAAAAATATATAACTATGTTACAGATATGAATCTGTATAACGTGTTCGTGGATTATAGTACCTACTTATAGGTACATCATAGAAAAAGAATCTTTAACTGGAGTTTAGGAAAAGAATCTAGTTGCAGAGTTTCTGAACGAGCCTTTGGAAAGAGTTTTTTCAACGACAGCTTTTAAGGGAACTTAATAGAGTTTTAGCGAGAGATTAGCGGAGGACAGTGTAAATCGTCCGGTTAAAATAGCTTCCCAAAGAAAATTGTCTGCACTTTTTGCATTATTCATTTACTACTTACTTATTAGGTTGTCCGAAATGTTTCTTTCGTTTTATAAAGAAATAATAGACGCGCAACGTTTTTTGTTTTATATTATTTTGTCGAATTAAGTACGATCCATTTTGTTTCGTTCAGATAAACACCGCGAAATTTCACAGACTTGGTTTCACGTTTGTACGAAGGTGCACTGTTGTACAAAACACGTTTGCGATAGAAAGACACTTTCCGGACAACCTAATATTATAACTTCTGAAGGATACTGACACACACATGTATGTTTAAATTTATTACTCTACAGGATAAAATAATCCTGATTGAATGGAAAAATAAAAATATTGTACTAAACGTTTTAATAGGTTATTTTTAATTACTAAAATTAACACGAAAGAGCTGTCGGTTTAAAATAAGCGAAATACAACTACGAAATACAAAGCGATTGAATTGCTGAATAATTGAGAAAAAACAATTAGAGAAAAAAAAGTCATCATTGATAAATTTAAATGCCACATAATCATAGCGACAGGAATTATTATAGAGAATTTTATGGAAGAATGGAATCACTAATGGAATAAAACAATTCTGCGAAAGAAAAATTGTATTACATTTTTATTATATATGTAATTGAACCTACAAACCGATATTGCAAGAATTGTAATAATCGTTAAAAAGATTATTGTATTCGTTTAGTATAATTGTGTTAATTTTGAATAATAAGTGCAACTAAATGTTGAAATTAAGTCACCCTCCTTTATACAAATCTTTGTAAAACTTGCTTCATAATTCTTAAATACTATAAACACAAACAAACACAGAAACGCCTATCTACAAAAATCCTCTTAACGAATCTAATTCTACATAATTCTATACAAATTCAACATAAACACGGTCGTTAGCGTTCGCTTGATCACGGAATAATTCTACTTAAAGGCATCAAAAGACGTTAACGTCGTTAAGCCAAAACTCCAATTACATTTCGCAAACTTCACCATTCGTTCAACAATAACCGCATTACCGGACTTCCCGGAAAACTTCCGACTCTTCTCCTCTCAAACGCAAACTTCACGAAATCGCAGAGTAGACGGAAACAAGGAAAAATCTTGCCACCGCCGTCGGCCATAACCATGCTAAGGAGTTGCTCACGGTCGCTCCATTCCTCCTGTAATATAATAATGGGGCCAGCATGACCTACCCCAATGGAGCTCGCCGTGTCGACCTACAAGGGGATAGATACGAAGGGGTAGAACGTAGACAGCTGTGGACCGAGGGGAACGAAGGGAAACCCCATCCACAAGCCGACGAGTCGAGGGTCGTAAAACCCCCTACACATCGACTGACTCGTCCTACCGCCCTACCAGACAACCCTAACCTGCCTCACGTCTGAGTGACGTTGGGCGGGTTGAAAGTGGGGCCACGTGGTGGGCGAGCACGAGGTGGGAAGGGTATCGAGGGGAACAGCAACAAAACGTCAGCCCTCGTGTCACAGAGACACACTTTTACCGCGGCCCAGCCCCTCTGATTCGTAACCCTCCTTCCGCTTTGTAATCCTCTTCGCCATCGAGAACCAGGGGGCTACGTTGTTAGTATATCAATTATCACGTTAATCGTCACGGTTCTCATCGGTGACCCAGATTTTACTAAATCTTTTCGAACGATTAAAATAAAATAAGTTTCATGGACTAGAGATATTTTCGACGATGTAAATGATTTAAATGGCATTGGCAGGAAAAAGGTATAAATTTAAAAAATTCTTGATGCTTTTTATTTAAAATGTACTAAAAGGAAGAAAATAATTTTCATTGTTAAGTATCATTAAGTAATTGAGTGTAACGGTAATATACAGGGAACCTGTATACGTTGAGTATTACCAAAAATAAAAAAGATCTAATTGCGACAACCTTGCGACGCATTCTTCGTTCGGCCAGCACCTCTTCTGTTCTCTTGGATGAACTTTTTGGATGAAGAATTTCTCACAAAGCCAAGGAAGACAATTCTCTGTGATTGCGAGGTAAAAGTGGAAGAATATTTGACTGAAATCACGAATTTGAGATTTATCTAATCAGAGAGTCTTTGAAAGCGTTAAGATTCAGAGAAAATTGCATCTAAGCTATTGCAATATGATCGCGTGAGGATTTTATGTGAGTTATCAATTTTTTGAAATTATGTTCTATTGTCATCGGAAGCGAGCACGTGTTCCAAAGTTCAGCTTCCTAGCCGATCCTGAAATGGGTAAAAGTTTCATTTACAAAATTCCACGTAGACAGAGAGACAAACAGAAAAGTAAGCTAACTAGGAACCATTAAAACTTCACAAATAAGATACATTTTACAAAACTTGGATGTTACGGTGTGATATATTTCGATCTATTGCGGTATCGTGCGTAAAAATGTCGCAGGACTCTCTTGCATATAATTAAACTAATATTATTAGCGAAATTTTGAATGACACGAATAAGCGACGGATTTGATATGCATCTATGGAAAATTTGAATGTGATATTATACGAATATAATACCATCGTAATTATAACATATTTATTATAATTGCCGTTGACCGATACACGAAACTTCAAACGAACTTTTGCCATAAGTCACTCGCAATTCAAATAAATTGAATACTACAATTCAGGCGTACTTCCCTTTAACCATCACCGTCTCATTAGTCATTGCGGGGGAAGACAAGCAACGAACGTTCCTGCGACCTTTGTGCGTTCTTTCTCTTTCTCTTTTTCTTCTCGTCGGCTCGTTCGTTTGTATTCGTTGGAATTGCATTGGCTCGAATCGTATTCGTTCGCTCGTTAGTTAGTTAGTTGGGCACGTTGTGTGCGTGGCTTCCTCACTAAGGTGGCCGCGCGCGTCTGTCGCCATTAATGGAAACGGCACGAACGCGAACTTCGTTTCACTGACACGCGCTGACCTTTCGCCTTGCGCCAGCTTCGAGCCTGGGATATTCGGGCGAAAATCGTTGGATGGATTCGTCGCGTCGAAATGGTAATCGCTTCGTTACGTTAGTTTCTTTCGGCAAAGCCGGCTCGCCGCGAAACCGAATTCGATCGATCGCCGCGGACTCGAGTCGACTCTCTCTCTCTCTCCTCCTCTCCCTCTTCCTGCTCTCTCTCTCTCTCTTTCTCACTCTGTCTCTATCTCTCTCTTTCTCTCTCTCTCTCTCTCTCTCTCCCCTGCTCTGCGTTCGAACTTGCGTGCTTGTTTCGAATCGAGGACATCGAAACCGCGATGATTTTTGTTGCTTCTCCGTTGGCTCCGGGGTGGGGCTCGTTTTTCGGGAATGAGGTTTCGTTGGCAAGTGTTTCGGTGCGTCCGAGTGAATGCATATTCGGGGATGAAATTAGGGCGAAATAATTTACGACACGCTTTGTGGGTCAATTTTGGCATGCTTTCTATTGTACGATTTAATCGTCGGTTTTTGGATTGCGTTCTGGTATGTAGGAGTCTACCGTTTTTACTATACGTGGGTATAGTTGAAAAGTTTTTATGTTTCTACGTCTTATGTTTTAGATTAAAATAAAACTTACTCTCAATCTACTTATCCATCTAGTACGATCTCGAATCATTTGAGTTACAAACTGAAATATTGTATCATAAAATTCGTTAGTTTGATCTGAACTTTTGATAATTAAATTTAACGTCCGGTATTTTAATCCAAACTTTATGACAGCTTGTACCGATATCATAAATCGTACGATATATTGAACAGATTTGAAGAAAATACGCGCAATTTCTTTTTATTAATTTTCTGACAGACGTTAATAATTAGTCAACGTGCCACTGGAAACTTTACTTTACTTGCGTCTAAGTACTTGGCAAAATGCACGACTTTGAATAAGTGGAACAAGAGAATATTTATACTGTAATATATTACATTACTCGATAGAAAACGCTAAATTTTCCTAGCAACGGTAATATACGCATTGGCGAGTGAGAGTAATTCACGAGCATTCAAGAGTAACTACACGCATTCATATCTTATAATTAGGGAACGTCCAGCAACGTGCGTCGCGTGTAACAAAATTAATTCTGTTAAGCTTATCATTACATCTTGTACGAAACAGGAACCTGAATGGAGACTGCGTCGATTCAATAAAAATCGTAAAGAATTGGACAGAAGAGAAAATTCCTGTACACAAATTTAGAGACACCTCTGCGAATTATTACAATTATTTATATTATTAAATTATAATTACGTTTTATTATTCGTAGTTGAATTATTTATGTCATTCAGAATTACGTTTATGAATAACATAGAATACTCTTGTCATTTTCAAAGCATTCTAATAATTACGCGTATGGAGTAGATGGTAAAAAAATGTAATACTCTATATGTTCTTTTCTTATCGAAAGTCTAAGCAAAACGCGTGCGATTGATTTGTTAAGGATTGATTGATTCGTAAAGTAATAATAGAAACCGATCTTTTAGAGAAACAATACAATACTCCAGATGAATGACAAAGAATACGAGCAAAGTTACTTTGAGAGCAATTGAAGGGAATTATAAAAATATAACAAATACAAAATATATCGTGGTAAGTCTCTTTGAACAAACGTATTCGCTAAAGTATTTTCTTAAATGAATTTAGGCTTTCGACTACACATGTCCCGTAACGTAATCGCTAATTCTCAACAATCGGCTTATTTTTCACTAAATTGATCGCATCAGCAGATCCAATCGTCAATTTACCTACCATCGTCTACTCCCACCTCCAAGAAGAACACCATTACACAACTGAGACGCGCGATTGCAGTAATCTGCCGTAAAACAAAAGCCACTGTGTCGTCGCTGGTATCTCTTTAAGGGCAAGGGAAAGAGGAGGAGCGGAGGGAAACAGAGGAACCGTGGTCGGTTCCCAAAGGCCCGCGTCGCGTCATGTCAGTTCGAAGAAAATCCGGCCGGTCGGGTGAAGAAGTTTCTCCTCTCGCGCAAGTTCGTCGAACGAGCACGGGGAAGAAGGAGGTCACGACAGCGCTTTAACCCTTTCGAAGCCATCCGAGGCGATAGGAGCGTCTTGACCCGTCCTATCTCCACTTTGCCGTGCCCTATCCTCCACGGCGCAGCGTGACGTAATTCCAGCACGAACCTAGGAGGTTCGACCTATGAGACCTACGAGACGGATGCACGCGCTCGTCCACGATTCTATAGGTGTGTAGGTATACGTGAATCTCCGCTACGTGCTCGTTCCACGTCCCTCTGTATGTGTACGTGTCTCTGGAATAGCGTGCACCCACGTACCCAAACACATGCATGGACCACGCATCCGACGTTCTAAGATTCGAGTACACACTCGTGCGATCGAGCGAGACAAAGACAGGCAGATGGATAGATGGAGAAAAGGAGGGGGATGGAAGACATACAGGGTGTACGGTAAATCGTGGTACAACTGAGAAGGGGGTGATGAAGTAAGTCGGAAAAGAAGAATGACAATTTTTGATACGAGTTCTCGTTTTCTAGAAAATCGAGAAAAGTACATCGTCTCTAGGGAGTGTTCGCACGCTTAATACAGAAGAGTCCACGTTGTATGTATCGTGTCAAATATTTCGTTCGTCCAATTGAAATTTCGCCCGTTGTAGCGAGGCACGACTGGGACGATTATATTAACCAAATTTGATGGAAATTTGAAAATGCGTACGAAAGTTACAAGATATATATGTGCTGGAAACATATATTTAGTGAAAAAAATGATACACAGCGCGAATAATTATTATTGACGTTTCGCTACGTCTTTTAGAATTTCACATTGTTAAATTCAACGATGCGAATGGCTCGAGATGAGATAACATTGTGAGATACGAAATACGGTGTAATATTTCTCAAAAATTAAATGAAAATTAAATCTCTTTTTGTTTCTACGTCGCAACCGTACGAATATTTGTATCTCTCGCTTATGTTTTATATTTCTCTACAAAGAATCATCCCTTTTCCTACTGTATCACAATTTTCCGTACACCCTGTACAGAGAGAGAAAGAGGGATGGCGTAAATGGTAGAGAGGACAGCCGCTTAGCGTAAGCTGGAACGTCGCTCTAGCCGTCAATACACTTTGCCGAAGGTAGAGGAACGTTCCATCGAGTTGGTTCCTCTGGCTCTTGCGGAGGATCCTGCGGCCAACAGAGTCTCATATCCTACGGGCCTCTGGGCATTCAACGCCTCCGGGCTCTCTCTCCGTGCTTGCTCATCCAGTAACGTCACTAACGACGCGACGACGGACATATTGGTATCGCTTGTAGGTACCTTTAAGGAGAGCAGCGTTTCACGCTGCCGCACGATTTCGACGGATCTCCCTTTCGGGTATAAAGCCCTCTCTCCCCGGCCCGTCATCGCAGTCGTCGTCGTCGTCGTCCTGCGGATTCAAAGGTATGATCAGACGGGACGGACGCGCGGTAATACTGCCCTCGTACACGTCTCTGAGCATTTTAATGGCTGCTTAGAAACCGGCTATATTAAACCGCTCTCCATCCTCTGATGTGGCCTGTTCACTCTCGAATACATACGTCGCGCGCGTTTCAACTCTTTTCGGGTTTAATCTTTCCTTTTTGCTTCTTTTCGTTTTCATTGGATTGGACGTGTTCTTTGGGATATGGATTTTAAGGATTGGTTCGTTTCATAGATGAATTATGGGATTATGGCGAAAATAGGACGTATCGAGAGGGAAATTTTTCGGAATTAATAAAAAAATAAATTTGAAGTCGCCTATATATATATTTTACGTTTTATCGAGACCGTTTTTGTTTCGATTAATGCTATTTCCTTCCAGCCATAATGTGATTTACGCAGTACAAAATGTTACGAAAGGTGTGATTCTTTTATTCAACGTTGCTTCATTTTTTCAGAAACGATTTCAGTATATGTATTTCTCTTACTGTATGCTTGTCGATATTGCTCGTTGTTTCGTTTTTAAAATTATTTTAATAAACACGAACTATTACTTGTGATATACCGTTAATCGATAGATGCGAATTGTTATTTATAACACAATGTTTGTTATAACATATTTCAATCTTGTGAATCTTCGATTTATCGATATAAATATATTACTAAGATATTTAAACGTTCTTATTCTTTTATTTCAATAATTCAACAAGAGTCTTGACGAAAAAGCACTCTCAAACTAAAAAATGTTGGAAGAAACGAAAGAAGAAAGTATACAAAAAGAGTTATGCTTTTGCATAGATCATCGATCGTTATCATATCATTACGTCGATCTAAATCACTCGCCACTAATTAAACGTTAAAAATGAGAATCGACGTGGATCAAAAGTGACAAGACTCCCGACAAACTTATCGATTTAATACTTCTTTTACGGATATTCGATTCAAACTTTCTTCCGTCGCTGTGTATACTCGCGGTGCACCCCTCTTGCGCCCCTTTCATCCCCCGCGCGCCACGTTCACCGTTGCAGTTACCGGTACACTTGCACCTCAAGAAAGTTTCTTCGGTGTTCTGCATAAACATTACGAGCAAAAGTGAAAGTAGCAGCGTCACTAAAGGAAAGTTTCGTCGTGAGGTAGGACAGTAGTACTTGCACCCTCGATATCGTTCGAAAATCTTCCCACACAGCGACACGACTTATATCTCTCTATCTAATTCTCCACTTTGATTGCACTCAGCGATGCTCTGGCTATCTAATTAATCGTCAATTTTTTTTTTTTTTTTTTTTGGTAATTAAGCGTTTACGTACCAATTGTAATTGTGCTTTATTACAATTTAAAAAAAATTTGATTTCTTCGTATTTAAAAATCTGGAAATAATATGAGAAGATTCAATGAAAAGCTGGTTTATGCCATAGCACATATTGTACGTAAAAGAAACTTTAAATCAACGTAGAGAATTTGAAGCAATGTAAATAATTGTGTAAATAATTCCTCGTAACTATTTCTTAATTTTATTCAATATTTTCAATACGTGACTTTATACAATTATTTTCTACGTTAGTATATTTTTGAAAAATATCTAATTTATACATCTTCAAGACTATCGCGTTTACCCTAGAAACATATTCCAAAATTTGTACATCAAGTTAAATCGCTAAAAGTATTAAATCATCAAATTACGTAAAAACGATATTTCTACGAAACAATGAAAAATACAACGGAATTGAAGTTTTGGATGTCTAGTATCCTTCCAAATCTACGTAAGACCGGCGAGAGTCTATCGATCGAGATCGATGTGAAATGAAATGGCGCGCAAAGATCACATTGCGCTGTTCGATTTGAACCGTGGCCCAACGAAAACTGACTACGGCCGGACCGGCCGAAGCAGTCGCCGGAAAAGATTTCCATCGTTTTTCACCGCGCTCATCTTCCTAATCTTCTTTGAGAGCGTCGTTCGGTCTCGGTGCGGCTGTCGATACCGTGGCCCGCCGGCGGAATCTGCAATCCGGCATCGGCGAGACCGAGGCTATAGGGTGGTTCGAGTAGCGAACCGGGGGGGCGTTCGCAACGGAGCTGACTGCAGTTTTTCCACGGTGAGAAATAGGGTCTTGGGGTGTGTAAACCCGGTTACTTATGGAGGCCATTCCGGTCTGCGGGCTCGCCGGCCTCCGGCTGAGGGGTTTTAAGGACTTAGCTCGACATTAGCGTCCCTGGAGGGTGAGCTAGGACGTGGTGGAGGTGGACGTGGATGCGAAGGTAGCCGGAGAGGAAGGTGAAGTTAGTTTGTGCAGGGCGCAAGAGGAAGATGGAGAAAGGGAGTGATAAAGAGAGAGAAAGAGCGCGTGTAGCAGATATATAGAAAAGAGGGAGATAGGGAAGGGAGGATGTAAAGGGAAAGAGAAAGATAGGAAATAAAGAGAGAGAGAGACAGAAAGAGAGAGATAGTTGCAGGGAGTAAGCTCTGGATAGGGTTGCGAGGACTGAGAGTAAGGGTGGATAGTCGGTGGCCAGGGGGTCCTCGGGGGTGGAAGAGAATCGCTGAGGCAGAGGATGGGTCGGAGGCAGCAGGAGGAGGAGGGGGATGGATGTGCGGCGATTTGGTTTCCAATCATGGGACGACGGGACGCGCCTCTATCGAGCGAGCAGAGGCCCGGCCATCCTACCCCATCCTCTCCTTCGCTTGGAGCCATGTCGGTGCTGGTGGTGCTGGTGCAAACCAACCCAACCCAACGGACTCTCTCTCCTTCGCCTGCACCTCCGCGTCTCAACCAACCGCCCTCCTCCTTCTCCTCCTACTCCCGATCCCTCCTCCATCTCTTCCTACTTCTCATCCTCTGACTCCTTTACCACCCTCGGCTTGCCACCCACTGCTACCTACCGCCGTACTCTTCCTCCTCCTCCTCCTTCTCCTCCTCCTCCTCCTCCTCCTCGTCCTCCTCCTCATCCACCTACTGCTTCTCGTCCTCCTGCCTCCGTCCTTCGGCCCTCAAACCACCCCGCGCTACAACCTTCTCAACCAGTGCAGACACACTTACACGCACTCAGAACTTCGTCCCGTCTGCCGTCCTCCTCTTCGATGTCCCCCTTGCGATCCCCTTCTACCCATTTGCCCATCAGCCGTTCCGCAACCTAGGGCAATTCCAAAAAATCTTAATGTTTTCTACCATTCCGGCAACGGTACCACTGCTTTTAAATGCCAGGGGTTTCGAGTTGTTTGGGAATCCCGCGTTCACGGCCATCCCTCTATCGTCGACGGAATTAGGTTTCAAGAACTTGCTGGTATTTCCGCAATTAGCTCGATAATTTACCGAACCGTCGGGATTGATGGTCTTCAAATTTTGTTTGCATCGATGTAAATAATTCGTATAGATACCGCTTCCCGTATATTCTTGTTGGATCGATATTAACCCTCGCGGTAAGATGTTTCCTTCGTTTCTGGATCGTTTTATGTTCGACTCGTGATCTTTCACGTACAGTAGCGGCAGTGGAATTGCGAGGTATCGTTGGAAGGGAAATACCATTGTTCGAATTTTACTTTTGTAAAATATTCATTCCTTTGTAAGAGACAGATCGAGATGGAATTAATTAGATTAATTTGACTTATTTATTATTGTAAAAACCTAAGAAGCGACGCGTGAACATTTAATTACGATCTATAGCATTAGAAGTAACTTGTAATGAATTTTATTCGATTATATTGAATATTTTAAATTAAAGATATTATGTATATATTACAAAGCGTAAATAATAAAATATTTCATTACGTATCGTACAATATTTACGTACTTGATATTAGAAAAAGATGCTCCGATCATTTTGATCAATTAATGGTTAATACCAATCAAAAGACGAGTGTACAATTGAAATCTGTAGAAATACATAAAATCGTCAATTTAAACTTTTCGTTGTATTTTCAGCGAATGAAGCAAATCTTCCTTTAAGTCCCGTTCTTTTTTTTTTTCTTTCGTTCGTATATTTAAAAATATAAATTCATATAAAAATCTGCGGTGTATTAATTACCAATACTATATGTTAATTTTCGTATATCCACATAATATAATAACTACAGTTAATCTACAAAATTCCCCTCCCCTCACTTGCGCCATTGTATTAATAAAGCCACGTTGCCATAAGTTCGCAAACAGGTCGGTCCCGTACATACTTGTAAATTGTGAGACAAATAGAGTCTTGCCGAATTTACCGGAGTAGACACAATGGCGTAACGAGGTATCAAAACAGAGCAGCGTAACGCTTCTATTTGTCGCGTCGCATATTTCATTCCGGTCGGCGAAGGTTAACGCCATTATACACGCCAACGTTTTCCGAAATTATTAACCGCGTACGGCTCAGACGACGCTGGCGCGTTTCCGCTGCGAAACATATCGCTTCTAATACCATAACCGTGTTTACGTTGGGTGACAATGCGATTAGAAGGAGAATAGGGGTGGAAAGAGAGAGAGAGAGAGAGAGAGAGAGAGAGAGAGAGGTTGGAAGGCGCGACATCGAGACGCGGAGTAGCCTTAGGTCGTCTAGACGCGTAGCGTTGGCGTGATGTATAATGACGCGTAACGAGATTAGTAACTTTATAAAACGTCGTAAACATTGTTTACTAACTATCGTTTACCTTGAAACTCTTAAAGACAGTCGCAGGGAAAGCCTGGCACCCATCTCGAGCCAAGCGTCTGTGCCTTAACGTCTGCTACTACTATACGTACTTGCCGCGCATGAATGCTTGAGAACTTTTCAAAGAATTTCTTAATAAGCAGATGCGTTGCACGAGCCCGTCCTTGATCATTTTCTTGTTTCATTGAACGTGTTATCGGTCAAAAGTTGACACGAATTTTTTTTCTTTCGACTTTCGAACGTTTCTATAGGAAATAAAAATAAGAGGGATATTTTAATGAAAGAAATTGTAAAATATGTTCGTTTCTATAATACACACATACGTGTCTGCAAATATATTATGTTAATTTCAGTGATCATATTAATCAAATTCGATCTTCGAGTACTTCTGTATGAAAGAAGATAATATAGAAATTAGTAAGAGAAATTGTGTAATATATTTTTAAAATGTATCTATTCGCAAAATTTGTCTTCTAAGATATTTTTATTTATACGTTTTGAAAAATTTAATAACACGCATATATCTGTAAATATTAACAGAATAATTCCACTCTAAATTCTAGAGACTCTAGAGATCTCAGACGTTTGATCGTGGATTCACTGTTTATCTACGACCAGACAAAGAAACAATGGGAAACTGCGAGACACGATTTCTTTCGGAGTGTATCGTGCACACCCAGTTGCGGTATTAAAACTCCGTTGTTCGCGAGGGCCGTGAAGCGGCTGGTGGACTTGAAAGTGGTTTACATCCATCTTTCGCGGTTTAACACAAGCCAGCCGACTTTCAACCCCTCGTCTTGCATCGTCAGGAATGTTTAATTAACGCACTTCGACCCGCTTTTCCTGGACTTCCATTGTTGACATTTTTCTGCCACGAACACGACGTGCTCTTACTACCACCCGGGGACTATCCAACTTTCTTAATGGCCAGGTGACTGGCTCTTTAAGTGTTATTAGCATGCGCGAAGTGTAAAGTTTCGTGTCAGGCGCTCCTTCCACAAAAGTGCCTGTATTTTCGGTAGACTTACGTTTCTCAAGATTTTTTTGAAATTTTAATAGCCACATAGAGACCGGATTATCATTAATTATACTTGCATGTAATGTCCGATAGTTCTTATCTAGTATAAAATATTATATTAAATGGGAAGATTGTATTTGAGATATGTTAGTTATATATATGTAGGTGTACTGAATTATTATGCAGAACATATGTCGAATTTTTTAATCAACTTTCTTTTAAATTAGTAAAAATATGTACGTGTGCTTTTATTGCGTTTTTATTTACATCTTTAAGTAAACTCATTAAATAGCTTGTGAGTGTCAGAAATTAAAAGATGTTAGTTATAAGAGGGTGTATCTAATACGAAAAGAGGACAATATCAGAGTAGTTGCCTATTTCCTAACTTTATAAAATCACTTTACCGCGCATTCAAAAGGGGAAAGGTATGAAATTTTATGTTAGGGATGAAACTTATTCGATCATACAAATTTTTTATTCTATCTTTCCACACACTGTGAAATTTTATAACGCTATAAAAGTTTTTAGAATTTACCATAGGTATTGTGAGAAAAAATTAACTCTCCCGATAATAACAAGATAATACCGTGTAATAGAAGAAATATTAAGCAGATGTTTGAAATGTCTCTTCACGATCACGATATTAAAAAAACAGAATACAATGTAACTCACATAAATTGTACAATGTAATTGAACATTTTACGAAAGAAGGAAATTGATATGAAATATAATTCACAAACCTTGAAAATTATCCAATATAATACAACTGATTAATTTATTCAATTTTACGTACATTTGATATTTGTCGAACAAAACGATGAAAAACATAATATAAAAAATACACAAACAAGTTAATATCATTTTTACATATTCATCAGCTTTCGTAATAAATTCGAGTTTCTATTGTACTGCCGAGAGCCGATCGTAGAACGGTTACTTAGCTATTATACTCAACCCCTGGCCGTCGTCATCGACCTAACGTATTCACGTGTCATCGTCAGTAGCGATGACCTAAGGAGAAAGCGGTTAGTGCATCGTTTCTCCTGGACGAGATGCTCTTAGAGCGCTCTCATCCCCTATTGACGTCCCCCGTACAACTACCCTGCATTATCGGCAATTCCACTGACCTAAGGAGGAGTCCTTCGTGAGTAAGATGCTCTGAGAACGCGTAAGGCACGAGCAGCTGCTCGAATCACCAATATTGATACTGCCGTTACGATGTCACGCTGCAAGACGTCACGTCACGTTAAATTCGCGGCAAAAATGCTTTCCCCTTTAATGATACATTCCCTGAGAAGCACGCGGAAGCGAACGAAACAATGGTTCTCTGTTTATGAAGCAATCATCTCTGATAGATATTCAGTGGATGATGTAGCTGAACGAAGGTAGTACAAGAACGGAAATTGTGTATTAGCTCGATAGCGCGACAGAGTACGAAATATTTCAATATTTTTAAAAGTAAGATTATTTTTTAAATAAATTGTTCGGTGTTAGTCATCTTTAGTATCTTCCTTCTGTAGAAGGCTCTTTTGTTTCGATGAATATTTAGCGTTGTACGTACTTCAATTATTATTTTATTAATATTCAGATACCTAATTTCTCACTCACTTATTATGCATGAGACAACGTCTCATATAATCGCCGAGTTTTAGGGCAGCACAATTTTTACCAGCTAAGAGGTCTTCGTATATTTCTTTTGAAACAGGCTTACCCCTCTCAACCACAATTTAAATGAAAATTTGAACAATTTTATCAACAATTTAATTATTTTTTTCTCTTTTTGTCATCATTGGCATTATTCCAACTGCGACAACTAATAATCAGAATTTCTAGCATACCCTGTATTTCCCATTTTCTTCGATTCATCGCTTAGTTATTTTACAAAAGTACAAATAAAATACAGATTCAGAAAGTACAATATCATAATCTAAAATGTTGTTCACATAACTATATAAGTAGCATAGAAGTGATAAAAATTCACTTTTTCAAGCCGAAATTCCATAAACCTTTAGGAAAACACAGAATATGTAGAGTAGCGCATTACATCTCCTCGTTAACTCTGTTTTTAGAAAACACAAAAAGAATACTCGGCAGAGCAGGATAATATCGCTTCACAGTGATATCTAAATACAAAAGAAGAGACGATAAATGTGCCAACGCTAAAAGACACCCCTTTGATTTAATTTCTACAAGTTCATAGAACGCCTCTTGTCTCGTAAATCTTTCTAAAAATCAAACTTCTTCGAACAATGGTAATACGATAGAACAAAGATGACGCTGAAACCAAAATTAATGCCAACATAGAAACAGTTGTTACGTGTCTCGCTAATTGTTTTCAGAGCTATCGCGTTAAAGAGACAAAATGGGAATAAAAAAAAAAAAAAAATACGATAGAATCTCCGCTATGAGAACATCCTTGACTGTTGTAAAAAAGATTGAGCATATAACGAGCGATCTGTTCGCGTATAAAAACGAAACTGTTCGAGTTGCTGAACAGCGTGTGCGATGACTAGTACGGATAATCAAACTCCCACTATGCTAATAGCAAGATCGACATCGGTACGCAAACGCCTGTGTCTCATCTCGCGAATCTTCCGCTACGTCAACATCTCGTGTTAAGAAAAATACAATACGAAGTAGGCAAAAGAGGTGCACAGGGCATTAGCAACGAGAATGGAACGAAAGCTGGCTTACGATTCAGCCAAGAGAAAGGACAAGAAAGTTTCCTGTTGGCCTGTTATATCGGGCATTCGAGGACGGAGCATCGTACGCGACTCATTAAACGCGTTGGCCTCTGGAAAGCAGAGCGTTGTATCTGGTTGGCGGGTGGTATCGCAGCGCGCATCATCGGTGGCAGCCGTAGAAGCGGAAACAACGAGGAGGAAGAAGCACGTCGCAGTTGATAGGCAAGACGCCTTTAGAGTGCGTAGGGGTTGAGCACCCGTTTGATGCCCTACATAGCGGAGAGTCTCGTAGACCGGAGAGGGTGGCGGTCGGGATGGTCTGGGCAGGGACGAAAGTGGTGCGAGGGTGGTAGAAGGTGAGTTCCGAGGAAGGAGGAAGACGAGGATCGAGGGTGGCGGAGAAGGAGGCAGGTAGAAAGAGGTGGAGGGCGGTGGGGCTCTTTGGGGCTCTGAAAATGCAGCGTAATTTGTCTTTGTCTGGCGGGGGCGAGCGCGCAGTAACGGCGAGAAGGGCGGCCTGAGGAGAAGGGTGAAGGGTGGCAGCATGGGAGGAGAAGGTGGTTGTAGGGTGGTCGGATGGGTGGTGGACGGGTGGTAGAGTTTGGTGGCGAGAAGAGCGGAAAAGGGGGTTGAGGTAAAGAGAGTGACGGGGAGAAGGCTCAGAAGGGGCAAGAGAAAGAGAAGGAGAAAGAGAAAGAGAAAGAGAAAGAGAAAGAGGGAAAGGTAAGAGAAGTAGCGGAATAGAAAGAGAGAGAAGGAGACAGATTCCGTGCTTGACCCGCCTGGGATCGATGCGTTCGTCTGCCAGAACGCCGAGACGCCCGCGTCCTTCCTTCCTTCCTTCCTTCCTTCTCTCTTCTCTTCTCTTCGACTACTCCCTTCCTACCTATCTTACTCGTTCTCCGTCTCTCTTTCGTGCCCAGTTTCGTCCTCCGTGCTTTCGTCATTCGTGCTGCTGACGCTGATGCTGATGCTTCTGCTAGCTACCGTCGGAGCAGCTAACCCCCCTACTCTCCCTTCGGCACACCACCTTCTCTGCCGCCACATCCTCCTCGTCCTCCGCCGCCTCTTCCACCTTCCACCTCATCCTCCACCTCCTCCTCTTTCGCTCTTCCCTTTTCGAAAAGCAGCGTCGTTGGCCGTCGGCGCAACGCACACGCCGTTAACCGCACTGCACAACGCGTGCAATCCGCCTCACCACCCACCAACCTACCGGCAACCTTACCCACTCTCTACGTTCCCTCGTCTCTGACTCACGGCTTTCTCGTTGCCCCTCTCTCTGTCTGCGTCGCCCCGCGTCGTCTCTTCGACCCTCTTCCACCGGTTACGACACACGTACACGCAAGACCGAACACGTGCTCCTACATTCGAGGGACGTACCCGCACACCTTCACGCCAGCACGCACGTAGTTGCAGTTGCGCTGAGTCACACGCACACATGTCCTCTTTCCAGCCCGTCGTCTACTACTCCAACCGCCTCCTCCTCCTCCTCCTCCTCCTCCTCCTCCACCACCTCCGTCCACCTCCTCCGCTACCTCCTACACCTCCAGCTCCAACCTCCTTCCCTTTTCCGCGTCCGTCCCTTTTCCGCTTCGAATCGCGCTCTCTTACTCCCACGCTCACGCAAACCCAGGACCTACGGACCTAGGAACCGCACCCCGAATATCGAGCCGCTCTCTCCAACGTCGCCGAATGCTTTTCGGGAATGCGGTCCGTCCGATATCTCTCTTCCTCGTCGCGGCCCGGCCACGCTCGCCTGCTTGCGAGCGAGCCTGCATTTTCAGAAGCCGGAGAGAACAGTCTCTCTCTCTCCTCCACCCTCCAGCCACCACCGGCGAGAGAGCGGAGATTCGTGGCTTTGCTCCGCCGCGAAACACCAATGCCAAATTGAGCGCGCTGCAATTAATTTCCCCGTGGCCCTTTGACCCCTTCCCCTTTTTCCTTCGATCTCTCCTTTTCGTCGCGTTGTTCAAACCTGAAAATTGATAGTTCCATTCCGGTCACCCGGACCAAGATACTTCTTCGTCCCTCCGCGAGATTCATCGGTCCGTATCGAAGAAAGTTTACAAGAATCCGGCTAACAAAACTCTCCGATGATTTAATGGATTCGAACGAGAACGTTTGAGCGGACAGTGTAGCAACTGGATGGACATGGTGGTGGGATGTTCTTTTGTTTTACAGGACGTCGAGCGAAGGTTGTACGTGGGAGCTTGTATTTGTTAGATTACCGCTTTTGACGGAAAGGAGTGGGTGGAATGAATTTACTGAAAATCACTCACTTTTTTCGCAACAGTATATTGGAAAGACGTAACAAGTTTGTTCATACGAAACTAACGAAGTTTAATGATCATCCAATCTCGAGTGTAAAATACATATATCTTATCTTACGATACACAAATACGCGTAAGTAATCATTTTTCGTGTTAGTTTACTCGGGTCTCTGATTATTTGCATACGTTAAATTCTCTCGCTTCGTATGTCACTGTAGTACCTCGGTTTTTGTAGGCTTTTACGAGTTACAAGATATTTGGAAGCATACACTTGGAAAAAATCATCAAAGTATTTGAACGCTCAATCGTTCACTCAATTGCGATGGTAAACCAGGATATTTAGCGAAGTTGCATCCTCAATACTAATTGTACGTTTAGGACTATTCTTCGCGCTGTTGTACTAATTTTTCATTGATTTTTCACTATATTTGCAATAAATGTCCTGTAACGTCTACATACATTTTCGGATTTGTTCCAAATTTTACTATTTATAAACGCGATTGTCGCGTCTCGTTGCAGCGCTTCGGAATTTTAAAAAAGTTCCATTTATAATACGAATGATATATTCGTAAAAAGATCCTGTGACAAGCGTTCAGGTACTTTAGTGAACCGCTTTATATAGAAAACTCGTAGAAAAATCGAGGTCAGCCGGTTGCTAATTCCAAAATCTCGCTGCTCGAGCCGGGACGACGAGTCTCGAAAATGAAAAGTCCCGAAGCAGCTCGGCATCGCTGTCAAGATTCCAAAGCGGCGCGCTGAAAGATTCATAGGAATAAACAGCGTACGATGGAAAAGAGCGGCATACCCTGGTGCGGGGGTGGAAGTAAAAAGGGGTTGGCTAGGGGGTTGGAGGTGGGACGGCTCGGGTTGGAACGTCGGCGTCGCCGTTGACGTAACTTCGCGAAATACGTAATTAAATAGCGAGTCGATCCGTTCCATCGTCGAGTATCCCGCGGGGTACATTCCGATTTCTGCATTCTGCCCCGTTCCCCCGTTTGCCGCGGCGCGCTTCCTCCATTACCCTGGGCCGCGTTGCATATTTCAGCCATCCGATTTCCAGCCCTGTCACCGTTTCGCCCCGTTTTATCTCGCCGATAATTGTATTTCCGTTCAGCGCCGTTGATCAGACCACCGGCGCGCGGTCAACGTGTGCTTCGATATATTTATAATCGAACATCCCACCGGAAAGGGACGAGTAATACGGAATAATCCGCCATGGATTCTAAGTTGCTTCTATTTTTCATTTCTTTTCTTTTATTTTTGCTTTTTCACTTTCCGTTTACGAGGAGATAGATTTATTTAAATAAAGTGATTCTTGCGAGTTCTTTCTTGGGTAATTAGAAATTGAAGATAATTTCAAGCGTCGTTAATTGTTAGGTCATTCCATAAATAATGTTGTGTTCACATATGTAAGCATATTGACAATTCGAGAACATGAAAGATGTTTAAAATATAAAATTTTGAACTGTAAAACTGTTGATTAATAATTTATTATTTGTTTGTTTTGTAAAGCTATGTTTTATCTCCTTTATCGTATTTTAATTTTCTATTAAACAACTGTTTAAAAGTTTGATACAAAATGTTCGCGAAATGATTCGCTATTGTATTTCATTTTTTACTCTTTATAGCATTCTGTAATGATGGAAATAAATGAAAATCCGCTTCTTACCGAAATAAAAGAAAGCGCCTATACCGTGAAGATAAAGAGAGAAAAATCAATTGTCTTTACAAATTTTATTCGTTTATAAATATATTTTAATTAAAGAATTTATGCTCGTTTGTTGTATATTGGAATACCTAAGCTTCTTAATGGAATCGCGATAACTTGTATGATGTAATCCGATCATTTTACTAAAGATCAACAAGAGGTTTTGATATTAGCGGAATAATATAGAAATTGTACGTGAGAAACGCGGTCTCGTATTATATGGCACGGAAAACTGGAATCCGAAAAATATCGGTGAATCCTTTTACTGGAAATAAATTTAAAAAAAGGTTTACGTCTGTTTGAAATCTTCGATATATTGATGCAATATCGAAACTGAAAATCCATTATCATTGTCAGAGGCACATACATCGGAGGAAAATTAAGTGAAACTAAAAGAATTTATTATTATTTAAAAGTAAATCAATCGTTAAATTAAATTAAACTATCGATAAATAATGAACCGAGTTAAAAGTGTTGCATTTAAAGCAGCAGAACTAGACGCTTCTTTTTAAAAATTGAGCAAGTGAATTAAGGAATTAAAGTAAATGCAATTTCGGCGATCTGTGCGCTTCGTTATACGACTTAAGTTAAATCAAACGTCAGGTGATGGGTCGCGGGTCAACAGGATCAGTTTCCAATATCCATGCATGTCTAAGGTTTTTTCTGTCATTAAGATTGTCAGTCGTGCATATCAAACGGTCACACTTAATAACGAGGTCGGTCATTGATTTCTTGATACACCGTACTCGCACAGAGAAAAGATTTTGATCAGAAATCGATATCGTGACAAACGAGATTTTAAAGTGGTATCAATCTTCATCAATTTCTTTTCATTGAATAATTTGAATTTTCAATTCGCCGATGTCAGAATGGTCCATGAATAATACGTCAAAATTCAAAGATATTTTGTAAAATCGTTTTGTCGAGTCGAGTATTTTTCTTCGAAAGAAATTTAGAATTCTAATAAACCTTTTGTTACGCTATTGAAGTCAAGTACCTAATATACCGTAGGTTCATGTTGTTTTAATACTATACACATCCTGATGTCTTCAAAATCGTATTCATCTTAGATACTAATCCAATTTATCATCGTGTTCTACAGTTTCACGATACAATTCAAATCGCATTATCAACTTATATCGATAACAAATTCAAGTTACCACTGATTCTTAAAGAAACTACAGGGAGTATATTTTACGAGTAATACGAATTCTAACAAAATATCATAGAGAAAATTACAAGCTTTCGACGTTTGAAAATTTCCACAATTTTAAAAGTCAATATTACTATCGAATAATCCAATCTTCCTTACGAATATCGCGCGTAACGATATTTCTCATTTCACTTAACGAAACCCAAAAATCATCTCGATTCTCCGTACATGATTAATACGAACGATTAAGGAAAAGCGAATACCACGCCGTCATACCAAAACCAATTTCCCGCAGACGATTAATATTAAAACAATTCGACGTAACAACATGGTGGCCAGGAATGATTAACAAGATGAAATGATTATGATCGAACAGAAACGTGATCCACGTCAATTTCCCGGCCGGCCAATCGACTTTTGTCATTCGAACACCGTACTAAATCAAACGCAAGCAGGTCCAGACGTCATCCGGGGCGAATACCGGAAACGAGCTGTCTCGCGCTACGTATCCGTGTATCAATACGTTCAGCGAATCACGGCGATTAATCGGGCGCCGATAATTTTCCAATTTCGAGTCACCGCGGACCAATGGTTGGAACGAGAGTCACAGAGGAGGGGAGTTTAACCCTTCTTCCAGTTGGAAGTAGTAGCGCGTGGAAGAAGCAGCGTCACGAGAGGGTAGGGAATCACCGACACTCCAATCGTGGATATACGAGGTCGATAACTCTTTTTACCTTTTCCTTTTTCCGCGTTTTCCCTTATCCGCCCTCCTCGGAGTCTGAGATCGAAACGGCGCGGCCGGAAACGCAATCGAACCGTCTTTCGATTCACTTAACGGACGGTATTAACTCACGTAACGTATTATGCCGGGATGTAAATATACAGTAAAGTATCTTTACGAGCATTCTCTACAAGTTCGCTCTCTTATCCAGCCGATAAAATTTACAGCGTCTGCAAGGGCTCTCCGCCGCCACAGAGCACGAGGCACGCGTCTCTGCAGACGCGTGCAAGCATACAGGGTGTACCATGCAATTGGGACAAGTTGTTTCAAATATCGAAAATGATTAGAAATATTATGCATTAGAATTATTATTTATTTATTTATTATTACATAGTCCGTGCCTTTCGGCTTTGGACGAGTTTTCGGTTTTACATTTCGTTTACCTTATATCTATCTAAACTCTTTTTCTTGTCTGTAACTATCGGAATTATTATATATTAGTATATTTGGAAAATTGTTTGATAGATGAGTGTGCGTTCGTGTATTTACAGATTACGATTTACATGTTCTTTCTTATCGGAGCTCTAAACATTTTCGCAGAATGATTGGAATTTGTAGTTAAATATTTGCACGATGAATCGCCGGTTAATTTATATTTTATAAATAAAACTCGGTGCCTTCGTTCTGATGGAACGCGTACATTTCTGAGAAGAGTTATGGAAATAAACGACGAATGTTAAATTACAGGGCACAATAATTTTTAATATTGCGTGGCTAAGGTATATTAATTGCATCGACGAAAGGGATAATTCTGTTTTATTTTCTAATACAGCATCCGTATAAAATGGAGTTTGCTTTGCGCTGCGCGTTTTGCTGTTTGCGTAGAATCAATTCCTGGATTCAAAATGGGTGACTAAAGTGTAAATTTATAACGAACTATATGAAGTTTCGAAATCCGGATGGCACATTCGCGCGGCTCGCGCTCCATATCGATATTGGTGCAGCTGAATGATTCTGTACAGTGCACACTCAATTATTCGTAAATCGCCGATTTTCGGTTTTCAAATTCTAAATCAAAAAGATTCGATACCTTCGTTTCGCGTTTAAATTACAAGCATACTTTCTCTTCTTAAAACCAAATTAGACTATTAGAAATTAAATTAAATTACGATGTACGAACAACGCACACAGCGTTGTGCAACACAATCAACATCATATTTATAACTGGCACGTATTTTCGCTTCTACCATCCAGAAAACTTTCTCTCGATTTTTTAAAAAAGAACTGACGATTTTATAAACTTTACAGCGTCGATACATCGCAAAGATTTGCTACATTTACAAATATTTCCTAAAAACAATCTCAACGCCAGAAATCTGCCACGTTAAAAAATTGCTCCCATATAAAAAACAGAAATATGACCTATCTTTAGCCTTCTGATTTTTATGCTAATTTCCTCAAGTATCCGCAGCTTTGGCATAATAACAAAAGCTGGAAACCTCTGCGTCATGGAGCTTGTGGTAACATCAAATTCACCCTCGTCAGATACCCGCCATAATCCGAAGTTTCCGTATCGACGAGGAACAAGCGAAAGCGTGTAAAGCTCGCGAGATTGTTCGAAAATCGAGCGCCGTCGTCGTGAGAAAGGATATGTCTCGTAAAGGAAGAGGGTGGACGTTGTCGAGAAAGGAGAAGAGGGGCAGGCATCGCGTTATTAGATACCAGATCTCTGCTCGACCGTGCTCCCAAGCAAAACGCGTCGCCAGCAGAACGGTGCGGGTTAAGTTCCGGGAAGAGGCGTGAGTTCCGGCTACGCACGCCGTTCAGCCTGGTATAACGTGTACCAGATACGTACGTGTACCGTGCATTACCTGAGGATAGGCTCAGGTTGGCCCGCTGACGACAAATGTAAGGCCACGTTCCTCCAGGCGAAATTATGCTTAGGAATGCCTTCGGTCACGGCTTCGACGTAGAACTACGTTTCGTAGAATGCCGCGTGAACTTGCATAGAAGTGTCTTGACCTCATGTAACGTTTTGTGATCTAGAAACCGCTATATTTGAATTTTTATTATATGCGTACTGATATCATTGTTCTACGTATCACTTTTGTTATTTCTGTATATTATTCCTGATATTCTGTATATAACATATTTATTCTATACTTTTACTTTTGTACTCTTTAGTAGATTACTTTTATCGTTTTTTTTTATTCTTTGTATTATATCGTTTTAGTATAATTTAAGGTAACTTTTGTATGTATTAATTTATTTATCAACCATCTAATGTGTTTTATTAATACATTATTGTGGTATTGTTATCGGGCGGCTCGTTTATAACAGTTATCGGTAATAAATGCCAATTGTTAGATCGAAACGAAAGGCTACCATTAATTATAACGTGTCTCTTTCGTAAACAAACGAAATTGCAGTTGCAAAGAGTTAACCAATTTGCATGTCAGAGTAGCCACATCAAACTTTCCTGAGCTAATTTCCATCAAAACGAGTAGCCTGTCATTCAGATTTCTTCTCAAATGAATTTACTTGAATTTAAATTGTTCTATTGCGTCCTATCAATCCTTTATAATTTTATGACACTCGTGTGTGGTATGTACGTTAAATGAATTGCAGAAAGATTTAGTTTCTTCTAAAGTAAATTAATCTTATGGCTATGAACGTTTCTTTTTCACTAACGCGAGATTGAAAGAATCAACAAATAGCAAAAACATT